>CM034081.1:11813602-12243602 GCA_019845555.1 Aristolochia fimbriata
TTTCAATTTCAGGTTAAAAAATTGAGGAATTGGGTCGGGGACAAGGTGGTTTTTTAAGCCCATTCGGGTTTCTCTGGTGGTTGGGTTTAAGTTTTTTATAACAGTTCAGATTCGGATTTCCAAAAATCCGACCCAAATCCGACCCAAATCCGACCCCTATAGGCCTGACTTGTGAACCAAATGCACAAACTTCATTCTGGAATGCGACTCCACGAAACCCCATATCAAGAATGGAAGTTAAGTATATTTATATATTCACATGTTTTCCATATAAACCATACCCATTTACCCTCAATTAATAGTGGAATCTTTTACGTACGTACAAGCGTGCAATAGTATATCTGGCTTGAAAAATTAAGGTGCATTAATCATCCGTCTCCCCGTGGGTTTTAATAAGGAAATCCAAGTGGGTGCACGCTCTCCACCATCAATGTTTTCGTGCCTCTTCGTCACTATATAAATCAGACTGCAGCCCTTCCCAATTATCAGAGTTTTCGTTCTGGAATTGGGTTATTGGGTTAACTAGCTACCTCTTTTGGTTACTGATTAATTTTGTGTCCGGGGAGATGGGATTGAACATCAGATCTTGACTTGCTCATTAATCTGTTTAAGTCGATCGCGAGGTCGAGATCAGGGTTCTCTCCCATCTTGCCAACCACAAAACCAAGAAACTATTTCTTCTTCTACCCCTTGTAAGTGTACTGATCTCACCATTCGCCCATGTGCAAGTACATAACTCTTTTCTTTTTCCTTCTTTTTTTCTCTGTTTCGTGTTTTTTTTTTGCATATATTACTATCACCTTTGACTTTCCAGTTAAGTTTCTTAAATGGTTTGATTGGAATTTGATCCATCCGTTCTTTGCCAGACCTGCATCTTGGTGAAGGCGCCCGGCAACAGGCGAATTAGCACCCTCGAAGCCTTCCATGTTTCATTTTATCATTTCATGTACTATATAAAAATAGGAATTGATATATTTTACCCTATTGTTTTGTTTTTGCTAATGTAGAATGGTCAAAAGTCAACTTTAAATTTCCGATTTTCAGCCTTGCATTTCAAACTTATTTATATATATTAAATGGGAATTACATTTCTTATTGACTCGACCCAAGTTCAATTCGGTCTGATTGCTGGTCTGATTTTTAAAATATTTGTTATTTCTGGGTTCAGATATGTTGTAACAGGTCACAGTGAAAACTGTTGTGACCTCAGAATTTTGACCCAAAATATCATATTTTAAAGTCAATTATAATATTTAAAAAATATTGGTCAAAATAATGGAATCAAGTTAGAATACTACAATTGACCCTAAAATATGACCTTTGAGGTTAAAATACTACGGGGTCACTGAGTATTCCACTGTGACCGATTATAGAAAATCTGAACCCCTTATTTCTGGTAATTTTTTTTTTCCTAACTTACACAAGATCACAATAGTCTATTATACGTCAAGAAGAATTTTAAAAATTTTAACAAAAAAAAAGGATTAAAAAAATATAATCATTTTTAATAAAAAAATATAATCATTTTTAATAAAAAATATATTATATATAGTGTATGCACCAAAATGTGCATGGCCCAAATTCAACAAGTCCGTGAATCCACTAATCCAAAGAAACAAAGTTCATGGACAAAGTGCCTCGACGATTCTCAAGGTCATCCCACACGCCCCATCGCCGAGCCACCCATCTCGCCACATTATCGACACAATAGTAAGTCATCTTACATCCATCATCAACTCAATGAGTCATCGTCTAGTCAGCAACGACTTCGGTGAGTCATCGCCACGCCGCCATGAGTCAAAGATACAAATATCTACCTCAAACGGGAGATAAAAAAAACCCGTAAAAGGGACATGATCCTCATTCAAGGGATCTCAGCAGGAGGAGCCCGGTCCTTCTCCCATCTCAACTACAAGAGCGTAAAGGGGATCGTGATCCCCATTCTCGAGGATCGACTTCAAACAACCGCATTTAATCGCTACAAATAGCCGTAAACATTCTCAAGCAAGGCTTCAAAAATTGAGTTCAAAAAATTCTTTTTATCGAGAATCGCTCTTAAGTGCAAAGGTTCTCTCTCTAAAAGGTCTGAAAACTCCTTCATCGGGAAGAACTTTCACGCACAGAGGTTCTTTCGAACTAGAGAAGTTCAGCAACTCATAGTTTGTCGTCGCTCTACAGTTCGTCCGGGACAGCTCTACACGTTCACCGGCAACGTCATAAGTCGATACACGCGGAACACAAATACTTTCGTCCGACCGACCAAAGGCACAACAGTTCGTGCACACTCGTTCCAGAACTCAAACTCCGACGTTCTAGACAGAAGCTTACACTTCACCCAATTCACACAGAGATCGAATCAGAGGAAGAATAGGAGATTGTACTCGCATCTTTCTGATATTCAAACACACATTGTAACACAAATTATTCTGATATAATCGAATCACTCTCTCGGCCGCGCCTCTTCGCGGACCGGCGGATTTTCGGTGAAACAAAATAAAAATATTAATATTAGATTTTTTCATAAGTTTGTCTGTTAAACTACATAAACTTAAAAATTATATCCAAAAAACCAATGTTTTAAAAACCGAATCTGCCATCAAACGTAGTATGTCCGCTTTTGAAGAATCTTGGCCCGTTAGACCGGGTTGGACCCATAGTTCATCCATTGAACATTATATTGCATACTTTATATATATTTATTATGTTTATAAACAAAAAAAGACAAAAATGGTGTTAGAATCTGGTCGAAATCAATATGAACAGGACTGGTCTCCAATTCTAGTTCAACCAGGTTGAATCTGTTTATATTGTTCGATTTTTAAAACAGTTCAAAAAAAACCATTATATTCTTGTTAAACTATTTTTTAACATTTTATTTCTATAATAAATTTCAAAATATGTATCTCAGATGCACCAAAATGTGCACGCCCAAATTCGATGAGTCCATCAACCCACCGATCCATCAAACAACGATCGTGGGTAGGCTCTATTCATCTTCAAGGTTCATCGTCGCAGCCCATCGCGAAGTCCAGTCGCGATCGTCACGCCATCGACCACGGGCCGACGCCTTCGCCGCCAGAAACGGCCGAAGTCGGGCGTTCGCCAAGATGCTTTATTAGCTCATCGCCCACCTCCTCAAAGAATCAACAGCCGGTCCCGTATTTAACGTAAGGAGAGAAAGAGGGGCCACGAGCCTGGTCTCCCTCCTTCCCTCTTTCTTCCTCAACGCCACCAGCCAGAAGAGGATCACGATCCCCTTCCCCGTGCAACATCTTCACGCATCGCTACAAATAGCCGGTTCCCCGCCTGGGGTGAAGAAAATTGATTCCTAAGGATATCCCGCCGAGTGAAGAACTCTCTCCTCTCTCAAACCGGCGGACTCAAATTCCTTCTCGGAGAAGCTCTCGCCACGAGGTTCTATCAAACCATCGGCCAAGCAATTGCCGTTCGCCGCTTCTACAGCTTCAACCGGAGCAGCTCTACACGCTTCGCCGACAGCGCCACAAGTCGATACATCGGAGCACAAATACCTCCGGCCCAACCGACAAAAGCCACAACAGATCGTGCACACTTTCGCTCTCGCGACTTGAGTTCGACGCTCGCTCGCTTGCGTAAGCTTCACTTCATCAACGACATACGGAGATCGAATCAGAGGAAGCATAGGAGACTGTACTCGCATCCCTTGATACGAAACACACAAATTGTAACACAAAAAATTCTCTGTTACTAATCGACATATTCTCTCGTTCGCGCCTCTTCGCAGACCGGCGGATTTTCGGCGAAACAGTATCTAGACTCTAAGTAAAAATACTGATATAAAGTTATTAACTAGATTATAATAAGTTATTTATTGATAATATAAAATTCTAGATGTAACTTATTCAATATAACATTACGGTTTTCATATATCTTAATAAATTTAGAGTTAAATAATTTTAAAATTAATTTACAGAAATACCTTGTAACTTAATTTTGTGTTAAAATAGTTTAAATGTTGAACCAAGTTATGATTGAAACTTAATTTTGAGAGTAATAAGGTTAAAACTAAGTATAGATTTATAAAGAAAAATAATGAAAAACATTACTTTTATTTAATTGATGCTATCGTTACCAAAGTTAGAGGTTTTAACTATTGGATGAAAAAAATTAAGATAGACAGAAAAATTCAAAAGTAAATTTTGATTTTTCAATTAGACTTAAATCGTAGAAAGTCATTTGCATAAATACAATTTTATGTAAAAAGTAGCGAGAAAAAAGAGGGAACATGTGTGAAAAAAAAAGATGGCAGATTAAGTGGGTATGTGCAAAAAATAAATAAAAGAGTAAAGAAAAGAGTAAAAGAGTGTCTCTTAAATATAGAAAAGCCTTGGAAGTAGATTTATCTAAAAATAACTGAAGAGGGTAAAAGCTGAAGGGAACAAAGCCATTGCATGGGGCAAAGAAGGGACTTTTTTTCAATGGGGAGGATTGGGCCTTCTGTCTTCTCTTGCAACTAAAAATAAAAAATAGGGTTGATCTAATAAGATTGATCCTGTGCTTCTTAAGATCTTGTAGAGAAGTATAAGAAATTTAAACAAAACCGTGGCACTCACCCAGAAATTTATTCTAATATTACTTCTTCAAAAATATATAAAAATTTCTAATATTACTTCTAATATGGATTATTTTCATTTTCATATTCATTGGTGTTGCTTATTCCATCGCCTATGGAATATAAAATATAGCTTATAGAATTCATTTCTGTTCATAACCGCTCAAAGAAAAGAGGGTATGCAAAAACTAGATAAAGATGTGCCTTCTCCATGCGCACTTTTCTCCAATCCATGAGCCCCATCATAAAATATACCCTCCTTGAGAAGCTACTGTATTTGATCTTTCTGCTTCGTGTTTAATTTAGTAGGTTTAATTCTCTTCTCCCAATAGGGTACTGCGACATTGCAAAGGAAGGATCGATTTGCATCAAATTTTTTAAACTAGTTGTTCATAAAAAAAAAAAATAAGACATACTTGTCATGGAACAACATGCTTCCATAGGGTATGGGACAAGTATTTCTGCGCAACCTTCAATTTTGATAGGATAACAGGAAAATGGCTTCATCCAGTTGCAGGTTCTCCTAAAATGAAGTCAATCAAACTGCTCTAGCCTAAACTCCCAATAAAAAGGATCCAATGGCAATCAACAGGGGAGTAAAACAAACAGTAAAAGCAAGTATCCAAAAGAGAGAATCTACCCAAATTTGCCAAGCTTCTTTGAATAAAACCCCCATGGAACCAAGCTCCACATATGACTCCCCCATAGTAGCCTTTTTTCTGGTTCATCCTGAATAACTAACACAGAAAAGAGACAAACATCATAAGGCTTCTGAATGAACCTCATGACGATGAAGGAACTGCAGCAGCTCCAGACGAGTCAGTCTGATTACTAGAAAGGGTTTGTGCAGATGGCGGAACATATATTCGAGCTCTTTTAAGTATTTCTGCAACAACCCAGTGCTTATGTTTGCTCAATGGTCTCGAATGATTCAATCTAACCTGTAAGAGCAAGTTCTATGTCACAACAGATTCATTATCCCAATGTGGACGATCAAAATCTACTCTCCTATGACTACACAATAAATAGATTCTACAGTACTACTCATAGTTTTAGGAAATAGTATACTACCCTGCAGCAGAAAAATAGTGATCTACTTCTCCTTATAGTTTTAAGGAAATAGTATACTACCCACAGTAGAAAATTAGAAATCTAACAGAGGACAAGGTATATCCTATATGTTGAACTCGAAAAGTAAAGGCATGCAGATTCTTGAAACCAAACAGCTCGATGCTCGTGCTCTTTCAACTGGAGAAAAGTACACACAAAACCTAATGCAAAATTTGCAGCAAAACAAATGTAATATACTGGCTTTTTTAGCCAGCTCTTCACAAGTTAGGAGTTTTGCTTGGGCAGTCCATGCAACCTGTTTATGCAAGCATATTTAGAAGTTCACATTTTGGAAATAAGACCTGACTCTTTAGTCTTAAAGTTATTTGAAATGGACAATTAAACTCCACTGGGATTTGAATCCAGAATCTCCACAAATATTAGTCCCTTACCATTGGGCCACAGAGTTGCTCTTTTATCAGGTCTAGAAAGAACAATGATTCAGAGTAACAAACGAGTACTACCAGCATGAATATTATTTAATGAGAACAAAGAAAAGAATCATAATCGATGAAAAACAACAAGAAACTGCCGAATTCAAAGAGCAGACTCATGATACTTATGAATAAGAATAGATTCGTGAGTTGGCATCATAATTAACAAAAAAGTCATAAATAACAACACAAGTTGAATAAAAAATTGCAACCAAAACTACTAGCAACTCAATCAGGAAGATATTAAGCTTTCTTTGATATAATAAGCACTCATTATCAAGAAGATAAAGCAATTCAATTAGAATTCAAACCTATTCCAGAACTCTAAATTGCAAGCAAAACTACTAGCAACTCTATTAGATTTCAAAGTCTATTCCAGCACTCTAAACATTGTATTTGATCATCTTGAATGGTAGAGCAGAAGTGGAATTGGAAACACACCATGGGTGAGAATGAGGGTGAAGAGGAGACCACATCATGATAGATTTAGTCCCACACAGAATATAGAAGAGGTGGGTCTATCCAATGAGCCGGTATAAAAATCTAAAAGTTTGAAAAGGAATCTTAGAAAAATATAAGCAAAAAGCGAGAGTAAAAGTAAAATAAAAAGTTATTCTACACAATCAACTAGACAAATTAGCAAACTCTATGTGAAGATACAAGTATATTATACGAGAGAAATAATAGATAGCTAAAATATAACAAAGTTCCAATCAATAAAATAATTAAATTATAAAGAAAACCTCAAAAATCGAATGTCCACAATGACCTAGCCTAAAGTCAATTTAGATAATGTTTCACCGAAAATCCATCGGTCCGCGAAGGGGCGAGACCGAGAGAGTAAATCGATTATTTCAGAATAATTTGTGTTACAGTTGTGTTTGCGTATCAGAAAATGCAAGTACAATCTCCTATTCTTCCTCTGATTCGATCTCCGTGTGAATTTGGTTAAGCGTAAAGCTTCGGGCGAAGTTGCCGCCGAACTGAAGTTTCGTGAACGATCGCACCTAACTGTTGTGGCTTTGGTCGGTCGGACGGAAGAATTTGTATTTCGCGTGGTATCGACTTGTGATGTTGTCGGTGAACGTGTGAAACTATTCCTGGTCGAATTGTTGAAGGACAATAGGCTGCAAGTAGCTTGCCTTCTTCAGCTCGAAGGAATCTCTCGCGTGAGAGATGAAAGGTTTTTCAACTTCTCTGCGTGTGAAAGTTCTTCTCAATGAAGGAGTTTTCATGCCTTCGTTTTGAGAGAGAGAGTTTCTACACTTAAGAACGTCTCTTTGATAGATAATTTTTTGAACCCTTGCGACAGAACAATTCTGGCTATTTGTTGCTTGTTCTTTGCAATTGTTGGGGATCGATCCTTGGAATGGGGATCACAATCCCCTTTCTGCTGTTGTAGTTGGGAGAGGAGGAAGACCAGGAAATTTCTCTCCTAAATCCCTCAAACGAGGATCGCCAGCTTTCGCCATTGGCGGCCAGATTTGGTCGTTGCCTGCTGAGTTATGTAGCAGTGTGACATGGCTGCTATCTGGTGATGACGCGATGGATTTCTGCTGACTGGGGTGCCAATTGTATCGATGACGCGGCAGTAATAATGGACTTGACGATGGGCTGCGACGGATGATTTTAAAAATTGACAAAGCCTACCCACGACGATCATTTACTGGCCTAATGGGCATTTGGGCTCGTCGAATTTGGGCTGGCCACATTTTGGTGCATACAGATTGCCCCCTTCGAGACTTGATCATTTTGGAGAAAACGATCAAGTTTCGAATGTGAAGAAGAACAAACACAACACACACACACTTTTCTTTTTTCTTTTTTTTTGTTGATCCTCTTACTCTTTTAGGATCATTTATCTTTTATTATCGTGATTCTTTTCTCGTCCTCTTACTTTTTTTAGGACGTTGTATATTTCTCAGACAATTGTATATATATATATT
Organism: Aristolochia fimbriata; assembly: GCA_019845555.1. NCBI lineage: Eukaryota > Viridiplantae > Streptophyta > Magnoliopsida > Piperales > Aristolochiaceae > Aristolochia > Aristolochia fimbriata. The sequence continues at coordinate 11,821,684 of CM034081.1, forward strand.
TTTTGTTTCTTTCTTTTCTCTTTTTTTTTGCTCTCTTGCTGTTTTAGAGCTGTTTGCTTTTTTGATTTCCCCTTTTTTTTTATGTATACGCGTACATAAAGAGCATGTACGGTCTGTAGAGAGATGGTGTACCTGAGCAGAGATGTCGTTCAGGTTGAATAGCAATGTCGAGTTGAAATTGAGGTTGTAACTGTGGTCGAATGTCGCTTTGATACTTCGGAGATAGTAGTTGCGATGAGTTTTGATGCCTTCGGCACGTTTCGATGATTTTGGATGTTGTGCTGAAGATTGATGTTGCAGACTGGAGCGAGAGTCATCACGCCGAGGAAAGAGTGTGTACCCAAATGAAGCTTGAGAGGCAGAATTCGAGTTGAGCTAATTTTTTTTTTTTTTTTGACTGGAGCTCCTTTTACGAACTGAATTGACGCGCCGAGAAGAGGATTCAAGCAGGAGGGGGTGTAGTGGGGCCCACTCTGCCTGAACTAATTTCCACGGCGTAGTGGGAGACCTTCCCTGTCGACGATTTGGCTTTTGTGCAGGTCGCAGGGGATTTGAAGCAGCAACGTGGGTCCCACCTTCATGCGTAGAGGGCTCCTTCTTAAGTGGGGAAATTACTGATCCACTCCCAGCAAATTTGGGACAATCTGGTTTAAAGGCTTTTATCCTCCCTCTGGGTGTCTTTTGTGATTCTGGCTGAAGGCACTGTCTACAAATTCTGCGAATTGCTCTTTCCTTCCTGTCTGCAATTTCGGCTTGGGAGGCAGGGTGCGACTGCGACTCAGAACTCTGTCTGCGATTCTGTGTTTTTTCGTCAGTTTGTGAATTTGGCTTTTCTGTCAGACCGAGGATTTGGATTTGCTGTCAATCTGCGAATTAGGATTTGTGATTTTGACTGCGAATTAGAGATTGCCTGCAATTTTATATTTTCTTCGACCTGACTTTGTTTGCGATTTTGGGTCCACGAATTTGACTGTCTGTGAAATTGGGGGATTGTGTACTTTGGGAGACTGTTTACGATTTGGTTCTAGGAAGCTGGGCAATCTGCGAACTACGATTTGGGAGAATTTGGGAGACTGGGAGACTGCAAACTGCTGTCTATTTTTGTCAGTGAATTGGCAGTCTGCGAAGTTTGGCTGCCTGTCTTTGCAATTTGACTCTGCAATCTTCTCGGCTTGCGTCAGAACTTCTCCGCGAACCAGATTCGAAGGTACTGTAAGGATTTCTTTTCTCTCGGCACTCTCGAACTGAATTCGAGTCAGCTGGGGTCCCCACTCTCTTTTCTTTCTTCTTCTCTTCCTCCCTCTTTCTTCTTCTTTTTCTCTCCTCTCATTTTCAACTTCTCCCTCAGTCTCACCCTCTCTTTTCACGGTTTCCTCTCCATTTTCAAATTTCTTCTCTATTTATTTTTTGTCTCAATTTTTCTTTTCTCTCTTTCTCGCGCTCTAGGTGTCTGTCAGTCTGTCAATATGATAGACTGACGAATTTCAATGTGTGGTTTGGCTCGGCAGACAAACAAAAAAGTGTTGTGTCGCACCTGGTTCGGTCACCATGTGTTGAAATCGAGTTTTGGGTCGCGCTTGGATGGTCGCAGGGTGGTCACCGGCTACCGAATTTTGCTTCGAGTGGTCCCGGCTAGGCCGCCGGGATGTTGAGTTTCTATGTTGTCGCATCCGGCTTGGTCATCGGGTGCTGGTGTCGCATCTGGCTCGGTCACCAGGTGCGAATTGTTGTACGGTCGCATCCGGCTTGGTCGCCGGGTGCTGATTTTTTTTGTTTTCACTTTGGCCGGCTCTGTCGCCGGGAGGTTGAACTTTTTGTTCGGAGAGGAGTTACTTACCTGACTCTGTCTGGCAGCGTCCAGCTCGGTCGCTGATCGCAGGAGTTTACTGCATGGCACCCGACTCAGTCGCCCGGTGTTGCATTTGATGGTTCCTTCGTTGCGTTCAACTTGGTCGCCAGGCGCAGGTTTTTGGTTTCTGATTGCGTCCGGCTATGTCGCTGGTCGCGAAGCTTCTTTCCTGCGTTCGATTTGGTCGTCGAACGCATTGCTCCTGTTTTGGTTGCATCCGGCTCGGTCACTGGGTGCTGTTTGGTCGCGTCCATCTTTATTTCTGGTTGCAAAGTTTTGAACCGAGCTCGGCTCGATCACCGGGCGCAGATTTTGTCGTTTTGATCGCGGCCGGCTAAGTGGCTGGTCGCGAAGCTTTGAATTGTGCTTGGCTCGATCGTCGGGCACTTGTTTTGATTGCGATCGGCTGTGTGGCTGGTCATGAAGCTTTGAGTTGTGCTCAGCTCGGTCGTCGGGCACTTGTTTGTTGTTTCGCAGCATTCGTTTCCCGTCCAACTCAGTCTTCCGGCACTAGATCGAGTGTGTGGCGTCTGGTACTGTCGCTAAATGCTGAATTCTCCATTTGGTTCTGCCCGGCTTGGTCGCTGGGCATCGGAGTTTGATTTTGTTCGCCTCCGGTTTAGTTGTTGGCGACAAGGCTATTTGTTTTGGTCACACTAGGCTCTGTCGCCGTCTGCGTCGCTTTTGGGACTATACTCGGCTTGGTCGCCGAGGCACAATATTGTTGTTTTGGTCACACCCGGCTCGGTCAATGGGTGCTACTTTTGAGCTGTGTTTGTCTTGAGTGCAGCGCTTTCTGTTTTGATTGCATCCGGGTCGGTCGCCGGGTGCTATTTTTTTTTGTAGCGCTTGACTTGTCCGCCGGGCGCGGAGCTATTGTCTGCACTCGGCTCGGTCGTCGGGCGCGAAGCGTTTGAGTTATGCTCAGCTCGGTCGTTGGGCATAATGTCTTTGTTGTTTTCGTCGCAACCGGCTCCGTCGCTGGTCGCTATGCTTTGAACTGTGCTCGGCTTGGTCGCCGAGGCACAGTTATTTTGTTTTGTTCGCGTCCGGCTCTGTCGCCGGACGTAAGGCTTTTGAACTGCTCTCACGGAGAGCTTTGTCTCGAAAGCAATTTGGTTGCTGCTTGGTCGTCTGAGACAACTGGTGTTTTACCCTCTCTCTTTTTTTTTGTTTCTCCGACTTTTTCTTCTTGGCGACTAGTCCTTTTTGTCGCCCCTTTTTCTTTTCTTCGACTTGTGTTTTTTTTTTCCTTTTTTGTTTGTGACTTCGGCTTCTCTGTCTCTGGTCACAGGAGATATTTTTTTTTTAATTGAGAAGGATATGGATTGCGTACCTGACTTTACTTGCTCTGTCACAGATGTCTGCCGCACCGACCTCTTTCTCCTTCCTCGGCCTAACTCTTTCGACCGTCAAGACCCTCGTGAAGGGTACTGCTTAAGAATCTGTGACTCTAAGGAAGAGCAGAGACCATTGCTGATACCCCTTGGAGGGCCATCGGCCTATGATGGTTGCGACGTAACTGCGCCTGTGGTTAGAGCTATCCATGACCTTTGGAGTCACCTGGTTGTCGACGAGGATGACCAAATTTGCTATCTCCCAGGGGTCGACGAAGCTTCATCGTCTCCACATCAGACCGTAGGCAACATCTTGCTGAGTCTGATGCATGACCATCTGATTCGCTTTTTGGCATCGAAGCTTCCCATCGACAGCGACCGGCTTGGTTCTTGGGACAGTCAACCGATGGTGTGCTCGAGCCCCTATCGTGTGCCCTTCTAATTTGAATGGACGGCGTCATTCTCCATACTTGTGCAGAGCCGTTGGCCGTTGTAGACCTCACTCATGTAGTCCGAGCTTCAATGTTTTCATATCGATGCTGCAGCAATGTTAAACACGCCTTTCTAGAGGTCTGGTGTTCTTCCACCAACACCATTTTTACTCGCGAGGGGGAGTTGTCGATTTCCTTGTGGGATATGCATCGACTCGGTGGACTGCCCATTCCTGGAGCATTTTTGATGAGGTGACTCCGACTATTAAAGATTTCACTTAGAGTCGCTCCATGCCGCTACCCGAGAGCATTCGATACTTGGTTCTCGCGTATTATCGTCTTTTCTATCGTCCGCGGTCCTCGAAATCGGAAGGATTCTTTGGAGTTCCCATGTCCAAGTGGGCGTCATTCTGGTTCCGCGCCGAAGGGGATGCGCAGCCTTCGAAAGACTCATGGGCTGATCGTGGAAAGACGACTGCTTCTTGGAGTCGCGACCGGTTGGCCGTGCAGAATCAACCACTCTCCAAGCTCGGAGTTCCTGATGCCCTCGCGGATGAGGTATATCTGGCTGCCTTCTTATCTCTGTGGCTCTGCCGTTTCATCGTTCCTTTCCCGGGCAGCATGCTGAGGTTCACTGTTTTCAAGATGGCCTGCTTCATGGCCAGCGGTAAGAAAAGTAGCCTGGCCGGCGCAGCCTTGGCCAGTCTTTATCGGGGACTCAACAGTTTCACATCGGGGAGGATCTCTTGGTCGTTCGTTTATACATGGCTCGCCCAGCAGTTCGGCGTACACGAGGCTGACTCTACCGAAGGCGACAAACCCCTTATGATGTTGTACCATAACCCGGAGCTTAGTCGTTTCTATACCCAAGAGCAGGCTCGTTCTCTGTTTTGGCGCGGTGGAGTGTGATGCTGGTATCCTTTGGAGGCTCTTCCCCCCAGCCCGATTATTGACAAGCCTGGTCACTTTGCTTCTTGGATCAAAGTGGAATACTTCCGTTGTTTGCGAGCAACCTTTCTAGTCTTGCGGCAGCGCGACCTCCTTATAGTGGAGCCTTACAGTCCTCCCAGGTTTGCTCGTCAATTCGGGTTCTGCCAGGACTTGTCGGGAGTGCTATTTGCTGACCAACGAAAGGCGGCCACGGTTAATGCGCTGGTGGAGGTATGGCGAGCCGGGACTGCCTGCCCTCTCGGCAGCGTGGAGGTGCCTACCTTCATGAGTCCAGGTTCTGACCCGGGTGTTACGTCCCTTTTTCGAGAGTCCTGGCTTGAGGCAATCGTTCCCCTCTTCGAGGTATTAGCTTCTCCTTATTTTCTTTTGTATCTTCCTCCTTTCTCCTTCTCTCTTTTTTTTTTTCTTCTTCCATCCTCTTTTTTTTTTGTTCAGCGTGCGTGGAAGAAATTTACCGACGCATCTGCGACGAAAAGAGCTTTGCCGCCTGTGCAAGGGGATGGTGAAGCGGAGGGTGTCGTTCGAAAGAGCTCGTGAAAAGGTGCAAAGCCTCTGACTTCTCCTAAGGCGAAGAAGAGTAAAGTTACGAAGAAGAAGGCGCCCCGGCCGAAGGTTACGAAAGAGAAGGTGTTGGCGCCGTCGCAAGTCGTGCCGGCGAAGGGCATCATCATTAGGGAGGCATCTCCGGCACAAGGGGAACCTCAGCCAGTAGTACTTTCTTTGTCGGCTGATAATGCTCCTTTAGATAAGGGGAAAGGATTGGCTGAGTCGGCGACCTCGCCGTAGAAGAGTGCTGCGAAGAGGAAGTCTACGGCTCTGCAATCAGAGGCTTTCATTTTCGTCCCCCCTCCTTTCAAGAAGCGGCTGCGAACTGGTCTTGGTAAGCCACTGACGGATTTAGCACCACTTTCTGTCGTGCAGCCTTCAGAGATTCCTTTGTCAGGGTCGGGTGAAAAGGCTAAGGAGTTGGCTCCTCTCGACGGGTCTGTTGTGTTGCCGACTGGAGAGACTGCCTCAGAGCCAGTGACATTGTCACTTGCGCCGGCCACCCAGGATGGAGTGCAGGCGGTCCAGGAGTTCGGCGGCCTCACCTCTGATGACCTTGCCGTCGTCGTAGCTCTGTTTGTGAACCAGCCTAACTGTAGGCAGGAGGACTTGTTCGACCTTGCCGAGTCGGAGGTTACCCGTCAATTGGGGTGGGTCGAAGAGGAAGCGCCGCCTACCGTCGCTGCTGTTGAGCTATCAGTTCGTGAAGCTGAAAGCCCGACGACGACTGCCGGTGAGGGTGCACCACCCCTTCAGTTTTCGGCTGGGCCGGTTGTCGCCGAGGAGTTTACGGTGGATGCCGGAGTTATTGTCGCGAGTGGATTTCAGCACCCCGTTTCTGATCCGGGCCTTTCGGTTGCTGTGACTTCGAGGAAGGAACCCTTTGTGACGTTTCCTCCTAGTAATGGAGAGGCGACTTTGGCTGCCGAGAGGGGAGCTCCAGGTTCAACTTGTCGGCCTGTTAGCGAGGACTCGTCGACTTCACGGCCTGCGTCGGTGAGCACCTATCGTCCTCTTCCTTCTTTTTTTTTATTCTTTCCTTCTTTTTTTTTATCTCCCCTTTTTGTTAGGTGTTGACCATCCCTCTTTCGGCGAGGTCGAGGCTGTTGATGCAGCAATCTGCCTTGGGGCTATGGACCGTGTTCGTCGAGTCAGTTTTAGTACTGGCCGACGACCCATGTTCGTCGGAACTTGTGGCGGACACCCGCGCCTTTCTCGAACACTTACTAGAAGCCGGCGTCGATACCTCAGTTTTGAAGCAGTGGGTGGAAGACTTTGCTTCGGAGGTGGCTCCCTTTTAGCAGTTGCGCAGCTTTGTGGCCGGGAAGCTTAGTTTGGCCAAACATTTTGCTATTGAGGTTGAACTCGCGCAATCTGTCCAGCGTGTGAACCATCGGTGCGATGACTTAACAGCGGACTTGGATAAACGTCAGGCTAAGCGCGAAGCTGCGGAGGCTGAACAGAGAGCTCTTTGTGATCGTCTGGCATTCATCTCGTCTCAAATCGACTCCCTTAATGGCGAGCTAGCGACCATCCAGAGGAGAATCGACGCCACCGAGGAGGAAACTTCTGCTATCGAAGACCAGCTTGCTTCTGTTCGTTCACACCCTGTTCTTGATGAAGCCGAGACGCAGGAGCTGGCTGAGGTTCATGCCGGAGCGGTGCGACAGGTGGCTGACTTCGAGCTTCCTTCACCTTGATGTAGTTTTTTTTTGGTGCCTGACTTCGAGCTTCCTTCACCTTGATGTAGTTTTTTTTGTAGTCTCTCTTTTTCTTTTTGTTTTGCGTGACTAGAGCTACTTTTTTTTTATAGCCTCCCATTTTTTGTTGCAATGCTAGTTTTTTTATAGTCTCTCTTTTTCTTTTTGTTTTGCGAGACTAGAGCTACTTTTTTTTGTAGCCTCCCATTTTTTGTTGCAAGGCTTGTATTACTCTCGTCACACACATTTTTTTTGCAATGAGAAGTACTTCTTTATTCGACTTTCTTTTTCTTTCCCTTTTTTTTGTTGCCCTCTTCACGGGTAAAATCGTTTGAGGAATTTACCGTTCGTTATCGGCAGCTCCGAACCGTTTGAAGTGACGAGCTTGTAGGCGCCATTGGTATAGGCTTCATGCACTACGTACGGTCCTTCCCATTTCGGCGCGAACTTGCCCCCGGTTTTGCTCGTAAAGAGCATTGGCCGTTGGACTGCAAGCACGAGGTCACCTTTCTGGAATGAGCTGAGCCATACCTTTTTGTTGAAGGCTTGGGTCATGCGATATTGGTAGCATTCGAGACATTGTTGCGCTTCGAGTCGCTGCTCGTCGAGTGACTCAAGTTCAGCGAGTCGCAGCTAGGCGCATTCCTCTGTCGTTAGCCCTTCTCTCATTGCAATTCATAGAGAGGGAAGTTGTACTTCAAGAGGGAGTACTGCTTTAGTGCCGTAAACCAGCGAATATGGGGTCGACTGGGTTGGTGTTCGAAATGAAGTTCTGTATGCCCACAGGGCTTCGCCGAGCTTTTCGTCCCAGTTCTTTTTGTTGGCGTCGATTGTCTTTTTAAGGATCTTGCAGAGCATTTTATTTAATGTCTTTGTGAGTCCGTTGGCTGCCGAATTGTAAGCCGACGACGTCCTCTGTTGTATGCAAAATTTCTCGCAGAAGCGGTCCATGACTTTGTTCTTGAACGGCGCACCGTTGTCCGTCACTATATACAAAGGAACTCCATATCGGTAGATGATTTGAGTTCGAATGAAGTCGGCGATGGTGGTTGCCTTGACTTCTCGGTAGGCAGCGATGATGCGATCCTAGCTAATCACTAGCAAGAGGACTAATCAATGTAATATAGACTTTATGCAAGTCCGAATATCGTCCCACAAGGACCAAGCCAGCAGTTAATTGCTTTCTGAATAAAAATCTTAAGTCTGAGAATCCTGATTTGAAAAACAGAGAATTAAACTAAACCAGTACTTGAAAACTGTTGAGAAAAAGATTTTGAGGAGATTCAATGAGGAGAGAAGACGTGGGGAATTGGAATTCCCTCCCTAGACACTTCTGAGATTGAATAGAAAGTATGTTTTGGAAGTCAATTTCTGACGAGCTTATAAAACCATGGCTACTATCCGCATCGGCATCACCTTTTTCTATCTCCTAGAGTAAACTAGCCGGCATAATTGACTCTACTTGATAGCATAAGCATGAAGCTCTTATGTCATAGATAAAGCAATCTAATCCAACAGGGTATTACTTTAAGGTCGAGAATTAACCCAAGGATTAGTTGATCTACCTAGTGTATGAACTCATAAAGATTTATAAAATCCTATCAACATGTCTTACCTTAAGCCTAGTGTCACCATATAACCAGTACATAGCCAGAAAGCAAGTATGAATCAAGAATTGACAATCATTAGAAAACTCATTCATGCACCAAATTGAACAGGCAGAGTGACTGGTGGTTTCTCCTGTTCTAGAGTGAGGACAGGCAGAGTGACTGGTGGTTTCTCCTGAATCTGATCTTTTGTTATATTGCCCCCAGCTCTGGCCATCAATCGGTACGCGTTCGAGTCGAAGTCCTCATTCGAGCGAGTTGACGGTAGTTGCCCGAGGTTCGGGAATTGCTTCACGATGCTTCTTTCCTTGAGCTTCGGCAGTGGGAGAGTGACCTTTTCTGTCAAAGGGGTCAGCTGGATTTTGTGACAGACGACCAAGGGAGCTTCTCCCTTTTTTCTTTGTGACTGCGGAATGTACCGTAAGATAGGTACATTACGCTGCGCTGCCAGTGATGGAGTTGTTGCGGCCGGTTTGTGGCTGCGCGCCGGTTGGTTGTTGTGTACCGGCTATTTGGAAGACACGACTTGCGTCGTGGTCAGTTTTGGGGATGCGGCTTGCGTCGGCTGTTTGGCGTGTGTCGGCTGTTTGGGAGATGCAGCTTGTGTCGGAGTGTTCTTGGCATTTGACGCCTGGTTCGGCTAGGGTGACAATTTGACTATCGGTCTGGTCGTCATATAGAATTTGGCGTCTGCAAATGATGCCTCCGACTCCGTGAATGGACTTTCATCGGTGTACATCGTCTTTTGCTTGCCGTTCTCCCAGTACTTGAAGCACTGATGAAGTGTTGATGGCACAACTCCGTTTGCGTGAAGCCACGGTCGATCCAAGAGCAGATTGTAAGATGTTCTTGAGTCGATGACTTGAAATGGAGTTTCGGCCACCATCCACCGATGTGCAATTTGAGATTGATCATGCCAAGCGTCCTCTGGCCTTCCTGATTGAAGCCTTGGATGAGGAGAGAGCTCGGAGAGAGGTTGCCAGCAGAGAGGCCGACATTCTTCATCGTGCGAATCGGCAGAATGTTGACTGCGGATCCACAGTCGACGAGAATGCGATTGATTTTGTTGTCTCTGATGTAGCCGAAGACGAACAGCGGGCGGTTGTGGTTCTTTATTCCCAGCTACGCGTCCTCTTCTCGAAATGTGATGCACGGTGGGCATGAGACAGTGAGTGATTGTTCCGACTTTTCCAGCTGCGGGGAGGGTTGCGCATCTTCTTCCTCCTTCCGGTGAGGTGGAGTTAGCCCGACTTTCGGCAAGTCGTACTTCCTCATGAGCAGCATTTCGACTTCGGCTTGGAGTTCCTCTGATTTGTCGAGGACCCGAATTGAAGCTTGTCTTGACCGAATGGCCAAGTCGAGGTCGTCTTCTATCTCGTTAAGTGGCGAGATTTATTTGAGTGACGTCTCGAGGTCGTCGTATTCGACAACTGGTCTTTTGCCTTTGTCGTTTGGTGTTGTGTGCTTGGGAGGAGCTGTCAAACAGGTCGCTACCATTACTGGCGGCGAGAAGAACTCCTTTAGAAAGAACTCCACCAGTGTGACGGGTCTTCTCTTATTTTTGTTTGCTTTCTGGACGTTGGTCTTGGGAGCTTTCTTTTGGCGCTTCACGACTCTTTTGTTTGGCCGCTTCGCCTTGGTTTTGGTGTTCGCCGATGTCGGTTCGAGTTCTTGAGCTGGCTTCTTTCGCCGGGTGACCAAGATCCACCCCTCTACATCGGTTGCAGCTGCTTCGTGGGGTGCCAGTTTTGTTGTGACCTTAGCCGGTGGTCGTCTGTGGTTGTGTGGTCGGTTAGAGGGACCGGATTTTGGACGGTACTCCTTCCTTGCGATCTGCTTCTTATTTGGCCGAGTTTGCCGGTTTGGCTCGGCTTGAATGGAGATGACATGTGAGGAGGCCGTGTTTTCTGCTCCTTCGATTTCGATGTGGCCTTGGGCCGCCAGCTCCATGATCCTATCATTCAAGACGAAGCACTTCTCGGTCGGATGCCCGACCAAGCGGTGGTACTTGCAGAAGTTCGGATCTTTGCTTCTGGACAAGTCGTCGGGTCTTTTAACTTCTGAAAACTTGAGTAAGTGGTTGTCGAGAAGCTGGTCCAGCATGACAGAAACGTCCGCGTCGGTGAACGGGTATGTTTTGGCCTGTCGTTCCTCCAGCGAAGGCTTTCGTAGGTGCCCCCAGTTAGTTGCCGTGGGAGGTAGGTAGTTTGACTTTGCTCCCGACCTTGATTGGTTCGAAAGCATTCGTCATGAATGATGCTTTTGATTTCTCCTTCGCGTCTTTGGGCTCGGTCGTAGCTACTGCCTTCCCTTTCTTGCGAGGGTCGGCGGACGGAGATGTTTCTTCTCCTCGTTCCTCTATGAGGTTCTCCATATTGTGAGCCTCAGTCGAGAGTTCTTGGAAGTCGTTCGGTCTCCGACTTCGAATGTAGCGCAGGAGCTCCCATTGCATCCCTCGAGAGCACATTTCAATTTCGGCTTCAAGGGATAGATTTGAGCTCTCCTTGCAACCACCTTCTCGCCCTTCTTTTGTTTGAGATTGACGATCTCCACCAGAGTGATTGTGCGCCGGGTGTTGTAGAACTGGCTGAGGAATTCGCGCTCTAATTGTTCCCAGCTGTCGATTGACTCCTGGGCCAGCTCGATATACCAGTCGAAGGCATTCCCCTTCAACGACCGGCCAAATTGCTTGACCAGTAGGTCACCGTCAATGCCGGCATTGTCGCAAGCTTCAATGAAGTAGGGGACGTGCTGTTTGGGGTGCCCGTCGCCATTGAACTGCTGGAACTTGGGAGGATGGTAGCAGACCGACATGGGGATATTTTGGATCCTCTGCGTGTAGGGCCTCCTGTAAGCGACGGATTTATTGTCGCCTGAGCTGTTCCATACAGCCCGGTTGATGAGCTCGGTGACTGCCTCGAGTGTGAGGGAAGTCGGCTCTATTTCGACTCAACCCCGGCGAATGGCAATTGGTACGATGGGCGGCAGCTCATCGTCGGAAGAAGGCTCTTTTGGCAATGGTTCAGCCGAATCACTGGTAGTCGCCCGATTTCGGTCGACATCTTGATGAACGTTGCCAATATTGTTTGTGGCCGCGCCCATTTCGAGCCGCTCTAGAATTCTCGTGATATGAAGGTCATGAGTTGCGAGTTGCGTGTCTTTGATGCGCAATTGTTCACTCTGCTCTTTGAGTGTAGCTTGCATTTCGGCAAGTTGCTCTTCAATTATCTTGGCCGAGGTTGTCATCGCGGCCATTATGACGATCTGCGTCGACGGAGATGTTTCCGACACAAATCGAAGTGGTGAAGTTTTGACCGGCGACCGCATTGGAGAGACGGTTGTCGGTGTCGGCAGAGAGGTCGCCGTGGGCGACCGGTCGGGAGAGCCGGCTGCTGGTTGAGCGCAGAGAGTGGCTTTGGCGGGCGACTGGCTCGTAGAGATAGCCCCAGGTGAGTTTCGGAAGGATGAAATGGGTGATAACGCGACAGGGGAAATTGCCGGTGTCTGTCGGCGAGGAGAGCGGCTGGGTGGTGAATTGGCTGCTGCGGTGAGCGCGGCCAAGAGATCGTGAGATATTGTCACAATCGGCGAATTATCTGCGGTCGTCGCTCTCTGTACGGAGGAGGCCGGCAATGAATGCATTCTTGCCGTGGTGGGGGAAATTGTGCCCCCATGTTGTTCGTACCGCTGCACCAAGGCAGGGACGATGGATCTCCTTCACGATGGCGGCAACTGAGCCGGGCTGACAGTCGGGCTGCAAGGAGGAGGAGATGCAGCGACGACCAAATATGTTGGCTTGGCCATCGCTGGCATCAGTTTGGCGGAGGTTGCGGCTGGCTTAGTGGAGGTCGTGGTAGCCTGAGGCACGAACACGGCACTTGGACGGCGCGCATCGCGCATGAAGGGAGCCTGTCCAGTGGACAAGCTCCTGGCCAAGGCCCTTATGATTGGCCGAGTGGCGGGAGGAGGAGAGGTAGGAGCGCGGAGGTCGGCCGGAGATGCGGCAGCTGATCCGCGAGCTCTTGCGGTTGAGCATGTAGTCGCGGCGGGGCACGGGTGAGCAGAGCTTGAGGTGGCCATTTGCTTGCCCCTGTTGTTGATGTTGTTGTTGTTGTTGTTGCCGTTGTTGGCATTGCTGGCCATGGCTAAAGGTTTCTTTTTTTTGTGTTGAACGGAGAAGGAGATGAGAGGTAGGAAAGGTCCCACCGAGCGTGCCAAATCTGTTTCACCAAAAATTCGCCGGTCCGCGAAGGGGCTCGACCGAGAGAGTAAATCGATTATATCAGAATAATTTGTGTTACAGTTGTGTATGCGTATCAGAAAATGCGAGTACAATCTCCTATTCTTCCTCTGATTCGATCACCGTGTGAATTTGGTTAAGCGTAAGCTTTTGGGGAGTTGCCGTCGAAATCTGAGTTTTAGGAATGATCATGCACGAACTGTTGTGGCTTTGGTCAGTCGGACGAAAGTATTTGTATTCTGCGTATATCGACTTGTGACGTTGCCGGTGAACGTGCGAAACTGTTCCTGGTTGAACTGTTGAAGGACGACAGGCTGCAAGTAGCTTGGCTTCTTCAGCTCAAAGGAATCTCTGTGCGTGAGATGAAAGGTTTTTCAAACTTCTGTGTGCGAAAGTTCTTCTCGATGAAGGAGTTTTCAGACCTTTGTTTTGAGAGAGAGAGCTTCTGCACTTAAGAACGTCTCTTTGATAGATAATTTTCCGAACCCTTGCGACAGAACATTTCTAGCTATTTGTAGCATGTTCTGTGCAATTGTTGGGGATCGATCCTTGGAATGGGGATCACGATCCCCTTTCTGCTGCTGTAGTTGGGAGAGGAGGAAGACCAGGAAATTTCTCTCCTGAATCCCTCAAACGAGGATCACCAGTTTTCATCGTTGGCAACCAGATTTGGTCGTTGCCTGCTGAGTTATGTAGCAGTGTGACATGGCTGCTGTCTGGTAATGACGCGATGGATTTCTGCTGACTGGGGTGCCAATTGTATCGATGACGCGGTGGCATGAATGGACTTGACGATGGGCTGCGACGGATGATTTTGAAAATTGACAGAGCCTACCCACAACGATCATATACTGGACTGATGGGCGTTTGGGCTCGTCGAATTGGTCTGGCCACATTTTGGTGCATACAGATAATCAATAGGAAACTATAATTTTTAAATTTACAAGAACTTAAATTTATTTTTGTCGAAGAAGGTATAGTGGCAGTAAGAGATAAGAGTGTTGAAAAAAAAAAAAAAACACTTCTCTGAATTTCTGAAGCATCTAATTGACGGCAAGAAGAAGTAAAAAATGATGAAGATAAAAAGAGATATATTACCAATCCGAGCAAAAGATGTGAGAGGAGATGTTATCGATTAGAGCACACGAAATGGAAGAATAACACGATTATATCAAAAGAATAAGAATCCTGGAAGATTTTAAGGAAGAAGTTTCTTTAAACCTGCAAGAAAAATAAAATACGAAAAAATAGAAATAAATAAATAAATAAATAAAGAAGATAAAGGAAGCAGTTCAACATAATATGACAAATCGAAGAGAAAATCTAAAAGGGGTAAACCTTAATCTCTTGATGGCACTCTTGTAATTATAGAACAAAACTTCTATTTATGACTTGTAACGGAGCCGTCAGATGAAGTTTCTTTTAGTCCAACGACTCGATTTGGTGGAGTGCATTTAAGCGCTCATAAGCCTTGAGCGCAGTCATAAAATCCTTCGAATCACTGTTGCAGCTGGCTTGGACGAAGATTTAAAGTCACCGAGGGGCACCGGCGACGTGCGACGACCCACTAGAACTCTAGGAGCTCGCTTTCGTTGCGAGTAATTGCTTCCCTTCCCTTCCCTTTCCTTTTAATCTGTGCAACGAGCAAGCACTACCGAACATTTGGAATTTTTGGTACATTTTCTGTATTTGCGTTTTTACCTGTGTAACCCAATCTACTCTTATTTTGCAGTCACCCTATCGAACGGAAGAAAACAATGGCACACATGCATTTGGGCAGGAGTCTCCTCCGAAAAATGGTCCGGGATGTAGCGACCACCCCTAATTCTACCCAAGTGGTTCATCCCTTGTTATTCGCTGGCCAAGGAATTAGGTATAGAAAATTGGAAGTGATTCTTACAACGGTCAGTGGGTAACTCCTTCTCTGAGTTTCATCTTTTCTATCAGTCAACAGTGGGATTTTTATTCTTTAGTTTTCATTGTGAGATGAATTCTTCTGATTTGGACATGCAGAGCATTGATAAGCTTGGTAAAGCTGGCGAAACCGTAAAGGTTGCTCCAGGATATTTTCGAAATCATCTCATGCCCAAGTTGCTTGCAGTACCAAACACCGAAAAGTTTGCCTACCTCATCAAAGAGCAGCGGAAGGTGTGCTTTTGAATTCCAGAGTGTTTAGAAGCATGAAGTATGATGAACTGTATCTCCGAATGCCCACTAATTATGTGCATATTACAGTTTCTATATTATGTTTCTAAGGTTATTCTTCGATTTTTAGCCCACTTTAGCCACTTGAGTTGGTGCTCCTTTATTTCTTGATAAACTGGGGCTAAAATATCAAGAATAAAAAGACCAAGCATGCCCATTGAATGTCTGAATAAAAAAACACCAAGACTCTTTAGAAAAGTTTTCAAAAAAAGTGTTGACGGGAGTAACTCTATCACATGAGTGAGGAAAGTATAAGTGCTTCCAGGTTATGCCGGTTACACATTCAATGTAATAATTGATGTTACTAAATTTAATTTTTCAGTTTTAATTTTTCTCCTTGTTTGTACTTGTAAAGAGCTATTATGGAGTAGATAGGTTTATCATGTGTAACTAGGTTAGGATTATCCAAGAAAAATGTAATTACATCATGTGGTTGAGGCTAGTTTAATTTTATTGTGAGGAATAAGAGGGAGGAGACGGGTCCTCCTCTTCTGTATTTTGCCTTTGGAGCAACCAGGCATGAAATGGAGGGAGTTAAGCTCCCTCGCCCCCCAGCACAGCAGAACCTCTCCCTTCGGGAGTTGGAGAGGTTAGAGCACCTCTTCTCTTTGCACCCTAAAAGGCAGTGAGGAACAGGCTTCCCTTTATTGCTCAAAAAACTGGCCCTACTGTAAATGACCATTTTAAGTCCAGATTTATTTGATGTTGTTATCTGTAACCAGAATGTGATTGTACTTGAAAAGACATCTGGATGGCCTTCTTTTAAATAATAATATCTGAGAAGGTCATAATTGGAAAGCACCCTGTTTTATTTGAGGTATTGCTTTCAATGAGAAAGGGTGGTGAACTGAAAATTCTAACATATATGGGTTTGTAGCTGCAATATTAATATTTAGAGCTCCATTGAGGTACTATCTCATCAAATTGTAGCTCTTCCTGATAAATCTGGTTGTGGTGTTATACTCCTTTATTGGCTCATCCAGCACTCTGTGGTTTATTGCAATTACCTAGTGATCACTTAAGGATCCATCAATCCTTTATAGGCATATTTGGCTTTGTGGCAAACAAACTATAGGTACAAATGAAAGTCTATCATGTAATCTTTGGACAAGTATTTAGGAAGCAGCATTTCTCAATATGCAAGAAAATTATATGGTTTTGATGGAGTATAATTAATTCTATGTGATCTTTTCTGTTGGGACTTGTTTCCTTCATGTATTCTACCAAATGAAGAAAAGTGATTAGCTGTTTGTGTGTTTGTGTCCTGTTGTTTTCTTAGTAAAATACCATTTTTATTTAAGCAGCTCTATGACCGTGAAGAAGCTGAGACAGTTACGGTGGTCCCTGAAACCAAGGAAGACAAAATGAAGGAATATCAAGCTGCAGCAAAGCGTCTGGACAATGCATGCTTGGTTGGTAGCCAATGTAGCTGCTTTTTTGGATTACTGTTTCCTGCTCAGCAAAAAGACAATTATTTTGAGTACTTTTCATCTGTTTGTGTTAATTTATTTATTTGTCTTTAATGTTGCATGACATTCTACTTTTGTAAATTGGCATCAAAGATTTGCAGATTGGCGACAAAACATTGGCTTATATTAGTGTAAAAAAATGAAAGATGAAATTGTTTGTTGGTGGCTTGACCTTGACTCTTTGTAGGGGCTGAGGAGGCTTATCAAAGAGGAGAGAGAATTGCGTAATCCTGTGACAAAAGACGAGCTGGTTGATGAGGTTTGCAAATTTTCTTCTGAACTTTATGGTTGTTCTATAGTTTTAAAGGCAAAGGGTCTATGAACTTGAGTACTAGCTCAGTGGTCACATGCTGGGAGTAATAATGGCAGGTATTGGTTCAAGTCTCCTTGGAGCATTGGAAGTATTGGGTTTTAAATGTAGTGATGTATCTACCCACTTTCCTCAAAGAAGAAAAAAAAAAGAGCAAAGGATCTGTGGAGAATTTGGTCTTGAGCTACTAGTTACACACTTGTCTGATTTTGCATGGAATTTATGATCAACATATTTTTTACTTTCTGAAATTGAAGTATATGAATGCACTCAGAAGTTAAAACAACAATGCAAATTTGTAAAATTTCTTCAGAGTATCTTATTTGCAAATAAACCATCTCGTACCTGCTCCACGGTAAAGATCTGATCCCAAGTTAAAGATCTGTATCCCAAGCAGTACTGTATATGTGTCTGCCGTCGTTCCTGATTGCCTGATTCTGTTCAAGAAGATCTTGAGGCTTCAATCTATTTTATGAATGTGATATTCTATTCTGAAGGTTGATGACGCGTTTAATCACTTAAGTTATGCTAGTTGTATATAGATCTCATAAAAGCATAGAAAACTTCCTCCTAAAAAATAAAGCATACAAACCATTACATTACAAAAAGTTATGATGAATACTGTTTGCTTGTAAACTGATTCAGACGTTTATACATACAAACTGTGAAGTGATGTTTTGGAATTATTGGAACAATTGATTATCATGGATTTGGGAACTGCAAATATTTTGATCTTATGTATGTGCTTTTTGTGAATGGAACGGTTTTCTTTTTTGTGCAGTAGTTCTTGTGTTCCATTGAAGGTTATGACAGTTTTCTTGTATGCAAATAATTTTTTTTTCGTGTTTGTGCAGTCTTTCCCAAGTAATAATTCTGTTGCTAGAAAAAAAAAAAAAGTACATTTTAAACAAGGCTCTTAATCAGGAAGGAGGTTATGGGGAAATCTGTGGATACTCTTAACCAGGTTGTTACATGTTATAGATTTTACATGGATGCTCAAGACATTGATGGTAATTATATATATAAATTATTTATTGTTGTAATTGCTTCTCTAGTTCTCCGGGTTGGAAACTGCACGAGGAGCCTTACACTAAAGTATCATACAAACTGATCTTATGTATGTGCTTTTTGTGAATGGAACGGTTTTCTTTTTTGTGCAGTAGTTCTTGTGTTCCATTGAAGGTTATGACAGTTTTCTTGTATGCAAATAATTTTTTTTGCGTGTTTGTGCAGTCTTTCCCAAGTAATAATTCTGTTGCTAGAAAAAAAAAAAAAGTACATTTTAAACAAGGCTCTTAATCAGGAAGGAGGTTATGGGGAAATCTGTGGATACTCTTAACCAGGTTGTTACATGTTATAGATTTTACATGGATGCTCAAGACATTGATGGTAATTATATATATAAATTATTTATTGTTGTAATTGCTTCTCTAGTTCTCCGGGTTGGAAACTGCACGAGGAGCCTTACACTAAAGTATCATACAAACTCATGTCCTATGTGGGTTTTTTGATAGATATGAGATTTATTTCATGTCCATTGCTGCACTATTGATGTGGGTTTTTTGATAGATAGATAAATTATTATTTCATGTCCATTGCTGCACTATTCTGCTTTTAATTAGCTTTAAACATTTTTTGTGAGTGTTGTTCTGCAGTTGTGATTGAATGAGATTTAGAGAATCTGATGCTTCCTCTACCTTATGATCTTCAGGTGGCAAGACAGCTTTGCGTAAAAATCCATCCCGATAATCTGCGCCTACCATCGCCCCTCACTTCCCTGGGTGAATATGAAGTACCACTCTGTCTGCCAAAGGCCATTCCACGGCCAGAGGGAAAGGTTGAGTGGACTCTCAAAGTAAAGGTTCGGAGCAGGTGAATAGATGCTTCTCAATATTGTTAGACAAGTCTTCTCACAATTTTGTTAGGCAAGTCTTCTCACAATATCGTTAGACAAGTCTTCTCACAATATCGTTAGACAAGTCTTCTCACAATATCGTTAGACAAGTCTTCTCACAATATCGTTAGACAAGTCTTCTCACAATATCGCTAGACAAGTCTTCTCACAATATCGTTAGACAAGTCTTCTCACAATATCGTTAGACAAGTCTTCTCACAATATCGTTAGACAAGTTTCTCATGGATCTTTCCGAGTTCAAAGGGGCTTCAGTCATTTGGAAATTGGTCAGCTGCATTTTATTAATTAGTGAGAGCTGAACAAGAACCTATCAAAAAGCAAAGGTATGAGGCATTCGAAGGATGTTAATTACTGGGGAATAATAGAATTAACAATTAGGTTTTACATTTTTTGTTGCCATAGTATTGTCTTGTATTGTTTATATTATTCATATCGACAGCTATAACTCTCATGTTCGGTCAGTTAAAGGACGTTTGCTGGAGAAAATTGGTCCTCAATTGAATCCTGCTTCCAACAAAAATATTTATTTTCCTCTCAAACTAGATAACCGGACGGACTTGTGGTCCGATCGAACCGGACGGACTTGTGGTCCGATCTAACTGGGCGGACTTGTAGTCCGATTGAATCGGACGGACTTGTGGTCCGATCGAACCGGGCGGACTTGTGGTCCGATCGAACCGGGCGGACTTGTGGTCCGATTGAACCGGGCGGACTTGTGGTCCGATCGAACCGGGCGGACTTGTGGTCCGATCGAACCGGGCGGACTTGTGGTCCGATCGAACTGGGCTGACTTGTGGTCTGATCGAACTGGGCTGACTTGTGGTCTGATCGAACTGGGCTGACTTGTGGTCCGATCGAACCGGGCTGACTTGTGGTCCGATCGAACCGGGCGGACTTGTGGTCCGATTGAATCGAACCGAACCGACTTGTGGTTCGATCGAACCGGGCGGACTTGTGGTCCGATTGAATCGAACCGAACCGACTTGTGGTTCGATCGAACCGGATCGACTTGTGGTCCGATCGAATTGAATCGGACGGACTAATGATCTGATCGAACCGGACGGACTGATGGTTCGATCGAACTGGGACGGACTTGTGGTCCGATCGAATTGGGACGGACTTATGGTCCGATCGAACTGGGACGGACTTGTGGCCTGATTGAACTGGGACGGACTTGCGGTCCGATCGAACTGGGACGGACTTGTGGTCCGATCAAACTGGGACGGACTTCCCAGTCCGTGAAGCTGGGGCGAACTATTTGGTCCCGTCCAGGCTGGGGCGGACTTCTGGTCCGGTGAGTGGGGGCGGACTTATGGTCCGTCGGGGGCGAGACTTGTGGCCTGATTGGTTGGGGCGGACTTGTGGTCCCGTCGAGCTAGGGAGCGGACTTGTGGTCCGATCAAACTGGGACGGACTTCTGGTCCGATTGAACTGGGACGAACTACTGGTCCGATCGAACTGGGACGGACTTCTGGTCCGATTGAATTGGGACGGACTTCTGGTCCGATCGAACTCGGACGGACTTCTGGTCCGATTGAACTGGGACGGACTTGTGGTCCGTCCGATCGAACTGGGACGGCCTTCTGGTCCGATCGAGCCCAGGAGCGGACTTCCCCAGTCCAATCGAATCGGGGCCGGACTTCTGGTCCGTCGAGCCCAGGGGCGGACTTCTGGTCCAATCGAGCCCGGGACGGACTTCTCGTCCGTCCATCGGCCCCAGACGGACTTCGGTCCAATCAGCTGGACCGGACTTCTGTCCAGCCCAGATGAGCTGGAGACGGGACTTCTAGTCCGATCGAAGCTGGGATGGACATCTTCTTGGGGAACCGGACTTCACGGTCCGTCGGCTGAAGACGGACATCTGGTCCGTCAGGGGCAGGACCCAGTCCCACAGTCCGAGCTGGGGCGGACCGACGGTCCGTCCCAGACGGCGGACTTCCAGTCCGACGGGCGGGCGGACTTCCGGTCCCAGCCCAGAGACGGACTTCCCAGTCCGTCGAGCGGACGGACTTCTACCGTCGAGCTGGGAGGTTTCTTCTGTCCGTCCCGAGCTGAGACGGACTTTCCAGTCCGTCGAGCTAGGGACGGACTTCCGGTGTCCGTCGAGCTGGGACAGGACTTTCGGTCCGTCGAATCGACGGACTTCTAGTCGATCGAGCCCGGCGGACTTCAGTCCGTCGAGCCGGACCGACTTCTGGTCCGATCGAACCGGACCGACTTCTGGTCCCGATCGAGCGGACCGACTTCCCAGTCGATCGAGCCGGGACCGACTTCGGTCCGTCGAGCGGACCGACTTCTGTCCGATCGAGCCGGACCGACTTCCCAGTCCGATCGTCGAGCCGGGACCGGCTTGGTCGATCGAGGTCCGGACCAGGACTTAATGGTCCCGATCGAGCCGGGGACTTTGGTCCGTCGAGCCGGACCGACTTGTGGTCCGTCGAGCCGGACGACTTTAATGATCCGTCGAACGGACCGACTTGTGGTCCGTCGAACGGGGGCCCGACTTGTGAATCGATCGAACGGGCCCGACTTTTAATGGTCCGTCGAGCCGGACCGACTTATCGTCCGTCGAGCCGGACCGGACTTGGGTCCGTCAGGTGGGACCGACTTTGGTCCGTCGAACGGGACCGACTTGTGGTCCGTCGAACTGGACCCCGACTGTAATTCCGTCCGAATCGGACCGACTTGTGGTCCCGTCGAACGGACCGACCGACGTAGTCCCGTCGAACCGGACCGACGTGGTCCGTCGAGCGGACCGACCGACGTGGTCGATCGAGCCGGACCGACGTGTGTCCGTCGAGCGGACCGACCGTAGTCCGATCGAGCGGACCGACCTGTGGTCCGATCGAACCGGACCGACCTGTGGTCCGATCGAACCGGACCGACTTGTGGTCCGATCGAACCGGACGGACTTGTGGTCCGATCGAACCGGACGGACTTGCTATCCGATCGAACTGGACGGACTTGTGGTCCGATCGAATCGGATGGATCTGTGGTCCGATCGAACTGGATGGATCTGTGGTCCGATCAGATGAACAGGCCAGTTTTCATCTAATGCATTATATAAAAATAATTCACATAGAGAAAAGATAAATTCTTTGTATTTATATAAAAAATAATATATATTTTTTTTTCTCTCTCGAACAATTCAACAATAACTTAAAATAAAATAATTATTTATCTATCAGTAGAATTAATTAATTACTTTGTGCATATAGCAAAGTATCCTAAATTCTCAATGTTTTTAAACTAATAGTAGACTTAAAACTCTCAGTGTCAACTACTAATAAGAGAAAGGTTTTCCTAGAAGTTCACTTTCAGGGAAATCATTCTCTTTGACTTCAAATTCTCCATAAACATCGAATTCTGTATGCACTAAACCCCCGTAAGCAACTATAATATGCAGGAAACAACTTTCCTAGAAAAATAACCTAAATAAGCCTATTACACCTTCCAACATCCTGGAGAGTGGAGCTTCTGGTTGTTGCAAATTTTTTCTTTTCATAAGAATAAAAAGACAACAAATCATCTTCAAGAATATAAAATATTAAATAGTTCTCTATTTTATATGGTATAAATGTTTTACATGGGATATAAAATATTAAATGTTTGTAAATATTTATATAATTTGCTTCAAAATATTTACATAACAGGTTTATATTATATGAAAATACAAAAATGACATTTTCACCATTAAACTAGTGAGCCAATGAACAAAAATAAATTTAGTATTTAAATATTTATTTTATAATAAATACAAAAATACTAGCGGGAAAAGAAATAAGCTAATAATCGGGCATGTCCATATAAGATATGTAGCATTTTGTTTTTCCTACCTATAAAAATGGGTTCACTTATCATGTAAGCAACTAAACTAAGATATCAATGCAGCTTTCCCTTCTTTAGAACTTTATTACACAACTATTATTGTAAATCTCAAGATCTTGGTTTATTAGTCTGAGGGTCTCACTGGTGTAGGTACCATTTAGTGCATTGGATTTTCAATAGGGCTTTTTAAAGAAATAAAATTGTATCCACCAAAATGTGCATGACCCAAATTCAACAAGTCCAGGAGCCCACCAACCCAGCAAACAAGGTTCGTGAATAGGCCCCGACAATTCTCAAGGTTATCCGATACAACCCATCGTCGGATCCATCCGTCTCGTCGCATCATCAACACAGTCATCGTCCAATCAGCAATGACTCAGCGAATCGTCCAGTCAGCAACAACTTAGTGAGTCAGCACCACGTCAGCATGAGTCAGCATATAGTCAGCATGAGTCAGCTATAGTCAGCATGAGTCAACATATAGTCAGCATGAGTCAACATATAGTCATCTACTTCAAACATATAGTCATCTACTTCAAACATATAGTCATCTACTTCAAACATATAGTCATCTACTTCAAACGTAAAGATCTCAACAGAGGAGCTCCTGGTCTTCCTCCCATCTCAACTACAGCAGCAGAAAGGGGATCGTGATCCCCTTTCCCAGGAAAAATCCTCAACAATCGGACAGACTCTGCTACAAATAGCCAGAAGCGTTCTATTCCAAGGGTTCGAAAAACAGAAGTCGAAGTGCTCATTCACGCACATAAACTCTCTCTCGAGACGGAGGTCTGAAAAATCCTTCATCGAGAAGAACCATCAAGAAGTTCTCTCTCAAAACGAAGGTCTGAAAATTCCTTCATCGAGAAGAACTTTCACGCACAGAGCCGACTGCCCTCACCTTAGACGTGGTGACCGAACTCATCAACCGCACCATGCGAAACGGCTCCGACGAAAGCAAGTCAGTGGCCTATCAAAAGTCGTACACGCAGAGGATAGAAAACATCCCAATGCCGTTCGGCTATCATCCACCGGAGTTCCAGCAATTCAATGGCGACGGCCACCCAAAGCAGCACGTCGCTCATTTCATCGAGACCTGCAACAACGCCGGCACAGACGGTGACCTGTTGGTCAAGCAATTTGGTCGATCCTTGAAAGGCAATGCCTTCGATTGGTATATCGAATTGCCACATGAATCAATCGATAGCTGGGAACAATTGGAGCAAGAGTTCCTCAGTCGATTTTACAACACTCGCACCGTCACTCTGGTCGAGATAGCCAATCTAAAGCAGAAGAAGGACGAGAAGGTCGTCGACTACATTAACCGGTGCAGGAACTTGAGCCTCAATTATAAAGGGAGCTCGAATTTATCCAGCCGAAATCGAAATGTGCGCTCGAGGGATGCGATGGGAACTACTGTGCTATATCCAGAGTCGGAGGCCGACAAACTTTCAAAAACTCGCAACAGAGGCCCACAATATGGAGAACCTCATAGAGGAGCAGGGGGAAGAAGCTACGGTCACCATGACCACACCTGAAGACACGAAGGAGAAAACAAAAGGCTCCTTCACAACATATGCTTCCGAACCGATCAAAGTTGGAAGCAAAATAAAGATGAACTTCGCTCCACGGCCACCCACCGGGGGCACCTACCGAAAATCGTCGCTGGAGGAGAGGCAAGCAAAGACCTACCCCTTCGCCGACGCTGATGTTCTTTTCATGCTCGAGCAGCTGCTCGAGAACAACTTGATTAAGTTGTCGGACATCAAAAGACCCGGCGACCTTGCGAAATCAAAGGACCGAAACTTCTGCAAATATCACCGTCTGCTTGGTCACTCGACCGAGCAATGTTTCACTTTAAAGGATCAAATCATGAATCTCGCAGGACAAAGTCGCATTGCAATCGACGGAGCATAAGGAGCAGCGTCGGCAAACATCGTCTCCGTTCAAGCCAAGCCAAACCGGCGAGCTCGACCAGACAAACAACAGGTCACAAGGAAGGAGTACCGTCCAAAATTTGGTCCCTCCAACCGACCGCACAACAACAGACGTCCACCGGCTAAGGTCGCACCAAAACTGGCACCCCGCGAAGAAGCTGCAGCCGACACAGAGGGGTGGATCCTGGTCACCCGGAGAAAGAAGCCTATTCGAAAAATCGACCGCACCGGCGAACACCGCAACCAAAGGCGGCGCGCCAAACAAAAAGCCGCTGGCCAAAGAAAACTCCCAGGACCAACGTCCAGGGGGCAAACAAGAAGAAGAGGAGACTCGTCACTTTGGGGGAGTTCTTCCCAAAGGAGTTTTTCGCGCCTCCAGCAATGGTGGCAACCTGTTCGATTGCTCCTCCTAAACCAGCAGCAGCCAAAGACAAAGGCAAACAACCGGTCGTCGAATGTGACGACCTTGAGACGTCATCGAAGCAAATCTCGTCACTCAACGAGATAGAAGACAACCTTGACTTGGCCATTTGGTCAAGACAAGCCTTAATTCGAGTCCTCGACAAACTAGAGGAACTCCAAGCCGAAGTCGAGATGCTGCTCATGAGAAAGCATGACTTGCCGAAGGTCGGGTTAACTCTACCCTACCGAAAGGAGGAAGAAGATGCACAATCCTCCCGGCAGCCGGTAAAGTCAGAAGAGGCACTCGTCGTCTCCTACCCACCGCGCATTGTGTTCCAAGAGAAGGATGCACAACTGGGGGCAAGAAACCATAATCGGCCGTTGTTCGTCTCGAAAGAGGCCCCGAGTACACTCGAGAAAGGCGACTTGGTACTCGCAGTCAGACGGCCAATGCTCTTTACGAGCAAAACCGAGGGCAAGGTCGCGCAGAAATGGGATGGGCCGTACGTAGTGCAGGAAGCCTATACCAATGGCGCGTACAAGCTCGTAACATCAAATGGCTCAAGCTGCTGACAACGAATGGTAAATCCCTCAAACGCTTTTATGAATGAGGGGCATCAAAAAAAAAAAAAAAAAAAGTCAAATAAAAGAAGCCAATGTTTCTCATTACAAAAAAAAGGTGGGAACAACGTATGCCTCTCAAACAAAAAAAAAGAGAGAGGCTACAAGTAAAAAAAAAAAAGTACAAAGAAAACATCAAAGCTGTGGGAGCTCGAAGTCGGCCACCCGTCACTGTAGCCGAATGACTTCGGCACGAACCTCGGACAGTTCCTGCGTCTTGGCCTCGCTGATAGTTGGGCGCGAACGAACAGAAGCAAACTAGTCCTGAAGAGTAGAGGCCTCCTCCTCGCTGGCGTCAATTCCCCTCCGAATGGTCGCAAGCTCGACATTTATGGATTCGAGTTGAGCCGATACGAATGCCAGGCGCTCGGAAAGAGTCTTCTGTTCAGCCACCACAGCTTCGTGCTTCACCTGACACCTATCCAAGTCCACTGTCAAGTCGTCGCGTCGACGGCTCACCCGTTGGACAGACTAAGCGAGTTCAGCTTCGGCAGCGAGCCATTCGGCCAAACTAAGCTTCCCCGCCAAGGAGTTGCGCAACTGCTTAAAGCGATCCACCTCTGAGGCAAAGTTCTCCACCCACTGCGACAGAACAGGAAAAGTCAGGTACGCAATCCACCACTCCCTCAATTCAAAAAAAAATGCATCCCCTGCGACCAAAAGCAAAGTCGCAAATAAAACAAAAAAAGGGGGAACCTGCGACAAAAAAAAAAAAAAATTGAAGTCGCAAGCAAAAAAAAAGGGGCGACAAAAAGAACCAGTCGCCGATCAAAAAGAAAAGAACGGAGAAACAAAAAAAAGGAGAGTGGGCAAAACTGAAAGGGTCTACTAATTCTCTTCTACTCGAGAAGCCAATCTCGTGCCCAGCAACGGAGCCGGACGCGACCAAAAGAATTCGGCACTCGGCGACTGAGCCGAGTACGATCAAAACAAAGTCGCTACACCCGGCAACCAAGACGCGCAGAGCACATCTCCAAACTTGCGGCCAGCCACAAAACCAGCAGCCGCGATCAAAACAAGTGCCCGGCGACCGAGCCGAGCACCCTTCAAAGTTCTGCGTCCAGCCAAACAATCGGCCGCGATTAAAAGGAGTGCTCGGCGATCGAGCCGAGCACAGTTCAAACATTCACGCCCCAGCAAACAAACCAGACGTGAGCAAAAAAAAAAAACACACTCCAATGACCGACGACCAAATCGGGCACAACCAAACGGAGGACTCAGCATCTGGTGACAGAGCCAGACGCCGTACATTCGAACCCAGCGCCGGACGACTGAGTTGGACGGGAAACGAATGTTGCGAAACAACAAACAAGTGTCCGGCGACCGAGCCGAGCACTACTCAAAACTCCGCGACCAGCCACACAGCTGGCCGCGACCAAAGCAAGTGTTTGGCGATCGAGCCAAGCACTACTCAAAACTCCGCGACCAGCCACTCAGTTGGCCGCGACCAAAGCACCCGGTGACCGAGCCGAGCATAATTCAGAATTGCGCGACCGAAAACAAAGAGGGATGCGACCAAACAACTCCCGACGACCAACCTGAACGCAGCCAAATGGTGCCAGGTATGTAACTCTGCTCCGAAACAAAAAAAAAGCAGCGACAAAAAGCAGTCGCTAAAAAAAAAAAAGGGCGACGACAAAAAGAAGTAGTCGTAAGAAATAAAAAAAAAAAGAAAAAAGAAGTCAACACAACTCGCACCCGGCGACCCTTGCTGGCTGCAATCTCAACACAACTCGCACCCGGCGATTGCCGGCCGCGACTTCAACACAATTCCTACCCGGCGACCCTTGCCGGCTGCAACCTCAGAACAACTTGCATTAGCAACCAACTCTGGCCGAATGCGACCAGACTGCTACTTGCACCCGACCACCAAATCAGGTACGCTAGCGCAGACATTCTGCCTCCTGGCGACCAAGCCAGGATCAGCTGAAATTCAGCACCTGGCGACAGAGCCCGGTGCGACCCAAATCAACTTCAGCACCTGGCGACAGAGCCAGACGCCACACAAAATTACAATGTTTGGCACAAAAGCTGTCAGTTTGTCACACAGGCAAGCTGACAAACACTTAGAGTGCGAGAAAGAGAGAAAAAAAAAAAAAAAAAAAAAAAAAAAAAAAAAAAAAAAAAAAAAAAAATGAATGAGAGAGACTGAGGGAGGAGTCGAAAATGAGAGGAGAGAAAAAGAAGAAGGAAGAAGAAGGAAGAGAAGAAAAAAAAAAAGAGTGGGAAACCCGACTGACTCGAATTCAATCCGAAGCTGCCAGGATAAAAATTTCTTTACAGTACCTTTGAATTAAATTCGCAGAGAATTCTGACTCAAGCCGGGGGCTCAGAGAAAACAGCAGACAGCCAACGTGCAGCCTCCCAAATTCGCAGTTCATAGACTGTCTCCTAGAACACAGTCGCAAATAGTATCCCAAAGCACAGGCTGACAGAATACGCCAAATCAAAGACAGTAACCCAAATCGTGGACTGACAGGAGATGCTGGATCACAGTCAGTCAAGAAGAAAAAGAGGATTCTTTAGAGCAGGTTCACAGGAGAAATTAAAGGAAGTCAATTAATTCCTCCGTTATGGGAATTAATTTGCAGAAGTTAACAGAGAAGAGAATTAGGGTGGGGCCCACACCCCTTAATTGAGGAGGCACGACCAGGGGAAAACCCTAGGTCAGCGCCAAACCAATTAGGGCGGGACCCACACTCCTTGATTGAGAAGGCACGACCTGGGGAAAAACCCTAGGTTAGCGCCAGACCAATTAGGGTGGGGCCCGCAATGCCTCCCCTCTTCTCCTGCACTGAAGCAACTCTGCCGAAGTAGGAGGTCGCTGTTGAGTCAGCGACACGCAGGGCGGGGCCCACGGCGCTGCCTCGCCTCTTCCCCTGTGCCGAAGCAGTTCTGCCAAAGCAGGAGGCCGCTGATGAGTCAACACCACGCAGGGTGGGGCCCACGGCGCTGCCTCCCCTCTTCTCCTGCGTTGAATCAACTCTGCCGAAGCAGGAGGTCGCTGATGAGTCAGCGCCACGCAAGGCGGGGCCGACGGCACTGCTTCCTTCTTCCCCTGCGCAAAAGCGTTTCTGCTGAAGCGGGGAGGCGGCGGCGAGTCCAGCACCACCTGGCGGGGCCGCGACCTTTGCGTCCTTCTTCCCCTTGGCGGTTCTCCCAAAGCGGGGAGGCGGCTGATGAGTCGGCCACCACCGGGGCGGGGCCCGCGGCCTTGCCTCCCCTCTTCTCTTCACGAAGATTCCATCACATTAAAGTCGAAGTTTGTCCGGATGAGTCGGCCACCCACACAGGCGGGGCCCGCGATCTTGCCTCCCTTCTTCCCCTGCGTTGAAGCGGTTCTGCGGCGGGGTCGGCTGATGAGTCAACACCACCTGCGGGGGGGCCCAGCACACTACCTCCCTCTTCCCCTGCGTTGAAGCAGTTCTGCGGCGGGGGAGCTCGGTGATGAGTCGGCCTCCGTGGGGGCGGGACCCGCGGCGTTGCCTCCCCTCTTCTCTTATGCGGATTCCATCCTGCCCAGGAAGCCAGAAGTTTATCGGATGAGTCGGCGACACCTGGCGGGGCCCACTGCACTACCTCTCTCTTCCCACATGCTAAAAGCAGTTCTGCGAAGGCGGGAGGTGCGTGATGAGTTAAGCGCCATGCGGTGAGGCCGCGGTCTTTGCCTCCCCTCTTCTCTTCACAGCGAGATTCCATCCTGCTTGAAGTCGAGTTCAGCGGGATGAGTCGGCGCCACCACAGTGGGGCCACCGTGCCTTTGCCTCCCTCTTCCCTGGCAGCTGAAACAGTTCTCTGGGAAGCGGGGAGACGGCTGATGAGTCCACACCACACACACGGGGCGGGCCCCGGCTGGGCCTCCTTCTTCCCCTCCCGCGCGGTTCTGCCAAAGCAAGAGGCGGCCCGATGAGTCGGCCACCACACAAGGGGGGCCTTGCACAACTTCCCCTCTTCTCTTCACCTTGATTCCATCTGCTAGAAGCCGAAGTTCGGCCGGGATGAGTGGCGCCACCTGGCGGGGCCCAGCATGCTTGCCTTCCTCTTCCCTGTTGCGAAAACAATTCTGCTTGAGAAGCAAGAGGTGGATTGATGAGTCGGCGCCATGCGGTGGGGGGCCCGCAGCTGCCTCCCCTCTTCTCCTGCCTTTGAAGCAACTTCTGCTGAGGAAAGGGGAGGTCGTTGATGAGTCGGCCCCAGCGGGCGGGGGCCGCACGCTGCCTCCTTCTTCCCCTGCGTTGAAGTAGGAGCTCGCTGATGAGTCAACACCACCGCAGGCGGGGGGCCCTTGCCCGCCTCCCTCTTCCCACAGTGTTGAAATAGTTACGCGGCGGGGGCTCGCTAATGAGCCACCTGCAGCTTGGCGGGGCCTGGCCCCCCCTCTTCTCTTATGCAGATTCCATCCTGCCGAAGCCGACGTTCGCTGGATGAGTTAGCGCCACACAGGGCGGGGCCCACTGCACTACCTCCCTCTTCCCCTTCGCTAAAACAGTTCTGCCGAAGCAGGAGGTCGCTAATGAGTTAGCGCCATGCAGGGCGGGGCCCACGGTGCTGCCTCCCCTCTTCTCTTCTCTTGATTCCATCCCTACCGAAGTCGAAGTTAGTCCCGGATGAGCCGGCCACCACCTGGCGGGGCCCCACTGCCTTTGCCTCCCTCTTCCCCTGCTGAAATAGTTCTCTGCCCGGCGGGGAGGTCGCTGATGAGTCAGCGCCATGTAGGGCAGGGCCCACGACACTGCCTCCCCTCTTCTCTTATGTAGATTCCATCTTCTTAGAAGCCCGAAGTTCACGATGAGTCGGCCCCCACCTGAGGCGGGGCCCACTGCACTCCCTCCCTCTTCCCCTGCACTGAAACAGTTCTGCCGAAGCAAGAGATTGCTGATGAGTCAGCACCATGCAGGGCGGGGCCCACGACACTGCCTCCCCTCTTCTCTTACGCAGATTCCATCTCTGTAGAAGCCGAATTCGCGGGATGATGTCGGTTCCCCTGCAGTGGTCGGGCCCACTACACTGCCTCCCTCTTCCCTTGCGCTGAAACAGTTTTGCCGAAGCAGGAGGTCGCTGATGAGTCAGCGCCACGCAGGGCCGGGGCCCACGGCGCTGCCTCCCCTCTTCTCCTGCGCTGAAGCAACTCTACTAAAACAAAATTCCTCCAAAGAAGCCATTCTCGCAGAGGTGGGACCCACGATACGTCCTCCCCTCTTCTCTTGCACAAAAACAAAGTCTGGCGGCAAGCATTGAAATTTGTCAAAGATCGCCGAAATGCCGACTCGAGACTCCAAAACAGCTTCTAACCACGACATTGCAGCAAACTCAATTCAGGTGCCTTTTACTTCCTGTATACTAGTACGTACATTCGTATACGTATATGCGTATACCAAAAAAAAGAAATCATCAAAAATCTAAAAAATGTAAATAGCTTTAAAACAGCAAGAGAGCCAAAAAAAAAAAACATACAAATTGTATAGAACATATACACTGTCATAAAAAAGCAAGAGGACAGAAGAGCATACGTACACAAAAGATAAACGATCCTAAAAGAGTAAGAGGATCAACAACAAAAAAATAAAAATAAATAAATAAAGTATGAAAAGTGTGTGTGCGTTGTGTTCGTTCATCTTCACATTCGAAACTTGATCGTTTTCTCCAAAACGAACAAGTCTCGAAGAGGGCAATCTGTATGCACCAAAATATGCATGGCCCAAATTCAACAAGTCCAGGAGCCCACCAACCCAGCAAACAAGGTTCGTGAATAGGCCCCGACAATTCTCAAGGTTACTCGACACAACCCATCATCGGATCCATCCGTCTCGCCGCATCATCAACACAGTCATCGTCCAGTAAGCAACGACTCAGCGAATTGTCGAGTCAGCAACAACTTAGTGAGTCATCGCCACGTCAGCATGAGTCAACATACAGTCATCTACTTCAAACGTAAAGATAAAAACCAGGAAAAGAGGCCACGATCTTCATTCAAGGGATCTCAACAGAGGAGCTCCTAGTCCTCCTCTCATCTCAACTACATCAGCAGAAAGGGGATCGTGATCCCCTTTCCCAGGAAAAATCCTCAACAACCGGACAGACTCTGCTACACATAGCCAGAAGCGTTCTGTTCTAAGGGTTCGAAAAACAGAAGTCAAAGTGCTCATTCACACACAGAAGCTCTCTCTCGAGATGAAGGTCTGAAAAATCCTTCATCGAGAAGAACCATCAAGAAGCTCTCTCTCAAAACGAAGGTCTGAAAATTCCTTCATCGAGAAGAAATTTCACGCACAGAGGTTGGAAAAAAATCAAATTCGAGAGCTCTTGCTGAGAAAATACTTCACACACAGAAGTTCTTTCTCTCTCGAACGGAGGTCTGAAAATCCCTTCACCGAGAAGAAACTCCACGCACAGAAGCTCTCTCAAACCAGAGAAGTTCAGCAACTCGCAGTGCGTCGTCCAACAGTTCAACCGGAGCAGCTCTACACGTTCGCCGGCAACGTCACAAGTCGAAACACACGGAACACAAATACTTCCGTTCGACCGACCAAAGCCACACCAGATCGTGCACACTCGTTCCCAGAACTCAAACTTCGACGTTCTCGCCAGAAGCTGAAACTTCACCAAATTCACACGGAGATCGAATCAGAGGAAGCATAGGAGATTGAACTCGCTTTTTTCCTGACTCACACACATTGTAAACACACAAATTATTCTAAAGTAATTGAAATATTCTCTCGGTCACGCCTCTTCGAGGACCGGCGGATTTTCGGTGAAACAAAAATATTCAAAATAATTATTTATCAAAATTGTGGGAGAATTACAACTCATGGATTACTTGTTGGTTAAATATCGAACCAATAGAAGTATATTGGTAAAATATTGAGTCATGTATATTATGACGAAAATGTCTCTCACTAAACCCTTGAATCGATTTATACAAAAAATAATGAATTAATAGTATGTTATCCCCAACAAGAAAGTATATTATGCATAACATAATAGTATGTTATATACCATCAACTTATATGCTATGTCAGCTTTATAAAACTAAACACCTCTCAACCATGAAAAACTATATCATTTACTAGTATGTATAACCATGAAAAACTAAACACCTCTCAACCATGAAAAATACCTCTCAACTTATGTATCAATTGTTGGCTAAATATCGAATCATGGACTCATATTGGTAAAATATTACGTCATGGATATAATAACGAAAATGTCCCTCACTCTACCCTTCAATTGGTTTATATAAAAAATAAATTAGCCACAATGAGAAAGTATCTTATGCACGAGATAATAGTATGTTATATACCATCAAGTTATATGCTATGTCAGCTTTATAAAACTAAACACCTCTCAACCATGAAAAAATATATCATTTACTAGTATGTTACACAATAAAAAATATGTTATATCAGCTTCATAGAATCAAACACCCTTAACATTAACTAGTATGTTATACAGAACAGTAAAATATGTTATGCATAATATAATAGTATGTTATAGACCATTAACCAATATGTTATGTCAGTTTCATATAGCCAAACCCTTTCAACCACTAGAAATTGCACACTAACTAGTATGTTATATAGAAGAGGAAAATATATTAAGTATAACATAATAATATAGTATAGAATATTAACTAATATGTTATGCCAGTTTCTTAGAGTCAAACCTGTTCAGGGTTCGACTGTGCATTCATGACATCATCCCAACTATGTAGTATCTGCCAATTGTAGCATTGATTCTTTGCTACAATGTAGACTACAGTAATACAGATCATGATGGAAAATAAATAAATAAATAAACATATATACCTTACTAAATTAGTAAAAAACCAACTCCTAAGTTGTGTGGGTCCAGAATTTGATTTTGCACTCAACTCTTCTTTTATGAAGAGGGTTGATTTGATACCATATTTACAATTGGTATATCGGTGGTCCATTGTATTTGAGTTCTGCTATTCTGGAACTCCTCAGGCTGATGTTGTTGAGGCGAAACTTGACATAGATTGATATTGGTATAATTGTCCTACACCCTTCAGGTACCCTATTGGAGCATCAAAATCATCATCGATTTCTTCCACATGAGCCTCCTCATTGATCTCTGGTTGTGCCTGACAGCCTGAGCCTCGTGATTGATCTCTGCTTGTGCCTGGGGCTTCTGAATGATCTTTGGTTGTGCATGGTGCTGCTGATTGATCTCTTATAGTGCTTGCTAATGGATTTTTTGGGGGTTTTCCTGTGGGGCTAGGTTGAGGTCGGGATTTCGAGGGATTCCAGCCATAGTGGCGGGGAGTGGTGGGGAATGGGAGAAGGAAAAAGGGGAAAGAAACTGAGTATAGTGCTGTGTTTAGAAAATGTTCGTAACCCGGTAAAGTTCGGAAAGAAAATGACTCGATTAAGAGATATTTTTAATATTTTAATAAGGGAGAATTATAAATCATAGACTCATTATTAGTTAAATATCGAACCATAAATTCATATGGGTAAAATATTGTGTCATTATTTAATGACGAAAATGTCCCTCACTGAAACCTTGAATCGGTTTATATAAAAAATAATAAACTAATGGTATGAAAATGTCCCTAGACCTGCATCCGCGGATCTTCCGTTTATCATGTGGTTCCCTGTTCCATTTCCTTCTCTTTTCCGTTGCCATCATATGTCATATTTGTGGACAAAATCCCTCGTATTCTTCTTCACTCGCTCTCACCTGAAATTGGGCGCTTCTCGTCCCTGTGCTGGAGAAGAGAGATGAAGTGCGTTGAGTCATCGCCCCCGTTCTTCAACCATCTCTGCAGCTGGGTTTGGTAGGAAAGCGCAAGATGCCGGCGCTTCTCTTTGCCTTGATAAGTTATCCCACCAGCATCAAAATCCAAGCTTGCAGCCCCATCAGCAAAGAGAGGCAGCGGCTTCCTCTAACATCCCACCCGATTCGAGCTCCCTCTTTGGGCCGACGCGGTACTGCGAAAATAAGCCACGCTGCCGCCTCCTCTCTCAAAAATGGCGTCTACCCATATTCTCAAAACTCCGAGGAAGGTGCTTCATTGGAGGGAGGGGCCAACATGTGTCAGTCTGCTGCGGCGGTGTCTGCTGCAATTCGGGAGGCCTCTAAGTCCCCCGTGGAAATCGTACAGCGTGTCGAGTCTTGTAGAGATGGGAAAAGTGGACTCGTGTTGCCTACCGCCGATTTCCAAAGGCTCTGCGTCCAGCAGCTTGATCTATTCCGCACTGTAGTCGACCCCCATGCCATTTTATCGGTTGGTTTTTTTTTTTTTTTTTTTTTTTTTCTTGTTGCATTGATTCTTTTTAAATATTGCCGAAAATCCATAGTGGAATTCATGTTAAGGGAGAACTAACTAAACCAGCAGATGCTAAATTTTAGGTTCTTTACACTTGCTGCGAGACTGTTATGTCTCCATCCATTTGGCTGTTTTTTATGGATTCTTCAGGTTCAGTCCCTTGCAATTATCACCGGCTCGGTCTCTTTCAGTCTTCATATCCGAGTAGCCCACCTGTTTTTGCTGTCTTGATATTGGAAATTTGGTAATCTTTATGCAGGTGTATGTAAGGCCTGCTGGCAGCTATGTCATGGACCAGTTGGAGCTTCGTCGGGTCACTTTCTTTCCAGAAGTAAATGGCTCTGAAACAGAAGTTGTGATTTTAACTGTAAATTTTGGGATGCCCACGGGGCTGCGCTCAGCTGAAGCTGCTCTTTCAAAACACCAAGTATATGTCCTTCTCTTGCAGAAATGGTTGATGCAAAATTTTCAATTATCCTAGATGGGCTTGCCGACGCCTGACCATAAAGACCACCAGCATACGCTATTTATTTGATATACCTTGCCAAAAAGCAGTATGATTTTTTTATGATTGGCTGATGAAAATAGCATTCCAATTCTTAAATAAATCTTTATACTCCTCCCACTATTCTCTGCTCTTTATCACTAATGTAAAAGTTCATCGCTTCCTTATTCATTTTGTGCTTATAAGTGTACCTTGTGATGTTGCTAATTAGTCCGCTCTTGTGATTGATTTCAAGCTTATTTGAGCTTCAGGCACAAGTCATACCAGAGTGTAAAGCTGTTGTTTTTCCAATGGTTAAACATCCTTTTGTGGTGGGGGTTCTAGTTGCAGAGCTTCCTACCATGACTTTGGAAGCACAATCAATTGCTGTGGAAGAAGGCAAAATAAGTGCACCGCTGGCCCCAACTGTGAAAAAATCTTTGGGTGTTCCTTCAAATCCAGAGAGAAATATGTGGAAAATTCAGGCTTTCACGGATGATTTTGTAAAAAGGTACCAAACTTTCACGGTTGAACAGGAGAGCAGAGCTATCAAAATTGCACTCTCATTGGCTATGGCATATGTCATGGATCAGGTAGCTCAAAAATGACATATCCTTCTATGTTGTTTTCTTTGACTTTTCCTTGTGAACACCAGGTAATGTGTTTAAATGCTGTCACAGAAAGCACTGTTACTGCAGCAGTCATCATGGCAAAACAATGTCAGAATGAGTAATCTGGTTGAACAAGTATGACCATATTCATGAATTGTTTACTGCAAATTCATATTAGTTGTTTTATAAAAAGTATACGTGACTTATCAATTGATCACAGATACGTGGACCCCTGTCAAACATCAGGACACTAAGTAAAATGTTGTCAGCTCATATGAAGAGAAGTGAGGTGAGCCTCCTTATTTTCTGGTGGATTTCCATAAAACCATTTCTATTTGTTCTTAACAAAATGAGAGCTCCTTTTCTAGATCAACGACAGTGGTGTGATTTCAGGTAGCTTATGATATTATAGAAGACATACTGATCCAAGGAGATCATATGAGTCATTCCTTAGAACAGCTTCAGGAAGCAGTCTACCTTACAAAGGTACTCAAAGTTCGTAGTTTTGTGTATCATGATGGGTCTTAATACAATTCAATGAAAATGTTCACTCTATTGTCTTCACCTTCATTATTCACTGCTACTTATCAAGTAAGTTGTGGAGGGGGACTGTCCTATTGCACATATGCCCTTGATATTCTCACTCAACAAGTTTGACTTAGCTGTGAAAACTTTTCTGGGCAAATATTTTTGAATTTGAACTCTCCTTAGTTCACCTTGTTATCTTGTCACTCTCTTTACTATTGAGTATATGTGATTCAGGCTAATATAATGCGTTACAATGAGGAGTTGTTGAGGAAAATGCGTAGTTCCAAGCATGGTCACTCAGGCTTCTCACAGGGAAAGGATTTGGTCTTATTGGAAGGTAGTTCTGGAACAAAGGATCTGGAGATGCCCATGCCTCCACTTGCTCTAGCTCCACTTCCAGAGCACAATATCAGGTTAGAGTTTTTGGTTCTTGTCGGCCAACGTCAATCAGTTACTTGTTCCTTGGTTCGATCACGTTTAAATCACTCTTCCAGTTGTGCCTCAATCTTGAAAGAAGAAATCATTGACTAGGAAGTTGTTCATCTCGCTGATACTATGCTTTGTTGATGTCAGGCAGACCATGCAATGTTTCTGAAATTTTGAGAGATTTGGTAATGGCTGCTCAGCCTCTGGCTCACAAGCAGAAGCGGTCAGTCCAATTTATGGAACTCTCCAGTAATTTACTTGTTGCCATTGAAGAATCTGATCTGCGTCAGGCATTAAGCAATCTGATAGAAGGTGCTCTTCTTCGTACTCATGTGGGAGGCAAGGTTGAGATTTTAGCCATTAGTGCACCAGCTGGTGGAGCCCTTATTATTGTTGATGATGATGGACCTGATATGCACTATATGGTAAGTCCCATTTTAACAACTGCGGTTTCATACTGAAACTTCTCCTAATTGCAACAATATGTGTATAGAAATAGATGGATCTGTAGTTACGTCTATCCAGCAACTCACCTGTTGTATCCTTTATTGACATTATCTTTACTTTGAGTTTGTTGATAGTGATGATTGCTAAGTTGCTAAGGGAACAGCTAAAACAAGAAATAGTAGGAGACATTGACAATGTTTGGTCCCAGATGAAACTTAAGTGTCATTTCCTTGTCATTTTTCAAGTAGATTTTACTTCATTAGCACCTGAAACCGTTCAAGCAACCGTCAATTCTCTTCATCCTTCTGCTGTTTGAATGATATGCCTCTGTTTTTCATGTTTTTTGACTGCACCAAGGAATTCTCTTTGCTATTGTGCATTCTCTTAATTGCCTGCTTTTCATGTTTTTGGTTATACTAAGGAGCTGTCTTGTCTGTCATGAATACAGACTCAGATGCATTCTCTTACTCCATTCGGGGCGGAATTGTTTACTGAGGGTATGCTGGAGGACAATATGACATGGAACTTCATTGCAGGACTAACAATCGCTCGGGAGATCCTGGAAAGTTATAGCTGTGTTGTTCGTGTCATATCACCACGATCACCTGAGGCTGCCCTCGGAGCGGGCGGTACCCGTGTAGAACTCTGGCTACCTTCTGCTGTTCAGACTAATCCTTCACCCTTCCCCTCTGAACAGGAGCAGCAGGCATAGCACTTGTAAGAATGCTGGCTATTGTTTCTGTACATACTAATGCCCACTAAATTGTGTATTCTTCCTCCGAATAGAGACTATAAATTGCTGTTAGTAAACATATACTTTTCCGTTTCAGAATTGTTTTGAACTTGCACTATAGAGATGAAATGTGCTCTGTCCAATTTAACAAACTATGAATGCACAAATGCGATGTGCATTAACCCCTCCAAGAGGTGAACTGTCAGCCCTCTCAAAGATATTGATTCAGAAGTTCAAATTTTACTCCTCCCCCTTTGTGCCTCACCGCAATAAACCAATAGAGCTGACCATTACTAGCCAATATCCATCAGTTACAAAGAGGAATGGTTCATAAGGGACCGCCATGCATACTAAGCACTAACATATAGCAATATAAAACTATACATATCATAAGTCAGAGAAGTCAACAATGTTCAAACCCCATTACAACTATCAGCCCAAGGCTACAAAAGAAAAAAAAAAAAAAAATTATTTACAACAACATATCCTACCGTACGATAAGGGTAGGCAAAGATTGGATCCTTTGTGATCTACCGCAACACAACTCTATTGGCGATGTCCGTCAGGAAGTGGAACTACCTTGTGAAATGGTACAGTCCTCTGGGGTAAAGACCCATCTTCTTCATCATCATCAAACTCTAGCAAGTAACTGATAGCCAAGCACACAAATAAAAATGAGTCTTATTAGAATTAATTAGAAAACGAAAGTGCTAGCGGGCAATACATGCTTAGTGAATGGGTGACAATGCCAATGAAGCCTAACATAAATCTCTCAAACCAGACCCATTTCATAATCAGGTCAGATTGCTAGGGATATGCCATGTGCAATTATCCTGCTTGCTTCTAGCTACTTGCCCATGAATCATTCTTGAAGCTTAATGAATGAAAGTCGTGACTCAGAAAAAGGAAAGTATGTGCCGTTTAGTTAAATCAGAAGGTATAATGTCAATGAAACTGCTCTAATTCAGTCATAAATGTCTGTGTTATAATGCTAGTAACAAGAGAAGTAACTTACTCATCAGTCTTCCTCTGAAAATTTGTACACATATAGATCCAGAAGCCCCCACACAAGAAATGTAGTTAACATCAGTTAGATAAAAATGATTATGAAAAGCAAAACCAACAAAGATGACAAATAGAGTTGACACATGATTCTCCAATGCATAGCGGAATTAAGCAAACAGGTGGGAATTGAAAGTACTTCAGCCTTGCTCTGTACTGAGTACTGATGTAAACAGACTTGCATTTTGTATCAAGTAGTGGAGTACCATGTAGCCATTCGGCATAAAGAAGCTTTCTCCAACCTCTTGTTACAGAGTAGGGTTTATTAAAATCCAGGCCCAAGTTCCATCCCAAAATTTGCCAATCAACCACAAGCATAAACACAACTAAAGCAACAATACAAGCTCTACAAGCTGAAATTGTCGTGCTAAAGTGCATTGTAAGTGCATTGTACTTGCATGGGTCAACCAACTCATACACATTCTCCAATTGTATTCATCCCTTCATAAATTTCTCCATTCTACTTTTCTGTTCTGAAGTTTCTTAGTTAAGTTATGGTTGGCAACAGAAAAACAAAGATGGTGATCCATTTCAAAAGAAAAAACACAAAGATGGTGATCAGGGTAGCTTGTCCATTTCAAAAGTTCCAATATTCAAATGACTTAAGGATCACTAGCTAACCAATAAATCCTAAAAACATGCATAGCAAAAGTAATTACCTTACGGGGTTGATTGACTACAGTTGCTTTATATAATGCAGTGGTACCAGGATAGACTGCCAAAACATGTCTGCCATGTGGGAAATCAGGTGCACTTGAAGGATCCCCTCGCTTAGGAAAAGGAATAATACGTGACATCGGCAATTTGTATTTTCTGTAATATTTTTTCAAAAAGAACTATGTCAAATTAGCTTAAAATTTATCATTTTCAAATAGCTTCTTATGATTGAAGATGATTGTTATTAATCCAATGTAGGTGCTGAAGAAGACTTCTGATAAATGTCAGTACTCCATTAAAAAAATGGCACACTTGAACCCCTAAATCTCAGGCAAAAAATAAACTGTGGAAGCCATAAGCTGAGGGTGGCATGTTGACCAGAATAATGTATGCAGAAAATGAATAGTTTTAAGCTACAGAATAAAAGAACATGACATCTTCCACTATAGCAATCTCGGAGTGTTTCCAGTTAAATATTCAGTGCCACTTCAATAATAAATCTAATGGGTGATACATAACAGCTCTTTCGCAACCCTGAAGTTTTAAAATCTGAATAAAAACTCTTAACTTGAAACTAACCAAATTTATAAAACTATTTAATAGACAAGCACATCGACATCTTTTGCTGCTAGGCTTTAGCTTTTTATACCACATCCATGGCCAAGTGACAATAAAGATTTTCAAATATGAACAAAATAAATGATACTAAAACAAAGAAAAGCTATCTCTGAAACTAAAAATGGATGCACATCAGCCACTGATTTAATTGAAACGCCCTCAAAGTTAACTAAAACAACTGAGGATGACTATCAAAGAGATGATATTTTTTACCATGATTGACAAAAAATTCTAAAAAAGGTCCAAAATGTCCTCTACCAAGTAAATAGGCTTTTGCTTCATGACATGGTAGATTTGAAAAGTAACTGAAATAACCAATTGAATACAATAAGAATAAAAGGTCATTGATACCAA
The DNA here is from genome assembly GCA_019845555.1 of Aristolochia fimbriata. Taxonomy (NCBI): domain Eukaryota; kingdom Viridiplantae; phylum Streptophyta; class Magnoliopsida; order Piperales; family Aristolochiaceae; genus Aristolochia; species Aristolochia fimbriata. Next base: position 11,862,244 of record CM034081.1, read on the forward strand.
TTGAACCAACTGCATCAGGTAAAAGATAAATACCTCTGGACACTTTCTTCATCATCACCAGGTTCCTCATCCAGCACTTCAAATCTATGAACAGTCAGAAATTACAACTCATTAATAACCAGAAACATCCTTTTAGATTTAATCTTAAACATGGAAAAATACACCAGATACAAGAGGAACTGTTGGACAGTGAAAACATGAAAAAAAAAAAAAAAAAAAAAAATGTTTCCTTGTTTCTCTATAAAATTTGACATCGTCTGGCTTACTCTTTCGCTTCCTTATCAAAGTGAATTACTTTTACGACAAACCACTCATCTTTTTCGGCATCATCTGGAGTGACCCTAGCTGCTACCTGTCGCATAATGCAGAAAAGGTAATATGTGCTTTAAAGTTCTACCTCACCTCACCAAAGAAAGTAAAAGAGAGTGAAGCACAAGAAAAAGCAAAACTTACAAGTGTTGAAACTTATTGACTACTATAATGTTAACAGCAGATCAGGTAATTATGGAGCTTGTCTGGATTAGTACACATAAGGGAAACTAGAGCTACCTTTTCCTTCAAAGACTATTCTACCCTTACATTAAGGATATGATTGCCTTTCTTATGACATTCATCACAGCACCAGGAAAAATATGAGGAAGTGCTAAATCTGAATGAATGTCATTACCTGCTCTCCCTTGAGACTAGAAGCATGCTCAAGTTGGTTTCGCAAAGAAGCTGCCGGAGAAAGCCTTGGAACATCTGAATCACCCTTCATCCGCTTCTTTTTCTGCTCACTAACTTCTGCAAGGTATGACCCTATTACTCACCATAAATGCAAGCCACGAAAACTTTATGGAATTGTATATCAATTACAGAATATATTTGGAAGACAAGAAAATCTTTTTAGTGAAGTTCTTAATCTTACCATTAGATGAGAGGGGTCTCTGATTATTATGAGTGCAAGGATATGAAGATCCCAGGATCCTGTTTCTTTTCTTTTTAAACAACCAGATACTATTTCATGGAAAAGAGGCTGCTGCCAACAGGTACTTTGGATGAAGAAATGAGTTACTTTATTTTCATTTAGTTCTTTGGCACCTAATAATCTGGCAACAGAGAATAAAAAGTACCAGTATTTCTGAAGAATTTATGACATAGATTTTCGTAACTCAATACAGTCAACTGTGAGTATGATTTTCCCTTTCTCGTAATCCTGATTAAATTTCCTTCCTCATAGTCCTGCTTTAAAAATAATAATTTGGACTGATTAAACATTATCTCTGACGTCTGCTGGTCTTATTCTCTCTCTTCTTGGCCAGTCATATCTTATAAAGTTGAGTGTTAATTTTACATAAACAAAAGAACAAAACTTATAGCCATTATAAAAAATGTATAAAAGATCCCTGGGGTAGTCCAAGACCTACCCATCTTTTTCCTCTGAGCTGCTGAAAGTCCGGATTGTAAGAGAGTATCCAATTGACCCATCAACGCATTTGAGACACTGCAAGAGAATATAGAAAAGAACATGTGAAATGAAAGGTCTTGCAGTGGAAATTGGGTCACAACACATATAATAAACCATACTTACTAAACATTAAGTCAACAACAACATTATTATGGCACAAATCTCTTGTTTGGGATGTGTTTAGATTATGAACACAATTTTCCACACATGAAAATAAAAAATAAAAAATAAAGACAATGTTCACAATCATTTTTAAAAATATGCTATATTAAAAAAAATCAAAATTCAAAAATATGCTGTTTAAGGGCATAGACATATGTCCGCATGTAGCAGTTGCTTTCTTTTATTTTTTCTTGAGACTATGACTTATTGCTGCTTTTAACCTGCTCGTTGGCAGCTAAACGACAATGTTCCACTCATTAAATTTGACTTATCTTCATCCATGGTCCTTCCCAATATTTCGTCTTTTTTTGTCAGAATGACAATCGTAAGCAACTCTTCAACCATTACAACATGCATCATCACTGATGTTAATGACACTACAAGGTGTAGACAACTCTAGTAGTAAAGCAGAAAAGGGGCTTGGGCTTCAAGCCTCACCAGGGTCGGGGGTATCGTCTCAAAATCAACATAACAAAAAAGTTTTGAAGCAGAAGTAAGAACATAAAGATGTAAAGGGAATACTGAAAACAATGTTTGGAGACAAACTGAAATTTGCTTAATATATCTATGCAATCCGAAGAGATATTTTTATCAATAAACCATTTAAAAAATGAGCCAAGAGAAAACTTCTAATTGGCCTTTTCCTATTAAGATATACTTAACAAACTTGGAAAGGAAAACTTGACAGCCATGCAGCACTTTCCCTTAATGCAGGAAGCGTTATTAGAACATTTACCTACAGGACACATGCAAGTATCATTTTCAGAGAAGATAAAGAATCAACGTACTTGACTTCAGTCTCAGAAAGCTCTTTTGCCTGAACATACAAAGCTCGCAGACGCAACAGTACACTGTCCCCAGACTTCTCCACCACCTCGGGAGCTGGATAACCACGCAAACAAACGGAACAGCTTAAATTGGCAATCTAAATCACCTCAGAAGAGAAAAACTCAAATAGCGAAGAGAATTCTCGACGAAATATAAGAACCAACTTGATTAACTCCCAATAAAATCAGCCAAACTCGTCGCAGGCTGCACCAAACGGTCCGTGATTAATAATAAAAAAATTAAAAAATTAAAAAAAAAACACTTGGGATACGATAAATGGGAAAATTTTCAATCACCCAGAGAAGCAAAAACTATCGCGTCAAGTCCAATACGAGGCGATCAGAAAGAAATGAGCAACAGTTAACATTAGGGTAAAAACCAAAACTTACACAAATCGGGTATACAGGTGAGAGAAAATTCGAAAGACAAGAGAGAGTAAAAGAATTAAAAAAAGGGAACAAAGGAGTACTGGATTGAATCTTTTTGTGGATCTTGTTGATTTCTAAGAACACGTCCTCCTGCTCCTTGCGGACACGGTCTAGCTCCTTGGAATTCTCCAGCATGCTCCCCATGTCCATCACTCCAGACATCGATCTTCACTCTCCCAAAAACAACTCCAGACTAATCCACAAAGGAAAGAAAGAGGGGAAGGGGAGAGAAAAAAGACCCGCCCGGTCGGGAATCGGGTTTCAGCAGCGGCTCCCAGATTAACGATTACCGTTTTTATCCGTTTTAACTTGCAGAAATATGGGCCCACAGACGCCGACCCTGATGCCGACCCAGCACTGCCGGAAGGGTTTCTGTCTTCACACGTGTCACATAATTCGCCTCAAGAAGAATAAATAATAATTTTTGGATTTTTTTTTTTTTTTTTGGGAGCTTCGTTGTTTTCCTGGAAGCCTGCCGTGCTGTCTGTAACTGTGAAACTTCATTTTCTCAAATTCTTGTTTTCTGTTTTGGTGGCATTCCTTCTGCCGCCTTACCTACTGTGAATTGGACCCGGATCCGCTGGCCATAGCCATTTATGGCCAGCGTACGCAGGGCCAATGGCGGAGCGCCTAGGCACGAGGTGCCTGTGCGGCGCTCCACCATGCGCGGATCCGGGTCTCAACTGGGTCGTTCAACAGACCAAAAAAAAAAAAACAATTTAAACCGGTCAAAAATCCGCTTCGACGCACGTCCTAACACTTATCATCCTCTAACCCTATACTACGTATAGTTACAACTTTGCACCATCCTTTGCACAACTCTATACCATTGGGGCATTTTTTTTGTGTGGTCTAACCACCCTTTACTACGTTTAGTTACAACTTTGTACCATTCTTTGCACAACTCTATACCATTGGAGTATTTTTTTTGTGTGGTCTAACAATCCTTTACTACATTTAGTTACAACTCTGTACCATCCTTTGCACAACTCTATACCATTGGAGCATTTTTTTGTGTGGTCTAACAACCCTTTACTACGTTTAGTTACAACTCTGTACCATCCTTTGCACAACTCTATACCATTGGAGCATTTTTTTTTTGTGGTCTACCAACTATATACTACATTTAGGACCAACTCTATACCAGTCTTTTAGACAACTAAATACTACGTTGGTACACAACTCTGTACTAACATTCGTATAACTATATACCATTCTAAGGCAACACTGTAGCACGCATGCGCCTAAGGTAGCGCCATCCTTTGGCGCGGTCATGGGCCGCACCGGACGTGCGCCGAACCGAATTTTTGGCCAGTTTAAATTTTTTTTTTTTTGGTATGTTGAATGACTCGGTTGAGACCCGGATCCGGGCATGGTGGTGCGCCGCACGGGCACCTCGTGCCTGGGCGCTCCGCCATTGGCCCTGCGTACGCTGGCCATAAATGGCTGTGGCCAGCGGATCCGGGTCCCTGTGAATTGTGATCTCCGCCATCATCGTTCATTTCGTCCCTTCGTGGTACTGTCATTGATATTAAGATATGAGATGAGATGATGCTTTTTAGAGTTCATTTCCCTTTTTTTGTCTTTTTTTCTTTTTTTTTGTTCTTCTTTTAATTCATCTTTTTCTTCTTGTCGGTGATTTCCGACTGAGTTCTGATATCGGATGTAGTTTTTACAGGGGAGAGTGAGAAGGCTTCAGAAATAAAAATCGACTCGGAAATTGCAGTTCTGAAATATTCTGAATCGATCGATTGCATTGCAATTCGAGAATGCCGCCGGCTTTGGCATCGGATTCGATCGATCCTCTTTGGTTCCTGACTGGTTGCATCCTGCGGGTGAACGAGTAGGCTGAAGAAAGAACGCTTCTGGGTTTGAGTCTACGTAAAGAAAATGAGACGAAGCAAACTGAAGATTCAATCTGAATATAAACTTTAAAAAATTATCCAAATTCCACAACATGCACTAACTAAAAAAGAAGTCTTTCTTTCCTGATAACAAGTGAGAGAAGGATGGAGAAACTGAGATTTTATTGATCTGAAAAAATAATAAATCTAAGGCTGATGATACATAACAGCTCTTTCGCAACCCAGAAGTTTTAAAATCGGTATAAAACCTCTTAACTTGAAATTAACCAACTTTATAAAAGTATTAAATAGACAAGCACAGAGACATCAAAGTACCTAAAATGCATTACTTTCTATCAACAACTATGATTTAACTGCCAACTTCTTCTCATAAAGTAACATTATTGATCCATTTATAGGTGACTTACAGAATAATGCATATCAACTACTTCATAGAACATCTCATGCTGCTAGGCTTTAGCTTTTTATACCACATCCATGGCCGAGAGACAGTAAATATTTTCAAATATGAACAAAATAAATGATACTAAAACGAAGAACAGCTATATCTGAAATTAAAAATGGATGAACATCAGCCACTGATTTAATTGAAAGGCCCTCAAAATTAACTAAAACAACTGAGGATGACTCAAAGAGATGATATTTTTTTACCAAGATTGGCAAAAAATTGTTAACAAGGTCCAGAATGCCCTCTACCAAGTAAATTGGCTTTTGCTTCATGACATGGTACATTTGGAAACTAACTGAAATAACCAATTGAATACAATAAGAATAATAGGTCATTGATACCAATTGAACCAACTGCATCATGCGTCATGTAAAAGATGAATACCTCCGGACACTGTCTTCATCATCACCAGGTTCCTCATCCAGCACCTCAAACCTATGAATAGTCAGAAATTACAACTCATTAATAACCAGAACATCCATTTCATTTTAATCTTAGGCATAGAAAAATAAACCAGATACAAGAGGAACTGTTGGACGGTGAAAACATTATAAAAAAAAGTGAATTACTTTTACAACAAACCACTCATCTTTTTCGGCATCATCTGGAATGGCCCTAGCTGCTACCTGTCACATAATGCAGAGAAAGTAATATGTGGTTTAAAGTTTTACCCCACCTCACCAAAGAAAGTGAAAGAGAGTGAAGCACAAGAAAAAACAAAACTTACAAGTGTTGAAACTTATTGACTACAATAACATTTACAGCAGATCAGGTAATTATGGAGCTTGTCTGGATTAGTGCACATAAGGGAAACTAGAGCTACTTTTTCCTTCAAAGACTAGTCTACCCTGACATTAAGGATATGACTGCCTTTCTTATGACATTCATCACAGCACCAGGAAAAATATGAAGAAGTGATAAATCTGAATGAATGAATGCCATTACCTGCTCTCCCTTAAGTCTAGCAGCTTGCTCAAGTTGGTTTTGCAAAGCTGCCGGAGAAAGCCTTGGAACATCTGTATCACCCTTCATCCGCTTCTTTTTCTGCTCACTAACTTCTTCAAGGTATGACCCTATTACTCACTATAAATGCAAGCCAAGAAAAGTTTATGGAATTGTATATCAATTACAGAATATATTTGGAAGACAAGAAAATCTTTTTAATGAAGTTCTTAATCTTACCATTAGATGAGAGGGGTCTTTGATTATTATGAGTGCAAGGATATCAAGATCCCAGGATCCTGTTTCTTTTCTTTTTTATTTGCGGAAGGTGAATACATTTTACTCCCAATTACTAGTTTTACTCCCAATGCTTGTGGAGACCCGAACCCAAGACCTCCCGCAGCAATAACTCCCATGGGACCATTGAGGTACTGCCCAAGACTCCTGTTTCTTTTCTTTTTAAACAACAAGATATTATTTCATGGAAAAAAGGAGGCTGCCAACAGATACTTTGAATGAAGAAGGAGTTACTTTCTTTTCACTTAGTTCTTTGGCACCTTATAATCTGGCACAAGAGAATAAAAAGTATATGAATCGATCGATTGCATTGCTATTCGACATGGAAATTGCAGTGCTGGATCGATCCTCTTTGGCAAACCAACTCGGAAATTGCATTTCTAAAATCTGAATCAATCGATTGCATTGCTACTCGAGAAAGCCGGCTTTGGCATCAGATTTCAGTGCTGGATTGATCCTCTTTGGTTCCTGACTGGTTGCATCCCACAGGAGAATAAGTAGCCTGAAGAAAGAACACTACTGGGTTTGATTCTAAGTAAAGAAAATGAGACGAAGCAAACTCAAGATTCACTCTGAATATAAACTATAAAAAATTATCCAAATTCCACAACATGAACTAGCAAAAAAGAAAAGTCTTTCTTTCCTTATAACATGTGAGAGAAGGATAGAGAAACTGAGATTTTATTGATCTGAAAAAAAGGATAATGATAAATTACAACATGAGGAACAGTTACCCACTTGCAAGTTTGTTGGTAGCATCCTCGTTCACAAGCAGTGGAAATGAACGAATGCACAAAAATTATAAGAAAAATACTGCAGCGATGTTCTCGGCAGGCTCCATGGCAGGTTATAGGAATAAAAAATGGTGCTACGAATCTTCAGTTACAACAACAAGGCCAAAAATTAAGACTTCATCTGCACCCAGCTCACACCTGGGTCCTTCCTCAGACCTAGGTCTCTCATCTTCTTTCTAGTTTCTGCAGCTTCATCCCAATTGTGGGTCATCGAAAGAACATTCTGTATTGCAACAAATGATGCTTTTTCCTGATGATCTGACCCTAAGACATGATCTCCAGCAATCTTGGCAAGCTCTGCATCTGCATGCAGCTTGCAAGCTGCTAAAACTATCTTCCATATGGAAACATCAGGTTCAAATGGCATGCTCTCAATCAATCTCTTTACCCTATCCAACATACCAACCCTACCAAACATGTCTACCAGACAAGCATAGTGTTCCATACATGGTACAATACCATATTTAGGAGTCATGGACTCAAAAATATGAACACCTTCATCTACTAGACCCGAGCGACTGCATGATGTTAAAAGAGAAACAAATGTCACATGATTTGGTCGGACTCCATACTTGTCCATATCTCCCAAGAGTTTTAGAGACTCAGCACCCTTCCCGTGCTGAGCACATCCAGTGATCATTGAATTCCAAGAGACAACATCTTTTTTTGGTAACTCTTCAAACAGATTAAGGCTATCTCCTAAAGCTCCACAATTAGCATACATGTCCAACAGAGAACTATTTGTGAACTCATCATCGTCTGTTCCATGCTTGATGCTACATGCATGTATGCATCTACCGTGATCCAGATTGGCCAGATTGCCGCAAGCCTTTAAAATGCAAGATATGGTAAAACAGTTGGGACTGATTGCAGCAAGTTGCATGCTTTTGAAAAGCTCCAGCGCATCAGAATGGCAACCCAGTTGTGACAAACCTGATATAATTGTTGTCCATGAGATTACCGTCCTTTGTGGCATCTTATGAAAAAGCTCTTGAGCTTCATTCATGAAACCTGCCTTTACTAGACCATCCAAAAGTGAGTTCTGAACCATTGCATCTGAACCAAAACCGTGTTTAATCGCATGGACATAAGAAATTCTTTCATGCCCCAAACAAGAACTCATCAAAACCACAAAAGTAGCATGATCAGGTTCCATATACAGGCACTTCATATCAATAAAAAGTTTAACAGCCTCATAAAACTTACCATTTTGCCCCAGCCCACAAATCATTGAATTGTATGAAATAGTATTTATGTTGGGCATGCGCCTAAACACTTTCCAGCTCTCTTCAACACACCCACATTTCATATACATATCAATCAAAGCAGTATTAACAGCTAAATCTTTATGGAACTCTGAACTTTGTATCATGCCATGGATAATTTTACCAAGTTTAACATGTTTTAGACTGCCACAAGCTCGCAGAATGCTAGAAAAAGTAACATCACTTGGAATAAGGCCTCTGGATCTCAATTCTTGGTAAAACTGCAATGCTTTTTCATCTAAACTATTTTGAGAAAAACCAACAATAATTGCATTGTACAAAGCAATATCAAGAGACAAGATGCTTCTAAATACCTTTTCTGAACTTTCCATATCACCAAATCTACCATACATATCAACAAGTGAGGTTCCAACAAAACAGTCAAAATCTAATCCAGTTTTTATGCTAAATACATGAACCTGCTCCCCAACTTCTATTTCTATGTTTGCAGAGGCCTTGATTAAACTACCAAATGTAAACTCGCTTGGTCTCAGATCAAAATCCCTTCGGGCTTTTACAAACAAATACACAGCTTCTTCAAAAGAACCAAAGCTCACAAGGCCAGAGATCATGGAATTGTACATTATTGGATCACTCACAGTACACTGACCAAAAATTGAAGTTGCAGAGTTCAAGTCATTGAATTTTGAATACATGTCAACCAAAGACGTTCTCACAAATGGGTCTGTCTCAAACCCTGATACAATCACTTGTGAATGAATTTGCTTACCTCGATCAACAGAAAGAAGCTTAGAGCATGTCAAAATTAAACTTGAAAACACAAAATTGTTAGGACTCAATCCTGCCTCTTGTAGTCTTGGAACTAGCAGGTAAGCAGACTGAGGATTGTGTGACCGAGAATAGCCAGAAATCAATGTGGCAAAAGAGACCAAGTTCTTTTCTGGCATCTCATCAAAGACCCTTTCTGCAGAAACATAATCTGAAGATTTGCAATAGATGTTGAGAAGATGATTGTACAGTAAGGTTTCAGGAAGGAAACCACATTTAATGATTTGTGCATGAATGGCTTTTCCTTCACTGACAACCCCCTGGCTTACATAGTGTTTGATTGCAGAGACAATGGAATTTCGTGTTGGGGTGGATATTCCCATAGTGACATTTGTAACTCAATGCAAAATCATACCTCGAGCAGTCGAGCTGATCAAGCTATTTAAATGTATGGTACCCATCCATTGACATATGAATCTCATCTGCATCATTTCCAATTGGAAAATATAGTTAACCACATAAATATGAAAAGCAACTTTGCACAAAAAAGATCGAAAACTTTGATAAATATTTTATGATTTTTTTACATAAAAAAGAGTTCAAGTTTAACCAGAACATTGATACTAAGAGAAATCGGGACAGCGAGAGCATCAATATAGTGCCACCCTATTTTCTATTAACAATCTAATACAATTGAACAAAACCTGTATCTTTATAAATGTATCTTTTATAACTGATATTGATTGTGTTTCAAGTTCACACAATAGTTTCCAGTGTATAGGAGAACTATACTAACCAACTATAGATTGCATTAGAAGATTCAATACTATCTTTCTGCTTTTACAAAATCAAACCACTTGAAACCAATACTTGTCTAAAAAATGTCTGACCTTCCCAGTCTAAAAAATAGGGAAAGAACTATACACGACTGTAAGCCTACCTTGGATAGAGTTGGGAGTACCTTGCCACTAGTAACACTCCATAGGGGACAGCAAAATTCCGTCTTCGGCATTGATCTTTATGCCTTTTTTTGAATGATGGTGCACTGGCAGGGTGAAAACTGTACTCTTTTTTTTTTTTTTCATTACAAGATTGTCTGAAAAGAGGATTTCTAGGACTATTGCTGCAAGGGTAGTATGTAAGTAACGTTTGTATCGGGGTTAAGAGTAAGGTTCCCAGTCACGGTCGCAGCTTATAGGCTTGCCCGCTTCCACATTAGAAAACAAAAGAAGGGAAGAGTCTAGGTCTAGGCTATTGCTTACCTAATAACGACACAGCTATGTAGTGTCACCCTATTTTCTATTAACAATCTAATACAATTGAACAAAACCTGTATCTTTTATAACTGATATTGATTGTGTTCCAAGTTCACAGGATAGTTCTCAGTGTATGGGAGAACTATACTAGCCAACTATAGATTGCATTAGAAAATTCAATACACTCTTTCTGCTTTTACAAAATCAAACAGCTGAAAGGAAGAAACTATGAAAATTTGCCTAAGAAAACCTATCAAGCAATCACAAGTGAGCACTTCTAGCTTGTTTCAGAGGTAAAAACATCTTCAGTTAGCCATCAACTTATTATGATCTCAATTCAAAGCTTTGAAGCATACTTGAATCCATTAACAAACATAATCATTTAAAAAATACAAGTAGAAATTTTCCCAAGCGGAAGCTTCTGTCTTCAACCCAAACTTCGTCCACATTTTTCTTGAAGTGAACAATCGTATGAAGACGCTTTAATTAATATGACCAAATGTTATGAATATTCCAGAAGCTACCTCAACAGTTGAGGATGATGTGGAACGTGCTGACTCGGAGAGGGCAAACTGGGAAATTCAGAGGCTAAGGAGAAGCTCACGCATTAGGCAATGCTCAAAGAAACTCGATGGGTATGCTGTGGGGTCCATTTCTGTTAGAAGGTGAGGTTTCTGGGTGGAGACAGGATATGGGGATTAAACAGAGAGGAAGGAGCCTACGGAAAAATGGGTCGTCAATGTGGAATCCCTCTCCTCCTTCCTTATTGCTCCTCAATTCTTTTTCTACTTTCTCGGTGTGTTTTCCTACTTGTTTCTACTCTGTTATGAACTCTGTGAGAATCAGAAGCAATAACAAGTTGTTGAGTTTTGCTTCCTTCGTTTCTATTATTTTCTATTGTTGTTTCTGGGTTGAAATAGAAGTTTGATTGTTATCCAAACATTGGTGCTTTCATTGATATCTCTCGCATCGATGGCGAGGGGTACCCGATTCAAGATGCTGGATGAATCCGTCAAAACTGTTCAGAGTTCCCAACTTCAATTGCGGAAGGAAGTTGAAGGTATCCAAATCGACTCTCTCCGGTCAACGAAAAATGTTCCAGGAATTGCTCTCTCGTTTGTCCGTGTTACATTCCCAATTTGATGAGATGAAACAAGGGACTAAGCCCGGCGATTCTGGGGATCTGATTACGATGTAGGATTGGGGCAAATAGGCCGACACAAACCAGCACCAGTAGAGCTGAATCGTTTTGATGGACAGAAACCAGAGGCTTGGGTGTTTGCAGCAGAACGATACTTTGATATCTACAAAATTCCAGATGAGTCTCGGGTGGATCTTGCATCGTTCTATTTTGAAGGAGAAGCAACAGAATGGTTTCGATGGATGTTTAGAAACAAACAACTAGCTGGATGGAAGTCTTTTGCAGCAGCTCTGATAAAAAGGTTCCGTCCAAAGGAATTGGAAGCTCCGGAAGGTCGCCTTGCCAAATTGCAGCAGGTCTCAACGGTTGCTGATTACCACAAACGATTTGAGGCTATCACCAACGAAACAATATATCTTCCCCCACTTTTCTTGGTACATTGCTTCATTTCTGGCCTTTGCTCTGATATCAAAACAGCCGTTCTAGTCTCTAAGCCTACAGAATTAGATGATGCTATTACTTTGGCTCTCTTACATGAGCAACGTTTGGCTCTAGAGAAAGAGTCTTATCGGCACACACTAAGTAAGGCTCCAGGCCTTCTACCCAACCCCAGAATTGCCCCTTCAACACCTTCCTCTTCAAATTCCAGCAACACCATAACAACAACGAACAACACAGCTCTTTCAGTTACTGGTAAGACACCTATTCGTCGAATTAGTCCAGCTGAAGCTCAGAAAAGACGTGCTCAGGGCTTATGCTATTATTGTGATGAAAAATATACGTGGAGCCATAAGTGTAAGAATTTGCCTCAACTCTTGTTAATGACTGAGGAAGGTGATCTGATAGAGGAGCCACCAACTACTGTTGTTGATACCTGTACTTTAACGGAGCCACATCAGATTGACGAAGTCCAAGCTCAATCAGCCATCTCCTATAATGCCATGGCTGGGGGTGTTTCACCAAATACACTGCGGTTTACAGGTCAAATACAAGGGAAACCAGTTCAAGTTCTGTTAGATGGTGGTAGTACCCATAATTTTATACAAAGTCGAGCAGCCATGTTCTTGGGACTTCCTATTGAGGTTGTTCCTAATTTTTCTGTCTTGATCGGCTATCTAAATACGGGCATTTCAGCGCTCTTCCAGGTAATTGCACTAGTGAATCGGTTGCTGCTATTTTTGTAACTGATATCATCCGATTTCACGGAATTCCAGGATCGATTGTGACAGATCGAGACCCAAAATTCTTGCACAACTTTTGGCAAGAAGTGCATAGATTACAGGGAACTGAATTGCCAATTAGTACTGCCTACCACCCCCAAACTGATGGTCAAACAGAGGCTTTGAATAAGTGCCTTGAAATGTACTTGAGATGTTTTGTTGCTGACACACCTAATCAATGGATTGCAGTGCTTCCTTGGGCAGAATATTGGTATAACACATCCTTTCAAACATCAGCCGGTATGACTCCATTTGAGATCTTATATGGTCGTTCCCCTCCTACTATACCTCGTTATATTAAGGGTAGTACTGGTAATAACTTAGTAGAGCAGCACATGTTGCACAGAGATGAAGTACTTGCTGTCCTCAAACAGAATTTAATTAAAGCTCAAGGGCGGATGAAGAGTTTGGCAGACAAACATCGAAGGGAAGTTCACTTTCAAGTTGGTGATTGGGTATATGTTAAGCTTAAACCATACCGTCAGAACTCTGTGCGTTTACAACGCCATCACAAGTTAGGAAGAAGATTTTTCGGGCCTTACAAGGTGATAAAGCGCGTGGGAGAAGTAGCCTACAAGCTCAAATTACCTGAGTCTGCTCGTATTCACTCTGTTTTTCATGTTTCGATGCTCCGTAAATGTGTTGGCACTCCTGAACAGCAGGTCACCCCATTACACTTGGTTGATCATGATTCTACCCTCCTATTGCAACCAGCTGAGCTGTTGGCACATCGAGTGGTGAAACGTTCTGATCAATTGGTAGAACAGTTATTGGTTCGTTGGGAAGGTTTACCTATGGATGCAGCAACATGGGAAGACAAACTCCAGCTGGAGCAACGATTTCCTACTTTGAACCTTGAGGACAAGGTTCTCGAGACCAAGGGGGTAATGTTATGAATATTCCAGAAGCTACCTCAACAGTTGAGGATGATGTGGAGCGTGCTGACTCGGAGAGGGCAAACTGGGAAATTCAGAGGCTAAGGAGAAGCTCACGCATTAGGCAATGCTCAAAGAAACTCGATGGGTATGCTGTGGGGTCCATTTCTGTTAGAAGGTGAGGTTTCTGGGTGGAGACAGTTAGGATATGGGGATTAAACAGAGAGGAAGGAGCCTACGGAAAAAGGGGTCGTCAATGTGGAATCCCTCTCCTCCTTCCTTATTGCTCCTCAATTCTTCTTCTACTTTCTCGGTGTGTTTTACCTACTTGTTTCTACTCTGTTATGAACTCTGTGAGAATCAGAAGCAATAACAAGTTGTTGAGTTTTGGTTCCTTCGTTTCTATTATTTTCTATTGTTGTTTCTGGGTTGAAATAGAAGTTTGATTGTTATCCAGCACACCAAATATCTGTTAACTTTTGGTCATTTTCAAAAAACGTTAAACCCTGGGACATTTCATCAAATTGTCAACGGACAGCAAAACATCCAGTCACTCTAGTTAGCCAGAATCACCATTACCGGGAGTCCCAATCACTACAAATTCATCAGCAACGCATAAAAATAAAGCTTAAAGTCATTTGCAACATCATTAAGATTCAGAAACATTGAAAAGGTAAATAACATGGAAACCTCCAGAATGGAGGACATGAAACAGTCAAGTCATCGTCCATGTCCTCCATTTTTAAAATATCCACAAAAAAAGTGTGAGCCACAAAACACAAAAATCAAATGAATTTCCTTTAAATGAAATCTAATCGAACTCACCCACAAGCCGAAAAGAAGCCATCGGAGGAAGGGGACGAACAGAGACGGAGGTGAGAAAGCGAGGCCGAGAAAAGACGCGGGAACGGGAGCGACTCATATGGGAACCGGGGGCAACGAGTTGAAGGGATGGGCACAGGTCGGGCTTAAATCCGGACCCGTAAAAACCCGAACAGATTTTAAAAAAATTAACCCCAAACCGGACCTAACCACTTATTTAATAAACCCGAACTCGAACCCCACCCACTGAGCTGACGGGTTTTAACAAATCCAACCCAACCCGCTTAAAACTGATTTATTTAGGGGGTTTAGTGCATAGAGAATTCAATGTTTATAGAGAATTTGAAGTCACAAACAATTATTTCCCTGAAAGTGAACATTCTAGGAAAAATTTTCTCTTGTTAGTGATTGACACTGAGAATTTCAAGTCTACTGTTAGTTTAAAACATCGAGAATTTGAGAGACTTTGCTATACGGACAAAGTAATTACTAAATTCCACTGATTGATAAATAATTATCTTATTTCAAGTTATTGTTGAATTGGTCCTGTGAGAGAAAAATTTAAAAAATATTATTTTTATATAAATACAAAGAATTTATCTTTTCTCTATATGAATAATTTTTATACAATGCATTAGATGATAAATATTTATTTAGTAAACTTAATTTTATGTTTTTATACAATGATCCTACTATTTGATTAATTTACTCATTAACTAAATTTATTAAATATTTAGCCATTTAGTACCTGTAAACATAGTTTTTTCTTTTGAATGATTTAATTTAGTATATATCACTTTAATTTATATTCCCTAACTCTACTTTATCTGACGACTTAACCCCGTTAGCATAATTTTTTAACCAACTCAACTAAAAAATTAAGAGATAAAAATAAGAGTTTTAGACTTGCTTTTTAGAAAATAAAAATTAAAGGCATACGGTTATAACAGCGAAAAAATAAAAAAATTTAGAAAAAATTAAGAGCAAATTAAACCCATTATGAGCCAACCGAACTAATTAAGAGGGAAAAATAAACCTGAAAAACGAGAATGAAAATATGAATCTTTCTATAGTAATTGCGGGAATAAAAAGATAGAAATAAAGCCCGATAAGAGAAAAAGAGACATAAAAATCTATTCGTAGAATGAAAGCAAAAAATGAACAAATAGAAATAGAGACTGAGAAAAGAGAAATAAAATAACCTTTTTATAGAGTTGCAGTTCAAAACCGCCGTAGGAGAGATTCCGCATGAAAGAAAGGAAAGAAATTAGGGAAAAATATTTTCTTTTTAGTTTTCATTATTATCCCTTTTAAAAGTTAAAAAATTCTTTTGTCTTAAGTAATATTTAAAAGGTTAAATAGGTATAAAAACCAGCAGGTCGGGTTTGGGTAGACCCAAATCCAACCCGACCAGCCTTTGAGAGCTATCAGTCGACCAGGCCCATTTTCTCTTTGTTTTTTTTTTTGTTTTTTTAACCTTCTGTATTAAATTTTTATAGTTTTGCTTTGCTTATTTGGACTGAGACTTTGAGAGCTATCAGCTACGCGATTAATGAAAAATCGATATAATCATTATGAGCAAAATCTCTGTTTTTTTTTTTTTTTTTAAATGATGAAGACTCCCGTAATACAAACTCCCGATAACAAAATCGCGTTTATTATATAAAATTAATTATCGGTTTTAGTTTTAATATATAAGAAACAAAAATTACCCTTGTTAGTACTTTATGCAAGTCGAGTGAACATGTTTAGGAATATGGTGGCAGTTTTAATAATATTGTAAAGGCATATATGTAACTAAATCATGTCATATTTCAAGAGCAATTACAAAAAGTAACTTAAACATATGCCACCCTGACCCTCTTTTAGATTAGATTGTTCTCTAGTGATACCTGTTTGCCTTTCTATTCCTTTATGCATGTCTGAAACATTTTGGCATGTGGCCATCCCTTCAGACCCCAAAGGAAAGTACCTCTATAAAGAAGAAGAAGAAGAACAACACAAAAGAAAACAAAGAAGACGAAGAAAGAAGGTCAGCAGCAACAATATTCAAAATCAAATATAATCAACACAAGATCATATCCCCGGTAAAAAGAATTCGCTTTTCAATCAAAGAAAGCAGGAGATGATTTTTCTACTTGAATGTAGGAGATGCTTTTTCTCTCTGATTACAAATGCTTGGAGCAAAAAGTTGCTGCAAAAGGTGTTGCCTAAAGAGGACATCCCCATCTTCCATTTCAACCCAGAATAGAATTCTAGGACCCAAACAACATAAGCACTATTCCCTCTTCTTTTTGGGTGTTTTCTGAATAGTCAGAAGCTATAATGTGTTGTGTAGTTTTAAAATGATGTAATTCATTTTAATTTATTTTCTATAAGTTTTATCTTATTTCCACAATTGAGATGTATCTCAGATGGGAAAATGCTTGATTAGCATATGAGAGGTCCTGGGTTCGAAACTCGGCACCTCCATTTGAGATTCATTTATTTTATCAAAGATGAGTTCGATATGACTATTGAGATAGATCTAGATCCGCACGTTGATTGACACGGTTATTGATCCGATCCATCGATCAAGTTGGTTATAGATCGATGGTCGGATCGAGTCGGTTCTGATGAACGGTCGATCGGACCGGAGGGTAAAAGTGTCTTTTCACACAAGTGCCCAGGTAACCCTATAAATTGGGTTCCACAGAAAAATCAGAGATATTCTCTGGTTGATCCAAGTTCCGAAACAGTTTGTGTTCGATCCGGAGAAGCAGTCAGGAAAAAGTTCTGAAAGAGTTCGAGAGTTGAGTCTACTCGGTGCACGAGTGAGTTGTATCTTGGGGAGAAGTCGCCAGTAATCCTAGTGCACAACAGGAGGCGTATTTCTTTCAAAGTCAGTGACTACACGCCTCAGACCAGGTACTATCTTTCCTGTTATATTTGATTAAATTACTGTCAAATATTTGGAAGCGGTTCGGTGCACATTATTTTCCAACAATTTCGAAAGAAATATTGTCCTTAGAATGGTGCACTCAAGAGATAAGTTGAACAAAACCTTGAAACCGGAAACTTTTGATGGAAGCAACTTTAGGAGATGGCAGAAAAGGATGGAATATTGGTTAACTTCCATCGGGTTATACTACCTTGTCTTAGAAGACCCACCTATAGCCGATCCTCGAAGATCATGAACCCGGTTGATCCGGATCACGTTTAAATTCATGAATGATGATCATATATGCCAGCGGGGGCAATACTTAGTGCTCTAAGTGATAATCTATTTGATCTCTATCAAGAAGTTGAATCAGCCAAAATCCTTTGGAAAAAATTAGAGACTAAGTATGGAAACGTAATTGGAGTCGAGCAAAGTTTTAACATAGGAAATTACTTTTCCTTTAAAATGGTCGATGGAAAATCAGTTGTCGATCAAGCTCATGAAATTCAAAACATAGTAGCCAAGCTCGCTCAAAAGGGATCACCTTTATAGAAAAGGTCCAAGCTTCAAAGATTGATAGATAAACTTCCCCATCGTGGGTCAGAATTCAGAAATCGTTATGAGGCACAAGTCAATAATCCCTTCGGAAGAAGTGCTAGTTGCCTTTCAGATTGAAGAAAAGAATCGAAAAGTTTCGGACCAAAAAAAAGTACTGCACCAAAAGAATTCGGACATTACTTGCAGAAGTTAGTGAGAAAGCCAACTTAGTAGAGTCTAAACGGCCTAACTTCAACAAGAAGAAAAACAAGCAACAATTTACAAAACCCAAACAAAAGATTCGGAAGGACGGAAACAAGAGAACATGCTATGTCCGTGGAAAACCTGGACACTTTGCCAAACAAAGTAGGCATAGAAAATACAATCCAGGAGAAACGAAGGATAAGGTTACCCCTCGGGCAAACATGATAACTGGAACCAGGTTCTATTGGAACCAATGACAGGTTAGTATCATCTAACGTGAATTAAACTGGCATATACACCCACCGATTGGTGGATTGATACTTGGTGCTACTATTCATATTTGCTCGATATTTCCTCTTTCTCTTCTTATCGAGAAGTAAAAGGGAGAAACTGTGGACGATGGGCAATTCAAGTGTAGCACAAGTTATAGGAGAAGGAGAAGTGAATTTAAAGTTTACCTCACGGGAACTCTCTCACCCTTCATCGTGTGCAACACGTGCCGGATGTTCAAAAAAATCTTGTTAGCGGTTTTCTTACGAGTCAATTAGGGTTTAAATTGGTGTTTGAATCAAATAAGGTTGTAATAACCAAAGGAGGTTCCTTTGTAGGCAAAGGTTATGTAATAGATGGTTTATTTAAACTCAATGTAATTTCTGTTCACTCTGAAAAAAAAAAGCTGCTAGTTCATCTTTGTTTTTGTGCACGAATTCCCATGACATATGGCATGGAAGACTAGGACATGTGAACTCTAACACACTTAAAAGAATGATGAACTTGGACTTAATTCCCAAACATAACACAAATCTGAATAACAAATGTGAGATATGTGTTCAGTCCAAGCAACCTAGGAAACCTTTCAAGATAGTGGTTAGGGAGTTCTCGACTTACTTGAATTGATACATAGTGACATATGTGAGATGAGCGGTATCTTGACCCGAGGAGGCAAGAGGTATTTTATTACCTTTATCGATGATATGTCAAAATACTTGTTATGTGTATCTAATAAAAACAAAAGATGAAGCTTTTGAAAAATTCAAAACCTATAAAGCGTAAGTTGAAAACCAAACCCACAAGACAATTAAAAGACTTAGGTCGGGGCAGAGGAGGTGAATATTGCTCTGCAGAGTTTGGGAAATTCTGTGAGGAGTATGGAATCATTCATGAAACTATCTTGCTCATATTCACCCCAGATCAAACGGGGTTCTTTGAGAAAAGAACAGAACAATCTTGGACATGATTAATTCTATGTTGTCTAGTTCTGGTCTTCCCAACAATTTATGGGGAGAAGCCTTACTTTCAGCTTGTAAAATACTTAACCGTATCCCGTACAAAGGATAACCAAAAACTCCATATGAATTATGGTGGAGTAGGAAACCTAGTCTTAAATACTTTAGAGTTTGGGGTTGTCTTGCTAAGGTTAAAGTTAATCTTAACAAAACAACGAAATTGACTCCTAAAACCTACGATGTCGCTTTCATAGGATATGCTGAAAATAGCAATGCATACCGGTTCTTGGTTTTACGCTCCGATATACAAGAGGTCAGCGTAAATACAATCAAAGAATCCGATGATGCTTTGTGTTCTTGGAAAGCATCTTTCCCATGAAAGAAAAGAGGAAACTAGATGTAGGAGAGTCATCAAAATCACATCTGAGAAAACTGGTGAGTTGCACGGCCCCGAACCTAGGAGGAGCAAGAGACCTAGGATAGAGAAAAATTTCGGAGATGATTTCTATACCTTCCTTATAGAGGATGATCCTTTAACTTACACCGAGGCGATGCGATCTTGTGATGCATCTTTATGGGAGGAAGCTGTGAAAAGTGAGATGGATTCCATACTTTCACACAACACATGGGTGTTGGACCGATTTACCTCCGGGGTCTAGACCTATAGGATGCAAATGGATTTTCAAAAGGAAACGAAATCTGATGGATCCATTGAGAAATATAAAGCTAGATTAGTTGCCAAAGGGTATAGTCGAGAAAGAAGGGATCGACTTCTTTGACACCTATTCACCAAGAACTAGGATCACTACCGTCTGAAAGTGTTAATAGCACTGACAGCCTTCATATAAACTTGAGATACATCGATGGATGTTAAAACCGCCTTTCTTAATGGTGAGTTAGATGAGGAGATCTATATGGAGCAGCCGAAGGCTTTGTAGTTCCTGGTCGGAGAATAAGGTCTGTAAACTAGTTAAATCTCTATATGGATTAAAACAAGCTCCTAGGCAGTGGCATGAGAAATTTGATAAGGTAATTCTCTCCTATGGATTTAAGATATGTGATTTTGATAAATGTGTGTACTGGAGAGTATATGAAAATTCATTCATCATAATATGTTTATATGTAGATGACATATTAATTTTTGGGAAAGAACATGTCAAAATTTTAGAGGTTAAAAAATACCTTAGTGATAATTTTGACATGAAAGATCTAGGATTAGCGAATGTGATCTTAGGAATCAGAGTCATAAAAGATGAGAATGAGATTTGTTTGACAGTCTCATTATGTAGAAAAAGTCTTGAAGCGATTTGGCTTTGAGAATAGCAAACCAGTTAGTACACCATATGACTCTAGTGTTAAACTAAAGAAGAATGGTGGGGATAGTGTTTCTCAATTGAGATATTCCTAGATTATTGTTAGTTTGATGTATTTGTCAAACTGCACTAGACCTGATATCTCATATCTTTGTAGGCAGATTGAGCAGTACACGAGTAATCCAGATAAAACTCATTGGAGTGCTATAGAAAGACTCTGAGAGATATCTGAAGGGGACTGTTAACTATGGGATACACTATTCGGTTTTACCAACCGTACTTGAAGGGTACAATGATGCTAACCGGATCTCGACTCGATGAAACAAAAATCCACTAGTGGTTTTGTGTTTACACTAGGTGGTGGTGTTGTAAACTTGGAAATCCTCCAAGCGGACCTTGATCACCGATCAACTATGGAGGCTGAGATGGTTGCCTTGGAGTTGGTGGTGGGGAAGCGAATGGCTTCAGAGTCCGTTATCGAGATATTCCATTGTTGGATAAGCCAATTCCTGCTATCCTAATAAATCTGTGATAATCAGGCGACTATAATGAAAGTGAAGAGTAAAAATCACAATTCAAAGTCGTCTAGGCACATAGAGCTTAGATACAAGATTTTGCGTAAGCTCACCTCCACTTGGAATCATAACTTTAAGTTATGTTAAGTCCATGGAAAACTTGGCGAGATCACCGACCAAGGGCTTGTCGAGAGGACAAGTACAATTTGCTTCGAGGGGGATGGGATTAAAGCCTATTACTTGAGTTACCGTTGGTAGCAACCCAACCTATCTGAATGGTTATCCCATGATGAAGGTTCAATGGGTAAAAACAAGCCAACCGAGTAACCGGGTAGGAGCACCAAAATTAGTGAATTTATTCACGTCCCATCTCTAGGAAGCTGGTGCTCAACCGCAATCATTTGAGGTTGGTGAAAAACCTTAATGATATCAAGGCTACTATAGCAGGGGTATAGAGATGCAGATACCCTTGGAGATATCACCGAATGTGAGTATGACCGTGGGGCCGCAGTCTATAAGAGAATCTGGGCTTATTCTTTGAAGAGATATTCACATCACAAGATACCTGCGCATGGCCGTAACGTGCAACCCCGATAGAACTCATATTTCAGAACCAACTCTTGGTTGTTCGGTGTTTCTAAAACACTGTATATAAAGTCCAAGTTCAAGACTTGTTCACTTAGGACTTGTTATGGGTAGCGAACAACATCAACTAGACGGGGTTCAAGTCCGCAAAGACACCTTTAAATTAAAAGCTAATGAGTACTTGACCGCTTTTCCATTACGTCCGAGTTATCTTTCTTGCGTTATGTCACCTGGTCATTTTTTGTGTCATGTCGGTTGTCTCATCATTTTAAAATGGTGGGGAATGTTGTGTAGTTTTAAAATGATGTAATTCATTTTAATTTATTTTCTATAAGTTTTATCTTATTTCCACAATTGAGATGTATCTCGATGGGAAAATGCTTGATTAGCATATGAGAGGTCCCGGGTTCAAAACTTCGGCACCTCCATTTGAGATTCATTTATTTTATCAAAGATGAGTTCGATATGACCGTTGAGATAGATCTAGATCCGGACCGTTGATTGACACGGTTATTGATCCGATCCATCGATCAAGTTGGTTATAGATCGATGGTCGGATCGAGTCGGTTCTGAGATGAACGGTCGATCGGTGGAGGAGGGTAAAAGTGTCTTTTCACACAAGTGCCCAGGTAACCCTATAAATTGGGTTCCACAGATCAGTAGAGCAGAGACTTGAGAAACACTTGGAAAGTGAAAGTTGGAAAGTGAAAGTGAAAGGTGCTCGCTCTGATCTTGAGAGTTCGTGACGTTCTCGTTTGTTCTTGAGTTTGAGAGGAAAAATCAGAGATATTCTCTGGTTGATCCAAGTTCCAAACAGTTTGTGTTCGATCCGGAGAAGCAGTCAGGAAAAGTTCTGAAAGAGTTCGAGAGTTGAGTCTACTCGGTGCACGCAGTGAGTCAACTAGGTCCGTTGTATCTTGGGGAGAAGTTGCCGGTAATCCTAGTGCACAACAGGGAGGCGTATTTCTTTTCAAGTCGGTGACTACACGCCTCGGACCAGGTACTATCTTTCCCCGTTATATTTGATTAAATTACTGTCAAATATTTGGAAGCGGTTCGGCTACAAGGTACGCATATTTGGTTTCTGGTTGTGTAAATTGTTCAATTGCAGTTATTGTATCTTGAGTGAATTGTGCACATTATTTTCCAACATAATGTTCTTGATGGTCTTAATTAAAAGACCAAGGGTGGGGTGGATTCATGTGTTGGGAGAGCTTTGTCGGATTTTTGTAGAAGTAAAATAATAGATTCCATGGTTTTAATACATGTGATATCACCAGAAAATTCCCCTCTAGAATCGCCTTGGAGCTTGAAGAACAAAATGATTTCACCTGTATAATGCAGATTGGAGTTCTCTTATCTGGATTCCACAAATCTCATATACTGTATCTAAATGGGGTTGGTTTCGGGCATTTTTTTCCTACTCAGATGTGCTCAAGAAGGGCAGAATAACACTAACCCCTGTTTATTCCTTCCAAGAAACTGATGGTTTTTGGTAAGTATTGTTTCATGGAGAACCTTCCAAACAGATTCAAACAACTGCATTTACTGGCTATGACAAAAGGTTTAACATTTGACACTTCCAGTCAGACATCTTCCAAACAGATTGAAAATACTACAAGACTGATCCATGAAACAACTTTTAAACAGACTAAAACAACTACAAGCGTACCTCAGAAAGATGTAACCGGATTAATTGAGGGCGATGAAGAAGAGGAAGATGAATCGCCTCTTATCATTCCCCTCAAGCACAAGCAAGCTAGTCACTCAGACCGTAAGTTACGACATCAAGAGTCCACAATTTTAAAAAGACAAAAGGGCATGCACCCAGAAGATTCACCAATTAGGGTGGATGAAGAAAAAGAGGAGGAAACGGAAGTGCAAGAGGCTGAATCGAACATCAGACAGCTAACCTAGATATCTCTTATTCGAACACGACGGGCTACACGCGAAGAAAAAGGAAAGGTTGTGGCACGGGGTGCGGGTAAGTTGAAATATGGCAATACAGGGCAAAAGAAATTTGTTGGCGCACAGATGTATGTTTGGCTAATCATGACATAACACATCTTGATTTAGAGTTTTGGAAACACATTTTGATATAGAATCCTGGTTCGAGTAAAAGACCGAAAACATAAGCTGGAGTGTTTGAACTCCTAGTTGATATAGAAGAGTAACCAGCACAGGATGTAATTGATGCTGAATATGAAAAGAGAAGAGAAGACTAGTGCAGTTAGGACTTCTCCCTTGGTGATGTAGCTAAAAATAGAAAAGGACTTGGTTAACCCTAAAGACATATATATAGCACAACATGTGATGGGTTAGGGTTACGCAGAAACTGAATGATACACAACAAGGGTGAGTTTGATGGGGAGTTTGAGGAGATGGTTCGTACACTTACTTTTGGATTTTGAGTGTGTTTATTGGAGCTAATCAAGAGGTCTACAAGCTTACCATAGAAGCTATTGACCATCGTAATAGTATTCTCATCCTGAGAAGACTGCATGAAGAAAGAAACTCCCTGGAGATAGAGAACACATTAAGGGGGAGACTTAGTGTGGGGGAATCGAAAGGCTTCTGTTGAAGTGGGAAAACAGGAAGCTTGTCTATAGGTTGTTATTCGAGTCCTTAAGAGGAGGAAAACTTGTTACTGTAAGTATTGTCGTTGAACTTCTATAATACTCTCACTAGTGGATTCTGATATCCCCCGCCGAATTCCCCACAGAGTAGGAACGATTGGTTCTGAACTGCGATAACAAAGTATCACTGTGTTTATGTTTTATAAGTATAACAATAAGTGTCATTACACCAGTCCTCGGGTGTAAGTACACTCCTGCATACATGTGCTAAGTTTACTGGGATTTCAAGTGGTATTAGAGCAGGCTCCAGATTATTTTGGAGATAAACGACTTTATAAACTTGACGTGAAGGAAGATGACAGCATATCCGAATGAAGGGGCTTCAAATACAAGGCCACCTTTGCTTGATGGAACGAATTACTTTTACTGGAAGGCAAAGATGCAAATTTATATCAAGGCTCAGGATGAAAAAATTTGGAGATCTGTTGAAGATGGCTGGACACCCCCAACAACAGAAGTTGGAGAAGGCGCTGATAAGAAGACAATTTTGAAACCTAGCTCAGAATGGACCGATGAGGAGGACAGACTATCAAACTGTAACTCCAAGGCATTGAACGCAATCAGTGGCGGAGCTAGAAAAATTTTTTTGGGGGGGCCACAAAAAAAAAGTAATGGGCATATGATATACACAACATATATGTACTCTTTATCTCTCTCATTTGCCCTCTCTCACTCTCTCATTTGCTCTATTTCTCTCTCTTGTTCTCTCTCTCATTTTCTCTCTCTCTCATTTTTCTCTTTCTCATTTTTCTCTCTCTCCTCCCATCATTTTGCTCTCTCTCTCTCTCTCTTATTTGCCTCCTCTCTCTCTCTCTCTCTCTCTCTCTCGTTTTGCTCTCTCTCTCTCTCTCTCTCTCTCTGGTTCTCTCCTCTCTCTCTTATTTGCTCTCTCTCTCTTCTCTCTCTCTCTCTCTCTCCTTAATTTTTGCTCTCTTTTAATCTAATATATGAACTTGTCATATGGAACAATAATCTCTCTATATATATATATAATATATGTACTTTTTGCTCTAATAATATATATGGTTTTAATATTTCCTTATATATAAAATATATTAATCTATCTTATATAATGGATTTTGGAACTTAATATGGGAATTATATATGGATCTTTTGTCTATTATCCTCTTTTTCTTTCCTCTATTATATATATGTATTTCCTCTTTTTCTTTCCTAATATTCCATTTCCTCTCTTTATTAATTTCCTTATAATAATATATGTAACGTAATATTTCTATAATAATAATATGTTTCCTGTTTCTCTCTTTTTCTTTCTCTCTGGATTTCCTATTTTCTCATTTCCTCTTTCTCTCTCATTTCCTCTTTCTTTCTCATTTCCTCTTTCTCTTTCTCTTTCCTCTTTCTCTTTCTCATTTCCTCTTTCTCTCTCTCATTTCCTTTCTCTCTCTCATTTCTCTCTCTCTTCTCTCTCTCTCTCTCTTTCTCTTTCTTTCCTCTCTATATCTCTCATTTCCTCTCTCTCACTTCCTCTCTCTCTCTCTCTCATATTTTAAAATAGGTGGGTTTCCTCTCTCTATATACCTTACCCTATATTTTGGGAAATGTTTGGGGGACCATACCTTACCCCCCTTTTGGGGAAATGTTTGGGGGGCCTCCCCCCCATTGATTGATTAATTTTTGGAGGAATTGATGAAGATCAATTCAGGAGAGTATCTGCGTACACTACTGTTAAGGAGGCATGGAAGATACTGGAGGTTCATTATGAAGGAACCGAAAGTGTATGTGCCACAAAGTTACAGATGCTGATGACTCAGTTTGAGCTTATGAGGATGAGAGATGATGAGACGAACTTGGAGTTTGAAGGTAAGATCAGAGATATTGCAAATCAATCTGCCAATCTGGGAGATACGATACCGTAGGATCGACTGGTCAAAAAGGTACTTCGTTCACTTTTCTCAAAATTTAAGATGAAAAGAATTGCCATAGAAGAAAATAGATCTCTTAACAATATGACCTTGGATGAACTAATTGGGTCGTTAAAAACTTTTGAAATGAATGAAAAGTCATGTGACTCAATAAGGGGAAATAGGAAAGAAAGCGTAGTTTTTCAGTTATCTGCAAGCAATGAGGTGACCCAGTCAACAGAATTCGGTACTCCCATCATTACATTAACAGAGTTGGATACAAAGGTGTCTCTCCTGGCCAAGGGACTTCACAAGTTTATAAGAAAAAACAAGCAGAAGAATTATTCCTCAGGAGAAAGCAAACAAAGTGGAGTAAGCTTTGATTCACCAAACAGGAATAAAGTCATAATGTGTTATGAGTGTAGTGGGCAAGGACATATCCAATCAGAATGTCCTACATACCTGAGAAAGAAAAAGTCATTTGTTGCTGCCTGGAGTGATGATAGTAGTGCCTCTGAAGATGATGACTGTAATTATGTTGCATTCACTGCTAATGTTCAACAGAATAGTATATTACCAGCTCGAGGAAAAGCTCATTGTACTACTATAGTTCCTGATGATGAAACAGATAACGAGGATGATATAGGAACAGTAGAGAACATCATCAAACAGTGGGATGAGGTTCTTGAGAGTACCAAGGTTTCTGAGAGAGCAAGTTGGAGCTTTTGAAAGAGAGAATGTTGTGCTGAAACAAAAAATTGGTGAGAAAGAGGTAGAAGTTCAAAAAATAGAAAGTGAAGAGTCTGTTGAAAGAACAAATTAGTGTATTAGATGAAGAGAACCACACGCTAAAGTAGAAAGTGGCTGAAAAAGAGGAAAAAATTCTAAGAGTGGAAGAAGAACTAAAGAAGGCAAAGGAGATCTGGGTGAAGTTTGACAAGGGCAAATAACAACTAGATGATATACTGACTCAAGATAAACGAAGTAATAAACATGGACTGGGATATTGTGGTGCCAGTTCATCTCTACAACCAGCTTACACTCAGACTCGACCTAGAAGGACCAGAAAGTTTATTCCTACATGTCATTACTGTGGTGCCTATGGACATATCAGACCTTACTACTACAAGTTGCAAAGATATTGGAGAAGGAATGGAAGTCGTAGAGTAGTTAAATCTAATGCTCCGAATTTTGTCTGGATAATGAAAGAGATTGGTCTCTTTGCAGTTCATACTGCTAGAAAATCAAACATTAATGGAGTATAGTATTTTGATAGTGGGTGCTCTAGACACATGACTGGAAGTACAGAGCTTCTTACAAACCTTCACAAAGAAAGTGGTGGCCAAGTTACTTTCGGTGATGGTGTAAAAGGGTTTGTGATTGGAAAAGGTGATTTGAATGTTAAAGGACTTCCCAAGCTAAAGAATATTTTGTTGGTTGATGGGCCGAAAGTAAATTTGATAAGTACCAACCAATTGTGTGACCAGAACTTGTATGTTAAATTCACCAAAGATGGTTATCTAGTAATGGATGATAAACATACCTCTATACTGGAAGGAACAAGAACAAGTGATAACTGTTATAAGTTACTTTTGTCACATCAGTGTTAGTACACTAGAGAGACTACTGCTCAACTGTGGCATAAGTGACTGAGACATATACATGCCAGAGGATTACATAAGCTGGTGAAGTATGGAGCAGTCCGAGGATTGCCTAATTTAACAGGGAATGTTGACTGTTTATAGAGGGTGCATGGAAGGCAAACAACACCAAACTCTTCACTCTGCATTAAAGTTTATCACCACCAAACAACCACTGGAGTTGCTTAACATTGATTTAATGGGGCCAGTTCAAACTGAGAGCATTACTGAAAAATGGTATGTACTAGTTTGTGTTGATGACTTCACTAGATTCACATGGGTTGAGTTTCTCAGAGAGAAATCAAAGGCCTACAAATAATTTGTTAGTCTATGTAAACGACTTATGACTGAAAAGGGGGTGACTATAGGAAAGGAGTTTGAAAATCATGATTTTGCTAATTTCTGTGAAAGAAAAAGGATTTCTCATGAGTTTTCAGCACCCAAAACCCCACAACGAAATGGGATTATGGAGAGAAAAAATAGAACATTGCAAGAAATGACTAGGACTATGATCAACTCAAAAGATCTACCTCATAAACTATGGACAAAAGCTGTAAACACGGCTTGCTATGTTAGCAATCGTGTACATCTCAGATACCTAACTCACAAAACACCATATAAGTTGTGGAAAGGAAGGAAACCCAATATCCATTATTTTCGTGAGTTTGGTAGCAGGTGTCATGTTCTCAGAGATCGTGAACAGTTGAGAAAATTTGAATCCAGGAGTATGGAAGAGATTTTTGTAGGATATTCCAAAAATAGTCATGCATACAAAATGTTCTGAGAAGTGCAAACATAGACATTGAAGCTGTGAATGTGGAAATAGCAGATCACAATGGGATCTTCACAAGCTAGACGATGAACATGTACCCTCCATCCAGAAAGGAGAGACTGTTAGTACAGAAACCGGTACATCTGAAGCTACTAGTGTTGACACACCTGAAGTTCCACTAGATTAACTATCTATTGAAGAATCACCAGAAAAAATGAAAGTATCTTATACTAAGACTCAAGAAAGTGTTCCTGCTAAAGAAAAGACATCGTCTATAAGAGTGCAGAAGAATCATTCGGCTTATGCAATAATCGGTGATGTTAATGAAGGAATGAAGACTAGAGGTAAGAAAAAGAATTATGGAGACATGGTTAAATTTGTATGTTATACCTCGCTAGTAAAACCCAGAGAAGTAGAAGAAGCTCTGAAAGATGAGTTCTGGATAAGAGTCATGCAAGAGAAACTTGAGCAGTTTGAGAGGAATGAAGTTTGGACACTTGTACCTTGTCCAACAAATTTAAATGTCATTGGTACTAAGTGGGTATTCAAGAACAAGACAGATGAGGAGGGAAATGTAATTAGAAATAAAGCAAGACTGGTTGCACAAGGGTATACCCAGGTAGAAGGAATTGATTTTAATGAAACTTTTGCACCGGTGGCTAGACTTGAATCAATTCGATTGCTACTTGCCTTAGTATGATGAAGATAAAACTACAGCAGATGGATGTAAAGAGTGCATTCTTGAATGGCTATCCGACTGAAGAAGTGTACGTTGAATAGCCGAAGGGTTTTGAAGACCCCCATCGACCAGATTGTGTATCGATTGACCAAAGCATTATATGGACTGAAATAAGCACCAAGAACTTGGTATGAAAGATTGACACATTTATGTGTTCTAAAGAATTTACAAGAGGGGGAATAGACAAGATATTGTTTATTAAGAAAAGGGATCATGAGCTAACAATGGCTCAGATTTATGTAGATGATATCATCTTTGGCTACATTAGTGAGTGTGCCCAAAAACAGTTTGTCAAGCATATGCAAGAAGAATTCGAGATGAGTATGGTAGGAAAACTAACTTTTTGGGTTTTCAGATAAAACAGAGAGCTGATGGTATCTTTATCTCTCAAAAGAAATATGCTAGAAATTTAGTTAAGTTTGGATTGAAATATGCCAAGGCTATGAGAACACCCATGAGTACAACAAATCGCATTTGCAGGGATGAAAATGGTACATCAGCAGATCCAACCTTATACAGGAGTATGATTGAAAGTTTGTTGTACTTAACTGCAAGTCGACCAGACATATGTTATAGTGTTGGTCTTTGTGCAAGATTCCAATAAGCACCAGAGGAGTCACATGTGAAGTTTGTTAAGAGAATTATACGATATGTCAAGAACACAGTTTATCTTGGAATCTGGTATGCTGTAAACACCAGTAATGTGCTGGCAGGGTATAGCGATGCAGATTGGGCAGGAGATGCAGATGATAGAAAAGTACTTCAGGTGGATGATAGAAAAGTACTTCAGGTGGATGATAGAAAAGTACTTCAGGTGGATGATAGAAAAGTACATAGGCACTAATCTTGTGTCCTGGTATAGCAAGAAGCTGAATTCCATATCATTGTCCATTGCTGAAGCGAAATATATTGCAGCAGGAAGTTGTTGTGCACAACTTATATGGATAAAGCAAATTCTGTCTGACTATGGTGTACCGAGTGGGGTGCTCACAGTATACTGTGATAATACAAGTGCTATCAATATTTCAAAGAATCTAGTACAACGCTCAAGGACGAAACACATCGACATTCGACATCATTTCATTCGAGAACTGGTTGACGGTGGAAAAGTTACATTGGAATACTTATCGACTGAGAATTAGCTGGCAGATATTTACAAAAAGTTTGGATGCAAAAAGATTTGAGTTCCTTCGTGGGGCTCTCGGGTTGTGCTATATCTGAAAGAGTAAGAGATAGTGTACTTAGACTTTAAAGTACACATACATATATATAATAATAATAAATAAATTAAAAAAAAAAACCCGAAACCTTGTATTTTGGGAGAAGTTGAAAAGGTAAGGGTTTGAGGTTTTACAAAAGGAGGTTTTAAAGAAGGTGAAAGAGTACAGGTAAAGACTTGAAGGTAAAGATTTGATTTTTGGGTAGAAATCGACCGTTCCTGTGGGAGCTTGACGAAGACAACAAGTGAGGAGGAAGATCAAGGACGCGTTGCGACGTTGTGATGGCAAGTTCGACTAAAGATTTAGCTTCCACAAGAGAGAGCCAAGGTACGAAAACTTTCACCATGTCTTTATCTTCCATACCGTCTCTAAACGGTGAAGAGTACATTGACGATGGGGATTCGATGGCTCCTTCGCTAGAGACTCTAGCTGTTGTTGTGAAAATGCCTTCAAAGTTACAAGAACGTGTTGAAGAGCAGAGATCTATGGCTGAGACTGATTTGATTGAAGATGATGTCCCGATCCAAAAATTTCTGGATAATCTCTTAAAGGATAAGAGCACGGTACACACAAGTGTACCTCAGAAGGATGTAAACATATCAGTTGGAAGTAGTGACGGAGAGGAAGATGATTCGCCCCTTAGCATTCCCCGCAAGCGCAAGCAAATTAACCACTCATATCGGAAGTTGCGACTTCGGGAGTCCACGATTTTAAAAAGACAGAAGGGCATGCGACCAGGAGATTCACCAATTAGGGTGGATGGAGAAGAAGAAGAGGAAAGGGAGGGAAGTGCAAGAGGCTGAATCGAATGTCAGACAGATAACCCAAAAACCTCGTATTAGAACACGAGGGGTTACACGCGAAGAAAAAGGAAAGGGTGTGGCACAGGTTGCGGGTAAGTCGAAGTCTGGTCATACAGAACAAAAGAAATTGTGAACGAAAAGTTCCAAGCCTCATGCAAAAGCCAAGAATGCAAAATTTCCAGACTCATATGCAGAAAAGAGATTTTTGACAGTTATCAAGAAGGAATTTCGTCCAGAGAAAGAGTTGTATTTGGACGAATTCAAGATAATTGTTCCATTGTTGAAACACCTTGAGTCCATGAGAACAGTCACTCAAATTGCATCGTATTCGCCAGCTGCTGTGCAAGAGTTTTACGCAAACTTGGTAAGACCTAGACAGGGTATGAGTTGCAAAGTGTATGTACAGGGCAACTGGTATGATTTTGGGGTCACACACATTGCTGATTATCTCAGAATTCCATTGTGCAACATAGAATCAGATGAAACAGAAGAAGGAACTATGCTAAAGGAATTGACAGGTGGTCAGATACATCAGTGGCTAGCTTCACATGTATTTCCAACTTCTCAATTAACACCAAAGTACTTGGCTCTTCACAAGATTGCAATATGGAATTCGGTACCAACCTGACAGAGAGGGACTATTCACAATTATGCTGGACTTTCTGTACATACTAGGTATAAAACAAAAAATAGATCTAAGTGGCAGGATTTTTTAACAGATTGTCAGAGTATCTGAACAAACAGATAAACAAGGGTGCCTCACGTTTCAGTCCTTGATTCATGGTATTCTTAACAAGTAAAAAATCTCTGGGTCTCACAGAATTAGTGGTGGTTCATAACAAGAGAAACAGGTTAAAAAACAAGACTAGTACTTTGTACAAGGAGAAGATATCAGAAGTCCCTACAGATTGTGAGGTTTCAGTCTCTGAAGAAGTTCAACCTGCGGAGAGATCAGGACCGATGGTGAGCATCAGTGTAACAACTCCTCTGCCCTTATTTATACCATTAAGTGCAATTACAACTGACAGTACACTTATGACTGTGGTATGTGATGCACCTCCGAATACTGTCTGTGCCACCATCAACTTTTCGGGATGAGCACATTGTGCATATGTCTACAAGTGAGGGTTCGGATGACCACACATAATCGAATCCTCTACCAGCCAGCACTCAAGGAACAAGTCTCGCTCCGGACATATCTGATGCACTTCTTATGCCACCACCACATGGGTTGACATTAACATCGAATCTTCTCTAGCACACTGTGCATCAGGGTCCTCAGTCTTCAGGTATTTCATTTGATCAGATGACTCATGATTATCTAACTCGGCGGCTGCAGAGTGTGAAAAATGAGATGGATGACTTAGGACGAAGGCACAATTTTTTAAGGAATGAGATAAACTTTTAAAGTATCTCATTTCAAAGAGAAGCCAGCCTCCTTCTCAGTAAAAGATCTGTGAGCTGCTCTAGGCTTTTTTTTACAAAAAGGGGGAGAAAAGTAGAACAGTAAACAATTCAGAAAACTCAGAAAACTCTCTTACTACTTATTATTACTTATCTGTTTAGTTGTATGTTTATCTGGACAAAATTGACAGTTGATAGTTGATGAGTAGTTGTATGCTTGTCTTGATACAATTGATTGACATTTGATAGTTGATGGATACAATTGACAGATGATAGGGTGTGTGAAATGATGTGTGCAGTTCATATTGCTAGTTGATGTGTGGACTTTCCATTATTAAGGGATTACAGATCTCGTTTTACTAATTTATGTGAATCAGTTTATTTGAAGAATTGAATGCTCACCTTTGAGAAAGTATACATGTATAGAACTCATAATAGGTATATATTGTTTAGTTAAATTCAGCATAAATGTGGATCAGTGTTATCAAGTGGTTTTGTCCGAAAGAGCCAAAGGGGGAGAATGTTGGCACACGGATGTATGATTGGCTAATTATGACAAAACACATCTTGATTAAGAGTTCTGGAAACAATCTTGAAATAGAATCCTTGTTCGAGTAAAAGACAGAAAACATAAGCTGGAGTGTTTGAGTCTCCTAGTTGATATAGAAGAGTAACCAATACAGGATGTGATCAATGCTAAATATAAAAAGAGAAGAGAAGTCTAGTGCAGTTAGGACTTCTCCCTTGGTGATGTAGCTAAAGACAGAAAATGACTTGGTTAACCCTAAAGATATATATATAGCACAACATGTGATGGGTTAGGGTTACGTAGAAACTGAAGGATACACAACAAGGGTGAGTTTGAGGGGGAGTTTGAGGAGATGGTTCGTACACTTACTTCTGGGTTTTGAGTGTGTTTATTGGAGCTAATCAAGAGGTCTACAAGATTACCATAGAAGCTATTGACCATCGTAATAGTATTCTCATCCTGAGAAGACTGCGTGAAGAAACTCCCTGGAGATAGGGAACTCTAAGGGGGAGACTTAGTGTGGGGATATCGAAGGGCTTCTGTTGAAGTGGAAAAATAGGAAGCTTGTCTAGGAGAGGTTGTTGTTTGAGACACACTAAGGGGGAGACTTAGTGTGGGGGTATCGAAGGGCTTCTGTTGAAGTGGAAAAATAGGAAACTTGTCTAGGAGAGGTTGTTATTCGAGTCCTTAAGAGGAGGAGAACTTGTTACTGTAAGTATTGTTGTTGAACTTCTGTAATACTCTCACTAGTGGATTCTGATACCCCGGGCCGAATGCCCCGCAGAGTAGGAACGATTGGTTCTGAACTGCGATAACAAAGTGTCACTGTGTTTATGTTTTATAAGTTTAATGATAAGTGTCATTACACCAGTCCTCGAGCGTAAGTACACTCCTGCGTTCACGTGCTAAGTTTACTGGGATTTCAAAATTTTGCACTGAAAGTTCAGAGCCAGATGATAAAGCCAATAATGAAAAGTTTGCATACTTAGATGCAGAAAAAAGATATGTGAAAGTTGTCAAGAAGGAATTCCGTCCAAAAAAAGAAATATTTGGACGAATTCAAGACCATTGTTCCACTGTTGGAACAACTTGAGTTCATGAGAATAGTCACTCAAATTGCACCATATTTGCCAGCTATTGTGCAAAAATTTTACGCAAACTTGGTAAGACCAAGACAGAGTATAAGTTGCAAGATGTATGTGCGGGGGTACCGGTATGATTTTGGGGTTACACATATTGCTGATTATTTAAGAATTCCATTATGCAACATAGAATCGGATGAAACAGAAGATGAAATTATGCTAAATGAGTTGACAGGTGGTCAGATACATCAGTGGCCAACCTCACATGTATTTCCAGCTTCTAAACTAACACCAAAGTACTTGAGTCTACACAAAATCGCAGTCTGGAATTGGATACCAACCTGGCATTGAGGGACGATTCACAAGAGTATGCTGGACTTCTTGTTCAGGTTAGGTACAGAACAGAAAATAGATCTAAGTGGGAAAATTTTTGAACAAATTGTAATAGCATCTGAACAAACAGATAAACAAAGGTGTCTTACATTTCCATCTTTGATTCATGATATTCTGAACAAGCAGAAACCTCTTGATCTTATAGAATTAATGGTGGTTCATAATAAGAGGAAAAAATTAAGAAACAAGACTAGCACTATGTCTACGAAAAGGAGGTCATAAGACCCTACAGATTGTGAGTTTAGTTTCTGAAGAAATTCAACTTACAGAGAGATCAGTACCAATGGTTATAATAGTGTAACGACTCCTCTGCCCTCATCTACAAAATCCTAGTAAACTAAGCACGTGTACGCAAGAGTGTACTTACACCCGAGGTCTGGTGTAATGATACTTATCGATATACTTACAAAATATAAATACAGAGACACTTTGTTATCGCAGTTCGGAACCAATTATTCCTACTCTGCGGGGCATTCGGCCCAGTGTATCAGAATCCACTAGAGTATTTCAGAAGTTCAACGACCACACTTACAATAACAAGTTCTCCTTCTCGCAAGGACTCGAATAGCAGCCTCTCCTAGACAAGCTTCCTATTTTCACACCTCAACAGAAGCCCTTCGATACCCCCATACTAAGTCGCCTCCTTAGTGTGTTCCCTATCACCAGAGAGTTTCTCCACGCAGTCTTCTCAGGATGAGAATATTATTACGATGGTCAATAGCTTCAATGGTAGGCTTGTAGACCTCTTGATTAGCTCCAATGAATATACTCAAACTCTAGAAGTAAGTACACTAGTCATCTCCTCAAACTCACCCTTTTTGTGTATCCTTCAGATTTTGTGTAACCTTCATCCATCACATATTGTGCTATATATATCTTTAGGATATACCGAGTCCCTTTTTGACTTAGCCACATCACCGAGAGAGAAGTCCTAACTGCACCAGACTTCTCCTGTTGCCATCTTCATCATTGATCACGTCCTGTGCTAAGTGCTCTTCTATATCAACTAGGAAACTTAAAAACTCCAACTTATGTTATCTATCTTTTACTTAAACCAGGACTCTAAATCAAAGTGTGTTTTGTCATAATCAGCCAATCATACATCTGTGCACCAATATTCTCCCCCTTTGGCTTTTTGTGACAAAACCACTTGATAATACCAATCCACATTCATTCTGAATTCAGCTAAACAATATATAACTATTATGAGCCCTATACATGTAAACTTTCTCAAAGGTGAACACCCAATTCTTCAAATAAGCATATTCACATAAATCAGCAAGAGTGGTCTGTAATCATGTCATCTTCCTTTACAATATGATAAATCAGCATATGTCCACACATCAACTATCAACTGTCAATTGTATTATCCATACATCCCGGCCAATACTTACGTAGATAAAAAAAAAAACATACAGATAAGCAAATAAACCATAAGATAATATGCTAATCACAAAGCTAAGTTTGTTGTTCTACTTTTCTCCCCCTTTTGGTCAAAAAGCCTGGTGCAGCTCATAGATCCTCTACTGAGATGAGGGAGGCTGGCTTCTCTGTGAAGTGAGATACTTTAAAACTTTTACCTATTCTTGAGAAAATTGTGCCTTTGTACTAAATCATCAATCTCATTTTTCACACTCTACAGTCGTCGAGTTAGATAATCATGAGTCATTTGATGAAAAGGAATACCTGAAGACTGAGGACCCTGATGAACATAGTGTGTTAGAGAAGATCCGACGTTAATATTAGTCCTTGTGTGTGGTGGTGGCATGAAGGATGCAACAGATGTTAATGGAGCTAGTCCTGTTCCATGAGTATTTGCTGGTAGGGGAGTTGTTTTTGGGCGGACATCAGGACCCTTGTAGGCATATACACATTTTTCTCACCACGATAAGATGATGGTTCAGTCAAAGTATTCACAAATACTATATTCGGAGGTGCATAACATACCACAATCATAAGTGTACTGTCAGTAGTAATAGCACTTAATGATGTAGATGAGGGCAGAGGAGTCGTTACACTGATACTAACCATCGGTACTTATCTCTCTGTAAGTTGAATTTATTCAGAAATTGAACCAACACAATCTGTAGGGTCTTCTTATCTCCTTTCCTTAGACATAGTGCTAGTCTTGTTTCTTAACTTGTTCCTCTTATTATGAACCACCATTAATTCTGTAAGACCCAAAGGTTTCCGCTTGTTAAGAATATCATGAATCAAAGATGGAAATGTAAGGCACCCTTGTTTATCTGTTTGTTCAGATACTCTTACAATCTGTTCAAAAATCCTCCCACTTAGATCTATTTTCTGTTTTGTACCAACCTGTACAAGAAGTTCAGCATACTCTTGTGAATCGTCCCTCTATGTCTGGTTGGTACACAATTCCAGACTACGATTTTGTGTAGACTCGAGTACTTTGGTGTTCGTTTAGAAGCTGAAAATACATGTGAGGCTGTCCACTGATGTATCAGACCACCGATCAACTCCTTTAGCATAATATCATCTTCTGTTTCATCCGATTCTATGTTGCAAATGAAATTCTTAAATAATCAGTAATATGTGTAACCCTAAAATCATACCAGTACCCCCACACATACACCTTGCAACTCATACTGTCTTGGTCTTACCAAGTTTGCGTAAAATTCTTGCACAACAGCTCGCGAATAAAGTGCAATTTGAACGATTGTTCTCATGAACTCAAGTTGTTCCAACAGTGGAACAATGGTCTTGAATTCGTCCAAATATAATTCTTTTTCTAGACGAAATTCCTTCTTGACAACTGCCACATATCTTTTTTCTGCATCTAAGTCTGTAAACTTTTTATTCCTAGATTTTGCATCTGGCTCTAAATTTTCAGTGCAAATTTTCTTTTGCCCTGTAATGCCAGATTTCAACTTACCGGCACCTCGTGCCACAACCTTTACTTTTTCTTTTCGCGTAGCCCATCATGTTCAAATAAGAGATATCTGGGTTAGCTGTCTGATATTCGGTTCAGCCTCTTGCACTTCCCTTTCCTCCTCTTCTGCTTCATCCACCCTAATTGGCGAATCTCCTGGAAGCATGCCCTTCTATCTTCTTAAAATTGTGGACTCCCAAAGTTGCAACTTACGGTCTGAGTGACTAGCTTGCTTGCGCTTGCAGGGAATATCAGAGGCGATTCATCTTCCTCTTCTTCACTGCCCTCAATTAATCCACTTACATCCTTCTGAGTTACACTTGTGTGTACCGTACTCTTATTCTTTACAAAATCATTGAGAAATTTCTGGATCGGGACATGGTTATCAGTCGAATCATTTTCACCAATAGATCTCTGCTCCTCAACACGTTCTTGTAAGCCTGAAGGCATCACCGCAACAGCAGCTAGAGTTTCTAGCGATGGAGCTATCGAATCCCCATCGTCGATGTACTCTTCACTGTTTAGAGAAGGTATAGAAGATAAAGACAAGGTGATAGTTTTCGTACCTTGGCTCTCTTGTGGAATCAGAATCTACTGTCGAACTTGTCATTCCAACGTCGCAACGCGTTCTTGGTCTTCTTCCTCGCTTGTTGTCTCGTCAAGCTCCCAAGGAAATGGTCGCTTGCAAAAAAAGTCAAATCTTGAATTTTACCTTTACTCTTTCATTATTCTCAAGCCTCCTCCTTTAAAACCCAAAACTTTACCTTTTCACCGTCCCGCAAAACACACCGTTTCGGGTTTTTTTTTTCTATTTACTTTTACTTACTTGTCTAAGTACACTATCTCTTACCCTTTCATTTAATGCACAACCCGAGAGCCCCATGTAGGAACTCAAATCTTTTCGCATCCAAACTTTTTGTAAATATATCTGCCAGTTGATTCTCAGTCGATAAGTGTTCCAATATAACTTTTCCATCTTCAACAAGTTCTCAGATGAAATGATGCCTAATGTCTATGTATTTTGTCCTTGATTGTTGTACTGGATTCTTTGAAATATTAATAGCACTTGTATTATCACAGTACACTGTAAATACTCCTCTTGGTACACCATAGTCAGACAGCACCTGCTTCATCCATATAAGTTGTGCACAACAACTCCTTGTTGTAATGTATTCCACTTCAGCAGTAGACAATGATATGGAATTTTGCTTCTTGTTGTACCAAGACACTAGATTAGTGTCTAAATAGAAGCATCACCCAAAGTGCTTTTTCTATCATCTGCATCTCCTGCCAACACAATACCTGTGTTTACAGCATACCAAATTCCAAGATTGACTGTGTTCTTGACATATCGTATAATTATCTTAACAGACTTCACATGTGACTCCTTCGGGGCTGATTGGAATCTTGCACACAGTCCAACACTGTAACTTATGTTTGGTCGACTTGCAATTAAGTACAACAAACTTCCAATCATGCTCCTGTATAGAGTTGGATCTGCTGGTGTGTCATTTTCATCGCTGTAAATACGATATGTTGTACTCATAGGTGTTCTCATAGCCTTAGCATATTCCAATCCAAACTTCTTTACTAAATTTCTGGCATATTTCTCTTAAGAGATAAAGATGTCATCAACTCTATTTTATCTAAAAACCCAAAAAATAAGCTAGTTCCCCTACCATGCTCATCTCAAATTTTTCTTGCATATGTTTGACAAACTGTTTTTTGGCATACTCACTAATAGAGCCAAAGATGATGTCATCTACATAAATCTGAGCTATTGTTAGCTCATGATCCATTTTCTTGATAAACAGTGTCTTGACTACTCCCCCTCTTGTAAATCCTTTAGAACACAAAATATGTCAATCTTTCATACTTAGCTCTGGGTGCTTATTTTAGTCCATACAATGCTTTGGTCAATCGATACATAGTCAGGGGGTCCGCAAAATCCTTCTGTTGTTCAACATATAATTCTTCATTCAGATAACCATTCAAAAATGTACTCTTTACATCCATCTGCTGTAGTTTTATTTTCATCATACTAGCAACAGCAAGCAGCAGTCGAATTGATTCAAGTCTAGCCACCGGTGCAAAGGTTTCATCAAAATCAATTCTTTCTACCTGGGTATACCCCTGTGCAACCAGTCTTGCTTTATTTCTGACTACATTTCCCTCCTCATCTGTCTTGTTCTTGAATACCAACTTAGTACCAATGACATTCAAATTAGCTGGACGAGGTACAAGTGTCCATACTTCATTCCTCTTAAACTGCTTAAGTTTCTCTTGTGTGACTCTTATCCAGAACTCATCTTTTAGAGCCTCTCCTACTTTTTTGGGTTCTACTAACGAGGTATAACACACAATCTTAACCATGTCTCCATAATTCTTTTTCTTACCTCTAGTCTTCATCCCTTCATTAACATCACCGATTATTGCATCAGCAGAATGATTTTTCTGCACTCTTATAGACGGTGCCTTCTCTTTGACAGGTACACTTTCTTGAGTCTTAGTACATGGTTCTTCCATTTCTTCTGGTGATTCTTCAATGGAGAATCCCCCTAGTGTAACTTCGGGTGTACCCGAAATAGTACCTTCAGATGAACCAGTTTCTGTACCAGTCACTCCTTTCTGGATAGAGGATATATGTTCATCATCTAGCTTTTGAAAATCCTCATTTTGGTATGCTATTTCCACATTTACAATTTCAATGACTGTGTTTGCATTTCTCAGAAACACTGTATGCATGACTATTCCTGAGAGTATCCTACAAAAATTCCTTTCATACTCCTAGAATCAAATTTTCTCAACTGTTCACGATCCCTGAGAACATGACACCTGCTACCAAACTCACAAAAATAATGGACATTGGGTTTTCTTCCTTTTCGCAACTCATACGGTGTCTTGTGAGTTAGGTATCTGAGATGTACTCGATTGCTAACATAGCAAGTTGTATTCGTAGCTTCTGCCCATAGTTTATGAGGTAGATCCTTTGAGTTGATCATAGTCCTAGCTATTTCTTGCAATGTTCTGTTATTTCTTTTCACAACCCCATTTTGTTGTGGGGTTTTGGGAGCTGAAAATTCGTGAGAAATTCCCTTTCTTTCACAGAAATGAGCAAACTCATGATTTTCAAACTCCTTTCCACGATCACCCCTAATCTGAACTACCTTTCCTATAGTCACCCCTTTTTTAATCATAAGTCATTTATATAGACTTACAAACAGTTTGTAAGCCTCTGATTTCTCTCTAAGAAACTCAACCCATGTGAATCTAGTAAAATCATCGACAAATCCTCTAGCATGTATATGTCCCAATCGCTTATGCCACAATTGAGTAGTAAACTCTAGTGTACTGACACTAATGTGACAGAAGCAACTTATAATAGTTATCACCAGTTCTTGTTCCTTTTAGTATTGATGTATGTTTATCATCCATTACTAGACAGTCATTTTTTGTGAACTTAACATACAGGTTCTGGTCACACAACTGAGTAATACTTATTAAATTGGCTTTCAGCCCATCAACCAATAAAACATTCTTTAGCTTGGGAAGTCCTCTAACATTTAAATCGCATTTCACAATCACAGACCCTTTTGCACCATCACCGAAAGTAACTTGGCCACCACTTTCCTTGTGAAAGTTTGTAAGAAACTCTGTGCTTCCTATCATGTGTTTAGAGCACCCACTATCAAAATACTATACCCTATCAGTGTTTGATTTTCTAGCAGTATGGGCAGCAAAGAGACCAATCACTTTTTTTACCCAAACAAAATTCAAAGCAGTAGGATTAACTACTATGCAACTCTCATTCCTTCTCCAATATCTCTGCAACTTGTAGCAGTAAGGTCTAATATGTCCATAAGCACCACAATAATGACATGTAGGAATAAACTTTCTGGTCCTTCTAGGCCGAGTCTGAGTGTAAGCTAATTGCCTAGATGAACTGGCACCATAGTATTCCAGTCCATGTTTATTACTTCCTCGTTTTCCTTTGCTTTCTTTAGTTCTTTTTCCACTCTTAGAATTCTCTCCTTTCTTCAACCACTTCCTGCTTTAGTTTCTGGTTTTCTTTGTCTATTACATCAATTTGTTCTTTCAACAAACTCTCTTCACTTTTTGTCTTTCGGGCTTTTGCTTCTTTCTCACCAAGTTTTTGTTTCAGTTCAACATTTTCCCTTTCAAGAGCCCCAACTTGCTCTTTCAGAACCTTGGTACTCTCAAGAACCACATCCCACTATTTGATGATGTTCTCTACTGTTCCAATATCATCTTCACCATTTGTTTCATCAACAGGGACTATTGTAATACAATGGGTTTTTCCTCGCGCTGGTGATATAATATTTTGTTGAACACTAACAGTGAATGTAACATAGTTACACTTGTCATCTTCAGAGACACTACTATCATCACTCCAGGCAGCAACGTATGACTTTTTTTTTCTTAGGTATGTAAGACATTCTGATTGGATATGTCCTCGCCCACCACACTCATAACACATAATGACTTTGTTCTTGTTTGTTGAATCAAAGCTTACTCCAATTTGTTTGCTCCCGAGGAAAAATTTTTCTTCTTGTTCTTTCTTATAAACTTGCTAAGTCCCTTGGCCAAGAGAGACACCTTTACATCCAATTCTGTTAATGTAATGATAGTACTAGATTCCTCTGTTGTCTGGACCACCTCATTGTTTGTAAAGGACTGAAAAGCTACACTTTCCTTCTTATTTTCCCCTGCTAAGTCGCATGACTCTTCATTCGTCTCAAAAGTTTTTAACGAGCCAATCAATTCATCTAAGGTCATATCATTAAGAGATCTATTCTCTTCTATGGATTCTTTTTATCTTAAATTTTGAAAAAAGTGAACGAAGTACATTTTTGACCAGTCAGTCCTGTGGTATCCTGTCTCCCGGATTAGCAGATTAGTTTGAAATATCTCTGATCTTACCTTCAAACTCCAAAGTCGTCTCATCTTCTCTCATCCTCATAAGTTCGAACTGGGTCATCAGCATTTATAACTTCGTGGCACGTACACTTTTGGTTCCTTCTTAATGAACCTCCAGTATTTTCCAAGCCTCCTTAGCAGTAGTGCACGAAAATATTCTCCTGAACTGCTCTTCATCAATTCCTCTTAAAATTGCGTTTAACGCCTTGGAGTTGCAGTTTGATAGTTTATCTTCCTCTTCGGTCCATTCCGAACTAGATTTCAAAAGTTTCTTCTTATCGGCACCTTCTCCAACTTCTGTTGTTGGAGATGTCCAGCCATCCTCAACAACTTTTCAGGCTCTTTCATTATGAGCCCTAATAAAAATCTGTATCTTTGCCTTCCACTAGGAGTAATTCGTTCCATCAAGCAAAGGTGGTCTCGTATTTGAAGCCCCTTCCTTCGGATATGCTGCCATCTTCCTTCACGTCAAGTTTACAAAATTGTTTAACTCCAAACTAATCTGGAGCCTGGCTCTGATACCACTTGAAATCCCAATAAACTAAGCATGTGTACGCAGGCGTGTACTTACACCCGAGGTCTGGTGTAATGACACTTATCGATATACTTACAAAATATAAACACAGCGACACTTTGTTATCACAGTTCGGAACCAATTATTCCTACTCTGCAGGGCTTTCTGCCCAGGGTATCAGAATCCACTAGAGAGTATTATAGAAGTTGAACAACCACACTTACAGTAACAAGTTCTCCTCCTCGCAAGGACTCGAACAACAACCTCTCCTAGACAAGCTTCCTATTTTCACACCTCAAAAGAAGCCCTGCAATACCCCCACACTAAGTCTCCCTCTTAGTGTGTTCCCTATCACCAAAGAGTTTCTTCACGCAGTCTTCTCAGGATGAGAATACTATTACGATGGTCAATAACTTCAATGGTAAGCTTATAGACCTCTTGATTAGCTCCAATGAATATACTCAAACTCCAGAAGTACATTAGTCATCTCCTCAAACTCCCCCTCAAACTCACCCTTGTGTATCCTTCAAATTCTGCGTAACCCTCATCCATCTCATACTGTGCTACATATATCTTTAGGGTATACTGAGTCCTTTTCTGACTTAGCCATATCAACGAGAGAGAAGTCCTAACTGCACTAGACTTTTCTTCTGTTGTCATCTTCATCATTGATCACGTAATAACTAGGAAACTTAAAAACTCCAACTTATGTTATCTATGTTTTACTCGAACTTGGACTCTAAATTAAAGTGTGTTT
The DNA here is from genome assembly GCA_019845555.1 of Aristolochia fimbriata. Classification (NCBI taxonomy): domain Eukaryota; kingdom Viridiplantae; phylum Streptophyta; class Magnoliopsida; order Piperales; family Aristolochiaceae; genus Aristolochia; species Aristolochia fimbriata. Next base: position 11,906,248 of record CM034081.1, read on the forward strand.
TGTCATAATCAACCAACCATATATCTGTGCACCAACACCACAAATCTCATATACTATATCTAAATGGAGTTGGTTTCAGGCATTTTTTTCCTACTCGGATGTGCTCAAGAAGGGCAAAATAAGACTAACCCCTGTTTATTCCTTCCAAGAAACTGATGGTTTTAGGTAAGTATTGTTTCATGGAGAACCTTCCAAATAGATTCAAACAACTGCATTTGCTAGCTATCAGAAAAGGTATAACACTTGACAAGATTTGTTATTTGCACTTCACTAGGACACAACTAAAAACACTCTGGAACAATTCCAAATATTTTGAAACAATTCCAAATATTTTGAAACAATTATAACTTATTCTACTTGATATAATCCAAATAGTTTGATGATTATGAGAGAGAGAGAGAGAGAGAGAGATGACTACTCTCATTTGCTTCCAGCGACACAAGATACTACAGGCATCTCTGCAACAATCTCTAAACAAGACCCATCTTTTTCACTTCCATCCTCACTATTCTATTCCTTATTCTTTCACTCACAATTTACATAACCGCAGATGATAATCAAGAGAAACTAAATGGCATCCCACAAAGAAAAATACTCACTTTCTTTTTGTTTTCTTGAGACCGAAGAACACAACTCACTTATCCCACGAAACACTCTTACTCCACATTGAAAGTAAAGAAGAAAACAAAATCTTAAAATATTAGAAAATAAACAACAGAAACAAACCCAGAATACAAATAAGGACGCAGCGCGGTAATCGGACCAGGCGAGCTTGATTCCCCATCCCGTTCAAGGAACTAGTTAGACAAAGAAAACCCCCAGCTAAAATACTAGCCAGGTCTTAATGTTAAAAGCAGAAACGGCCCTGGCTCCTGAAGAGAAGTACCCGGGAAACACAGACCCGCCATGGAAAACGACTACGAAGGAGCCTCAGCGAAAAAAAGAGTAAAATGAGGGCATATAAAGTACAAGCCGGTTCAACAGATATATATATATATATATATATATATATATAAGTAAAGACTACAACAGAGAGGAGAACGAGCGAAAATAAAATGAAGAAAAATAATAAAGGCTGTTACCGGTAGGGTGGAGCACGCATCCTGCAGAAAAAATTGAAACCTGATTTACAATCCCGCATGCAGGTTCCCTTTTGTTGCACAGTTCCAACACGTTTGCTGAAAAAGGAGAAGAAGAAAAGGGGTGGGCAACAGGGCAAGGAAGGCCAAAAGCTCCATAACTTTTCTCTTTTCCGATTCTTTAGAAGGAAGGTGCTCTCTAGTCTCTACTCTACCTCGACAAAAGCAGAAACCCTTCTTTAACTCTTCCCATCATTCCGTATTTCATTTTTGAGCTCTATTTTGAACTTTTCTTGGTACCACATTCCGTTCCTCCTATATCCCCTCTCTCTTCCTTCTCTCTTCGGTCATCTTCAGCCTCTTCTCCGCTCTCCCTCCCTCCTTCCAATTGCACTTTTTTTTTTCTTTTTTTTTATTTTTTTATCTGATTTTTTTTTTTGAATTGGTGCCAACTGCCAAGACAAGATGGAAGTTTTTTTACAATTAATTAAAAAAAATAAAAATTGACACAAATAACACTGTTCCAAAATTAATTCTCAAAATGTCATTTTTAACCTTTGACTAAGGTTGACCACCTTGGTCAAAGACCACGTAGGCGACACGCTGGCTTGCAGGCGCCAGCGTGTTTCCTAATTTTTTTTAAATAAACATTTTGTAGGCCGCCTACAAAAAAAAAAGATATCAGGCGGCATTTCAAAGCCGCCTACGACGAAACCCGAGGCGGCTTCGAAATGCCGCATTCATTAACGGAATCAAGATGAGGCGGCTTCGAAATGCCGCCACACGCGGAAAACACGAGGTGACTTTTCGATGCTGCCTCACCCAACACTTAGCGAAATATTGGGGATTTCTTCAGAATGTGAAATCAGTATTGAAGGCGGCATAGAAAAGCCGCCTTCTATTTTGTAACTAAAGGTGGCATTTAAATGCCGCCTTTAATAAATATTTTTTAAATTTTTTTGTTTTCACTTTAGTCTGTTTTTCAACCTATAATTACCTGCTAACATTCATATTCCAAAATAATTGTTCACTACATAAATGTAAATTAGTAACATACACATCTGTCATGAAAAGTAAATGAAAAACTATATAAAATATATATAAATAATAAAATATGAATACATAAAAAATAATGAAAAATAACAAACATAATTTAAAAAAACAATCATAAGGCAGAACTGGGCTCTGGTGCACCAATTGTCTTTTTCTGCCTTCTTGTATAAATCCTCCGAATGGGAGGGTGGCGGCTGGGATCAGGCTCCGGGGGCTACTCAAGGGGCTGGTTGGCCTCTGGCTCGGGTTTCTGCTCAGGTGGAAGATCGGGCACTGTAGGCTCCGATACGGCTGGAACCTCGTCAGAATCCTCGACACGAGTCGTCGTCTCAGCTGTAGACCAACGCCTTACACAACGCCCCCGTAGTGCTCTATCTCTGGTTGGCTCGACCACGTGAGAAGGCTCACTAACATGTGACACATCTCTATCGACGATCGCTCCTTCCAAGAGTGGAAGATTGTGCAGGACCGACTAATAGTAGTGTCTAATCTCTATCTCTAATGGACTTACTAACGATGGGTCTAAGGCCTTTGTATGGTTCACGCACTCAACCATGTTCTGCACACAACCCAACTGTGAAAGAAAAACGTAAGTTAAAAAATTTTAATAAAGAAATAGTCATTTTACAAAGTGATTACGTACCAATGCCTCCTCGGTATAACCTCTAGGATGGTATACCATGGCTGGCTCAGTCGGTGGAGGTGATATGAATCGTCGAGTAGCCCCCAAATACCTATAGTCACTGGGAGCATGTCTGGGGGTGTGTACCCGGCTGCCCATAACAACAGACTCCGCCCGCGCCTCCCACCGAGTGATGTAATCACGGTGGTATACAGCCCAATCCTCCCCAGCTCGGCCTTTCTAGGAGATGCGAGTAACATGCTCGACATCCTCCAGTGGAGTCACCTGCTCAAAGTTATTAAATTAAACATTGAAACCTACAATAAACAGAAATTGAACTTGGGTGTTGCAATAATTACCTGCTCCAACCCGAACTGTAACATCACTCGATCAGGAACATGCAGCTCGACGATCTCAAAGCAAATAAGTGGTGTCCTAGACAACCAAATACGCCTACCTTCAACGCAAATAGCAGGTAGATGCTGCAAGAAATTGAGGTACGACTGCCATTTTACCTAAAAAAAATACAATAATTATTACTGAGAACCTGCTATCTGCGTATGAATTGTCATCATTGTAGATTCGTAAAGTAACTTACCTGATAGCTCCGCTGGTGGTCCAACTCTGTCTTGTATAGCACTAGGTTTCCACCAGGGTTTGTGGCATTCGTCCGTCGGACGTTCCACCTAAAATACCAATATAAGTTAGTTACACAAGATTTTACGGAAGTGTAAATAACGATTAAACTGTATAGGTACATACTTGGAACCTAAAGGGCCACCCTGCAGCGCCCGTTCCTCTAGGAGTGTCGGACGTCCAGTATGTAGACGTTCCCACGCCCACAGTTGCAAAAAATGAAAATTATATTGATAAATCCTATTCCTTTAAGTTGAACAATTTTTTGAAAGAAGAATTTACCTGCATAAGGGTGAGGCACCCAGCAATGCCGACAACTCTCGTGCGATGCGCCTTCGCGAGCTCCCAGTAGAGGAAGGCCAGCGTAGCTGGCCCCCAACTGTACCTCCCGGGCGCCTCGAAGTCCTCAAATAGTGTCAGGTATGCCATGTAAACTCCTCGGGCACTACCATCCGAGAATATCGTCGAGCCCACAAGATGGAAGAGGTTGCGCGCGTGCTGTTGTATCACCTCCTCGGGCGCGTCGTCGGGACATAATAAAAATTGGCCTCTGATCCATGATAGTGACAGTCGACCCCCCTGAAAACTTCTAGGTGGAAGCTCGACCCCAAGAAGGACCCTAGCCAACTCCATCCAAACCCCCCGAGTCGACCCGCTCACAGCGTCTTCGTCGACACGTAGTCCCAAGAGGACAGCCACGTCCTCTAACGTGATCGCCATCTCACCGTTTGCCAGGTGGAAGGTGTTCGTCTCGCTCCTCCATCTCTCTACCAGTGCAGTGATAAGCGGTTTGTCCAGTCTCAACCATTGGACTCTGTACAGTGCACCAAACCCTGCGGCCTCGATATATGGCAACATCTGCTCGTCCTCCGGCCAATGTCGTAGAGTCTGGAAATGCTTAGTGCATTATAGGCATCCTGGGTCCTGAACATGAGTAATAGTCTTGTTAGTGTATGTTTATAACCAAACGTAATCACAAGTGCAAGAGCCCGCACTAACCTCCCCATGCCAGACGGCCTCGCTCCAATGGGAGTCTTGACCGTACAATAGTGGAGTGTCTGCCATCATGACCTATAGGAAAAATAAAGTATACATTAACAAACTAAGTTAAATTAACCAACTGAAAACATGTCATTATACATTATACAGAAACTAAAAGAATACATTACCGACGCCTAGACCCCACACGAGAACTCTCTGCACTGCCAGAAGATGGGGTTTTACAAGCCTGTTTGTTATGACCGGGTTGCTTACAATTACTACACAAATATCGTCCACTGGTGGGAGTACCACTAGACCTTCTTGCACCCAAGTACTTCTGCGTGTAGGCACATCAAACGCTCGTTCATACACCCGTACATTTGTAGATGCATAATAATACTCGGATGTCAGCTGATGGAAGTCGTAATGTATTGCCCCACACACTGCAATGACATAGATGCACGGAATCTGATAAATCTGGAATGATCGACAGATACACTCCTTACGTAGGACGTTAACCTTGTGCTCGCCAGCCTAAAATATCCCATCACCATAAGGAACAACGTACAAATGTCTGACATCCTCCACTGCAGTTCGTAAATGTGCGTCTACTAAAGGACAAAGATGGGTTGTAATATGTGCAGGTTTTTCTCGCCTGTGTACAAACCATGCATTCATCCGATAGAATATCGCCGATGCTAGGGCCTGAACAGGTAAGCTTTGTGCCCGTTTCAGTAGAGAATTCACGCTCTCAGGGGAATTTATCATGAGCTTCCCAAACGACATGTTCCCATCGTATGCAAGGGCCCACTGGTCAGGGCTCATACCCTCAGTCAACTCTGCTCTAGCTTCAGGACATGATTCTTCAAGGTTTTATATTGCATGATTGTAATGATCCATTGTTTCTGCACTCGCACACCTCCATACCATCTTATCCAAGTCCTTTACATTGTACTGCTTCTTCAAATTGGCAATGATGTGTCGTATACAAAACCTGTGTCTATGGGAGCGTGGAAAGACATCTGCCACCGCTCTGATGATACCATTGTGACGGTCAGAGATGATGCACATCGGAGACCTCCCTCTAACCACATGACGCGCCAAACATGATATAAACCAAGTCCACGTATCAATGTTCTCTTTCTCCATAAGTGCAAAGGTCAGGGGAAACAATCGGTTATCTCCATCAAACGACGTAGCTATCAATAGACAACCCTTGTATTTCCTGTACAGATGAGTCCCATCTACACTGATGAAGGGTCTACAAAACTAAAATCCATTGATAGCTGGTCCAAACGCCCAAAATACCCTATCAAATTGCACAAAATTTCCTTCTCTCACACCATGATCCGTGGCTATCATCTTGTACTTAGTACCTCGGTTTGTGTCTTTGATTGCCTTCAAAACCTGAGGTAATAAGTTGTACGACTCCTCCTAGCCACCAAATACAGCAACTAGTGTTTTGTACCTTGCCCTCCATGCCCTACCATAACTCACCTGCATATGATATTTGTCCTTAACCAGCTGCATTATCTCATACGGAGACAGAGTAAAACTTGTCCTCACATTGGGCATAATGAGGTTACATATAACTCTAGAGGTGCACAACCGGTTGTCCATTCGCAGCTCGGCATTCAAACACGTGTGTTCATCATTGCATCGTCTAATTTTCCACATGTTTAACTTCGTACTGAATGACGTGTATACGTGCCATGGACATTGATCACCTGTGCAACGAACATAATAAACCGTCGGTCCCAATTTATGTACCTTGAACTGGACATGTCTACTGATGCAGTAGTCCTTCAAGTACATCTGTAATGCGTCCTTAGTTATAAACCTCTGACCGACTCCAACACCGACTGGTGGGGGTACATTGTCATCATCTACGCCTTGGACCATTGTGTTCGTATATATCGCATCCATGTCCATCACTCCCATCCACAGATCGGGGTAAGGCTTATCATTTTCCTGTAAAGGTGGGACTCCCATGATAGGAAGGGGGAATTCAACCTCTTCTTCTTTCTCAACTTCCTCTATAACTGGATCCGGCCAAGCATCCTCACCACTAGAATTATCATTTGCGTCCTCACTTGATTCCCTGAATTCAATTGTAACTTTATCAACAACTAATGCGAAACTAAAATTAAGTAAAACTTTAAACTAGGATAAAATGATGATTCTCACCTTTCTTCAGGGATGAATTCTACAATAGGTCCTTCAACTCTCTCATCCCCTTCGGCCGGAGCTTGCCCCCTGTATACCATAACAGCTCCTTCGCCGGTTCCACCCACATTCTCCAAACTTCTTCTACTATCCATCTCATAGGGGTAGGTATCCCACTTCACAAACAGCTCCAGCATTGATTAGAACTCATGCTTCACCATGCCTAAGCCACTCTCCAGTGACATGTCATCGAGTACGGGAGTGTACATTAACTGACCATTGCACGTAAAACTCATCCATATTGAAATGCGGTTCGTGCATGGGTTCCATCCAAGAACATTATACATCATAGTGCACAACGCGTTAAATGAACACGTCGGCTCTAGAAATATAAGTCTGGTTGTCCCCCTGCTATAGCCCACCACATTACCGTGCTCAAAAATAAATTCACCACCAAAATAACAACACGTAGGCACGATTGCCAACTTCAACTAAAATTAACCAACAGACATTTAAGATTTCCAATCATCTCCACACTTGGTAATCACAACTCATCTCATAAAGCACACAACTTGTAATTAAAATTCTTCATGCAAAACCACTTTTTTACGTAAGGTACTTATTCCAAGATTCACAAATCCCTTATGTCCTACAATATTCTCTTATAGACAACAATCTATGTATTTTCCCATACTCATTCATATGATTTCATGTAAAAACCATAACGCCTCTAGAATCTACAACGCCTCTAGAAAATAGTTTGTTGACTTTCAATTTTGTGTCAAACTTATCTTTATCACACTTTATGCATACTCATATACTAAATTAGCATATAAAATCCTAAATTAGCCTAAAATCCCAATTAGCATAAAAAATGACTGAATTAACATTAAAAATCCTTAATTAGCGTATAAAACCATAACTTAACATAAAATCAACATTACCATAAAAAATCCCAAATTAGTCTCAAAAACCCTAAATAAGCATAAAATCCCTAAATTAACATAAAAAACCCAATATTAGCATAAAAAACCCTAACATAGCATAAAATCAAAATTAACATTAAAAACCCTAAATTAGCTTCAAAACCCCTAAATTAACATCAAAACCCTAAATTAACATAAGAAACCCCAAATCCACGCAATAAATGAAATTTAACCCTAAATCAACCAACAAACATGAAATTCGTAGCCTAATCATGTGTAATACACTACAATAGCAGCGATTTCAACCACAAACATGCATCAAATCATGCATAATCATCAAATCGACGACCTAACAAACTCTAACGCACGAAAAATGATAAAATCACTTACTTTTAAAGCTAAAGGATGAAGATTCGCGGGAGAAACGCACGATTTGCGGTTGCACAGCCTCCAATCACTGACTTGTTGCTTCGATTCGGCGAAAATAGGGAAGAAAGGAAGAGGGAGGGAAGGATTTTTCCGCGCTGCAATTTGGGAGAATGAAGGAAGAAGAGAAAGAAAAGAAGGTCGGGCATTAAAAAAGCAGCAGAGGCGGCATCGCGATGCCGCCTCACGCACGTTTTAATCGTTCTGAAGAAATCCCCAATATTTCACTAAGTGTTGGGTGAGGCGGCATCAAAAAGTCACCTCGTGTTTTTTGCGTGTGGCGGCATTTCGAAGCCACCTCATCTTGATTCCGTTAATGAAGGCGGCATTTCAAAGCCGCCTCGGGTTTTGTCGTAGGCGGCTTTGAAATGCCGCCTGGTATATTTTTTTTTCTATAGGCGGCATTTAAATGCCGCCTACAGAATGTTTATTTAAAAAAAATTAGTGTGTCGCCTACGTGGCCTTTGACCAAGGTGGTCAACCTTGGTCAAAGGTTGCAAATGACATTTTGAGAATTAATTTTTGAACAGTGTTATTTGTGTCAATTTTTATTTTTTTTAATTAATTGTAAAAAAACGTCGACAAGATGGGGAAGCGGGAATGAGATGTGGGGCCCCCAAGTGGGTCCATGTTTCTTTCAGTCAGTGGCATAGAGGTGCAGGTCCCACCTCCGTGGTCCGTTACTTTGGTGCACTAGGGATGCTTTCGATGTAGATCATTTTACTCTGTAGTGAGAAACTTGGCTTGGAATACAAGGTTAGATGGACCCAGCCCACTCTCCCGTGGACTTCTTTTCCTTTAATACTTGAAAAACAAAAAAAAAATATTTGAATTGACTTCACAAAGAATAAATTGATCAAAGGTAAGTATTCTCATTATTTTTACGTCTAAAAAAAAATTAAAAAATTTACCTGAATTGACAAGAGAATAAAAGGTAAAGTTACGCGATTGGCAATGATTTTAGTTCCTTTTATATTAGATAAACAAAACATAATTAAAATCGGGAGGATGCCGAAGAATTTTTTTGTTGATACTGTTTCACCGAAAATCCGCCGGTCCGCGAAGAGGCGCGACCGAGAGAAATTTTCAATTACTTTAGAATAATTTGTGTTACAGGGTGTGTTTTGTATCAAGGAATGCGAGTCCACTCTCCTAATAACCCTCTGATTCGATCTCCGTGTGAATTGTCGAAGTTTCGGCTTCTGGCGAGAACGTCGAAGTTTGAGTTCTGGGAACGAGTGTGCACGATCTGGTGTGGCTTCGGTCGGTCGGACGGAAGTATTTGTGTTCCGTGTGTTTCGACTTGTGACGTTGCCGTCGAACGTGTAGAGCTGCTCCGGTTGAACTGTTGAACGACGAACTGCGAGTTGCTGAACTTCTCTGGTTTGAGAGAGCTTCTATGCTTCGAGTTTCTTCTCGGTGAAGGGATTTTCAGACCTCCGTTTCGAGAGAGAAAGAACTTCTGTCCGTGAATTATTTTCTCGACTAGAATGCTCTCAAACTTGATTTTTTCTCCACCTGATTTCTCCCCCACCCCTGTGATTGAGAATTCTTTGGCTATTTGTAGCCTGTCCTGTGAAGTTGTTGTGATTTCTTCCTTGGAAAGGGGATCGCGATCCCCTTTCTGCTGCCTCCTTTGAGATGGGAGGAAGACTGAAGAATTTCTCCTCCTCGATCCCACAAATGAGGATCGTGCTCCTCTTTCCTTGGTTTTTACCATTGATGGCCAGACATGATCGTTGGTTGCTGAGTTGTGTAGCAACGTGACGAGGCATGCTGACTAAGGCTGACGCGGCGGCTTCCTGCTGACGGGGGCGCCGACTGTGCTGATGACGCGACGACACGACTGGACTTCGCGATGGGCTGCAGCGATGAACTTTGAAGATCGACAGGGCCTACCCACGATCGTTCTTTGATGGATCGGTGGGTTGATGGACTTATCGAATTTGGGCTGTGCACATTTTGGTGCCTACAGATTGCCCCCTTCGAGACTTGACCGTTCGGGAGGAACGAGCAAGTTTCGAAAATGAAGAACACGACACACACTTTTCTCTCTTTTTTTTTTTTTTTTTTTGATCCTCTTACTCTTTTAGGATCGTTTACCTTTTGTGTACTACTTTTCTGTCCTCTTGCTTTTTTTTAGGACAATGTATATTTTCTGTACACTTGTAAAATTTTATTTTTTTTTCATTTTTTTCTTTTTTTTGGCGGCTCTCTTGCTGTTTTAGAGCTGTTTGCTTTTTCGGTTTTCTTTTTTTTTTATTCTCTTTTTTTTTTGTATACTCGTACATGTGGAGTATGTACGGTATAAAGAGATGATGAATACCTGAGCAGAGATGTCGCCCAGGTTTGAGCAACAACGGCGAATTGGGGTTGAGCTGCTGGCTACGGTTTGCTTTGAGTGTTGCCGAAAAGTTATTTCGAAACCTCGGAGAAGGCCGACGCGATAGATTTTGCGAACTTCTGCAAGTCTCGACGACTTTGGCTATCGCGCCGGGGAAGAGGTGTCACTCGGCGAATCTGTGTGTGTCGCACTAGTGAGAGGTGCAGTTTCGGTAGCTTGGTCGTCGGACCAAAGGGAAAACTCGAATCCGAATAAGACCCGAGAGGCCGAATTTGAAATTGACTGATGTCTCGGCGGGTTGCAGTTCCTTCTGCGAACTGTATTGGCACCGGGAAGAGGATTTTGAAAGGAGGTGTGTGTAGTGGGACCCCTCTTGGCTGAATCGATCCTCCCAAAAAAAATTGGTATATCTCTGTCGGCGGTTTGGCTTCCTGCGAGTTTGAAAGATAGTCTGCGCTCACGGGTGCTGCCCTCTGTCTGCGAATTGGCCTTCGATTCTGACCGGAGGCTATGCGCAACTTCTCTGTTTTTTATGATCCTTGTCGGGTCCGGCTTACATCGAGAAGTTTTCCATGAGCGAGAATTGAAAGGTCTTGTAAAGAAATTTCTCTCCCGTGACCTCGGGTTGAATTGAGTTAGCGGGGTCGACCCCACTCTCTTTTCTTTCTTCTTCTCTTCCTCCCTCTTTCTTCTTATTTTTCTCTCCTCTCATTTTCGACCTCTCCCTCAGTCTCTTTTTCTCTCTCTCTCTTTCCACGATTTTCTCCTTTTTTTTTTTTGAATATCCTCTCTGTGTTCTTCTCTCTGTTACTTACCTCTCTCGAACTGGCTTTCTTGCACACTAAGTGTCTTTCAGTTTGTCAAAGTGACAGACTAACGAATTGTAATGCGAGATTTGGCTCGACAGCAGAACAAAAAAGTGTTGTGTCGCACCTGGTTTGATCGCCATGTGCTGAATTCTGCTTTGAGTGTGCCCGGCTGGGTTGCCGGGGTGTTGCATTTCCCTATTGTCGCATCCGGCTTGGTCGCCGGGTGCTACTGTCGCATTCGGCTCGGTCGCCGGGTGCTGATTTTTGTTTTGGCTTTGGCCGGCTCGGTCGCTGGGAGATAAAACTTCTGTTTCGGTCGCCGGGTGCCAAAATTTTGATTCGGTTGAGCCCGGCTTGGTTGCCGAGAGGCTGAATCCATGCGCTAGCGCACTCAGCTTGGACACCGAGTGCGAGTTGCTGTTTGGTCGCAGCCGGCCAGGAGTTGGTCGCCGGTGCGAGTTGTTTTGAGGTCGTGGCCGACAAGAGGCGCCGGGTGTGAGTATGTGCCGACCTCCTATTTTTTCTTCGCGACTTCTTTTTTTTCGCGGCACTTTTTTTGGCGGCGACTTCTTTTTGTCGTGGCTTTTCTTTTGTGACGGCTTCTTTTTGTCGCAGCCCTTTTTTCTTTTGAAGAGGAGTTACATACCTGACTTCGATGCGGCTGCGTCCGGCTCGGTCGCCCGGTCCGCGTTTTCTGATCGCGGCACCGAATCGATCGCCCGGGTGTTGCATCGATAGTTCCTTCATCGCGTTTGGCATGGTCGCCCGACCCGCAGATTTTATTATGCGTCCGGCTATGCTGGCGGTCGTGGCTTCTTTCCTGCATTCGGTTTGGTCACCGAGTGCATTGCTCTGTTTTGGTCGCATCCGCCTCTCGGTTCTTAGGGAGGCTGAATTTCTGTTTTAGCGCACCGGCTCGGTCGCCCGGGTGCAAGCTGTCGCGAGCTCTTGAGTGGTCAGCTCTGATTTGATCGTCAACCACTTCTTTTCTTTATGCAACTGCTTCTTTTTGTCGCTGCTTTTTGTTCGCGACGGCTTCTTTAATGTGCCAGCCTTTTTTTTCTTTTCGCGGCGGCTTCTTTCTGTCGCGGCTTTTTTGTTCGGCGACTTCTTTTTTGTCGCAGCCTTTTTTTTTTTTTTGGGTAGAGTTACATACGACACCATTTGATTGCGTTCGCTCCGGTCGCCCCGAGCGTTGTTTGTCAGCGTCCCTCTTTGTTTCGGTTCGCGCAATTCTGAATTGAGCTTCGGCTTTCGGTCGCCGGGCATTTGCTTTTGTCGCGGACCAGCTATATGGCTGGTCGTGGAGTTTTGAGTAGTGCTCGGCTCGGTCGAGTGCGAGCTGCTAGTTGAACTACCGAGTGATAGGCGCTGGTTTGATTGTCGACCAATTTATTTTCTTTTGCGACTGCTTCTTTTTGTCGCTGCATTTTTCTTTTCTTTTGCGACAGCTCCTTTTTGTCACTTGCTTTTTTTTTTGCTCGGCGACTATTTCTTTTTGTCGCATCCTTATTTTTTGAAGAGGGGTTGCGTACCTTGTTCTGTTGGCTGCGTCCGGCTCGGTCGCCGGCCGCAGGAGTTTGAAGTACAGCATCCGGCTCGGTCGCCGACCGCAGGAGTTTGCAGTACAGCATCCGGCTCGGTCGCCGGGTAGTACCTCTGTATTTTTTTTTCTTCGCGCCCGTTTTGTTGCTGGGCGCGGACTTTGAACTGTGCTCGGCTCGGTTGCCGGGCGCAAATTTTGTTGTTACGATCGTGGCCGGCTTCGTGGCTAGTTGCGAAGCTTTGAATTGTGCTCGACTCGGTTGCCAGGCACTTGTTTCGAATGCGGCCGGCTATTTGGCTGGTCGCTAAGCTTTGAATTTTGCACAGCTCAGTCGCCGGGCATTTGTTTTGATTGCGGCCGGCTGTTTGGCTGGTCGCCAGTGCGAAGCCTTTGGGACTGTGCTCGTCGTATTAGAAGGTGTGTCAAAGTATCTCTTCTTAGCAACGTTTCCGGTCGCTTCGCTCCAATTCACCCGGTGAGATCTGCCTTGAGTGTAAACGCAGAGTTTCGCTTTCGGTCCACACCTTGTGACCTAGTCATTGGGCTTACAGATCCGGGAGGTCCCCGCTCGCCGTCGGTTGTGGTGAGTGAAAGGAATCGATGGGTAATCGCCTCTTGTTCTGTGTTCGAAGCAGTCTAGATGACCTTGTTGAAACCTCTCGTGTCCCCGTGAAGAATGTTTTGGTCTTCGTTTTAGAAAATTTGGGAGACCTGGCCGCCGAGGAGAACATACCATCTGCTACACACGACCCACGAGGGCCCCGGTATTAAGGAGACACCGAATCGAACCCAAGAATGATATCGGCCGAATTCCCTTTGGAAATAGGCAAAATGGCGGAAACAACAAAGGGCTCCCCAATAGATAATCTTCTCCGAAATCCCCTTCGGATCGCTTATAGCTTAACGTGCTTTCTGGTCGCAGAAGAAACATCGAATAGAGCAAATGCAGAGAGGTAGAGGACGAGGAGAAGTTGTGCCTTCGCCATTGTTGACTCGAGTTACCGAGACGGAGGCCTTCATGCTCTCGGCTGGGTGATCGGCTGAGCCTTGTAGAAGTGCTTAGCGGCGAGTAGCAGAGGTCGGCGTGGTCGGCCTTCTTGCCCTCAGCCGCAAGGTTCGAGAAGAGCGCCGAGGCGCCGGAGCAGAGGATGGCCGCGACCACCATGGCCAGTGGGAGTTTCAAGGCGGCTGTCGACAGTGCCATCTTCTTCTAATTTCGTCAAACCTAGGGCCGCTGCTTCAGTTGGAAGGGGAAAGAGAGAGGGATCGAGGAGGATGGCCTGTCAATTTCTTTCTCCTTTTTTTTCTTCGGGGGCAAAATAGAAGGCGGGAAGTCGCGATTTTTTTTTTCATCGCGGCTTTCGGTCGTCTTCTTCGGTGACGACGCCGGCTTCTGGTCATCTTCTCCGATGACGACGCGATCCAATCTGAGGGGCGCTTTGAATTGTGCTCGGCTCGATCGCCGGGCACTGGTTTTGATTGCAGCCAGTAGTTTGACTGGTCGCAGAGCTTCGAAGGGTGCTCGGCTTGGTCGTCGAGCACCTGTTTTGGTCGCGGCCAGCAGTTTGGCTGGTCGCGGAGCTTCGAAGGGTGCTCGGCTCGGTCGCCGGGCACCTGTTTTGGTCGCGGCCAGCAGTTTGTCTGGTCGCGGAGCTTCGAAGGGTGCTCGGCTCGGTCGTCGGGCACCTGTTTTGGTCGCGGCCAGCAGTTTGTCTGGTCGCGGAGGAAGAGGTCATGCCCCCAGTTGTGCATCCTTCTCTCGGAATACAATGCGCGGTGGGCAGGAGACGACGAGTGCCTCTTCTGACTTTACCGGTTGCGGGGAGGATTGTGCATCTTCTTCCTCCTTTCGGTAGGGTGGAGTTAACCCGACCTTCGGCAAGTCATGCTTTTTCATGAGCAACCTCTCGACTTCGGCTTGGAGTTCCTCTAGTTTGTCGAGGACTCGAATTAAGGCTTGTCTTGACCGAATGGCCAAGTCGAGGTCGTCTTCTATCTCGTTGAGTAACGAGATTTGCTTCAATGACGTCTCGAGGTTGTCGCATTCGACGACCGGTCGTTTGCCTTTGTCTTTGGCTGCTGCTGGTTCGGGAGGAGCTATCGAACAGGTTGCCACCATTGCTGGAGGCGCGAAAAACTCCTTTGGGAAAAACTCCGCCAAAGTGATGGGTCTTCTCTTCTTCTTGTTTGCCTCCTGGACGTTGGTCCTGGGAGTTTTCTTTTTTGGCTTCAGCGGCTTTTTTTGTTTGGCAGCCGCCTTTGGTTCTGGGTGTTCGCCCGGTGCGGTTCGATTTCTCGAATAGGCTTCTTTCTCCGGTGACCAGGATCCACCCTGCTCGTCGGCTGCGGCTTCTTTCTGCGGGGTGCCAGTTTTTGGTGCGACCTTAGCCGGTGGTCGTCTGTGATTGTGCGGTCGGTTGAAGGGACCGGATTTTGGACGGTAATCCTTCCTTGCGACCTGTTGTTTGTTTGGCCGAGTTCGCCGGTTTGGCTCGGCTTGAATGGAGACAATGTTTGCCGACGCTGCTCCTTCTGCTCCGTCGATCGCAATGCGACCTTGCGCCGCAAGATTCATGATTCGATCCTTTAAAGAGAAACATTGCTCGGTCGAGTGACCAAGTAGACGGTGATATTTGCAGAAGTTTCGGTCCTTTGATTTCGCAAGGTTGCTGAGTCTTTTGATGTCCGGAAACTTAATCAAGTTGTTCTTGAGCAGTTGCTCGAGCATGAGAGGAACGTCGGCGTCGATGAAGGGGTAGGTCTTTGCTTGCCTCTCCTCCAGCGACGGTTTCCAATAAGTGCTCCGAGCGGGAGGCTGTGGAGCGAAGTTTGTTTTTACCTTGCTCCCGACTTTTATTGGTTCGAGAGCGTTCATCGCGAAGGATGCTTTAGTTTTCTCCTTCACGTATGTGGGTACGGTCGCGGCGGCAGATGATGAAGCTTCCTCCCCTCGCTCCTCCATGAGGTTCTCCATGTTGTGGACCTCTGTTGCGAGTTCTTGAAAGTTTGTTGGCCGTCGACTTTGTATGTAGCGCAGGAGCTCCCATTGCATCCCTCGCGAGCACATTTCGATTTCGGCTTCGAGAGACAAGTTTGAGCTTTCTTTGCAGTTGAGGCTCAGGTTCCTCCACAGGTTGATGTAGTCAACGACCTTTTCGCCTTTCTTGTGCTTCAGATTGGCGATCTCGACTAGAGTGACGGTGCGCCGAGTGCTATAGAATCGGCTGAGGAATTCTCGCTCCAGTTGTTCCCAGCTGTCAATTGACTCCTGGGGCAGCTCGATGTACCAGTCGAAGGCATTTCCCTTCAACGACCGGCCGAACTGCTTGACCAGCAAGTCGCCCTCTGTGCCGGCGTTGTTGCATGTTTCAATGAAATGGGCGACATGTTGTTTGGGGTGCCCGTCGCCATTGAACTGCTGGAATTTCGGCGGATGATAGCCGAGCGGCATTGGGATGTTCTGTATCCTCTGCGTGTACGGCTTTAGATAGGCCACCGACTTGCTTTCGCCGGAGCCGTTTCGCATGGCCCGGTTGATGAGTTCAGTCACCGCATCTAAGGTGAGGACAGCCGGCTCTGCTTCAGTTCGACCTCTGTGGATGACCATCGGTACGATGGGCTGCATCTCGTCGTCAGAGGCAGGATCCTCTCGCGATGGTTTGGCGGAGTCACTAGTAGTCGCCCGGTTTCGGTCAACCTCTTGCGGAACGCCGGTGTTGTTCGCGGGTGCCCCCATTTCGAGCCGCTCCATCATCCTTGTGATCTGGAGATCGCGAGCTGCGAGTTGCGCGTCTTTGATGCGCAGTTGTTCGCTCTGTTCTTTAAATGCAGCTTGCACTTCGGCAAGTTGCTCTTCGATTGTTTTGACCGACGTCGTCATTCCGGCCATTTTGACGGTCGGCGTCGACGGAGCTGTTCCTGACGCAGATCGAAGTGGAGAATATTTTGCCGGTGACCGCATTGGGGAGACGGTCGCCGGTGTTTTCAGGTGTGGAGAAGTTGTGGGCGACTGGCTTGCGGAGACAGCTCCCGATGAGATGCGGCTATGCGGAATGGGTGATAGCGCAGCCGGGGAGGTCACCGGTGTCTGTCGACGAGGCGAACGAGTGGGTGGTGAGCCAGCTGCTGAAGTAAGCGCGGCTAAGAGATCGTGAGAGATGGTCACGATTGGAGATTTTTCTTCGGCCGCCGCTCTCAGACGGGAGGAGGTCGATGGCGAATTCATTCTGGCCGCGAGGAGGAGTTTGTGCCTCCCTCGTTGTTCGCATACCGCACCAAAGCGAGACGACGGAGCTCCTTTGGCGATGGTGGCGACCGGGTTGGACTGACCACCAGACCGTACGCCGGGTGGTGTGATGTTGACGGGCAAGTAGGTCGGCCTATTTGCTGCCGAGATCATTCTCGACCGGTCGCGACGACCGCTTTGGTAGAGGCCGCAGAGAGTCTCGTGGTTGGTAGACTGCACTCGGACGGCGCACATCTAGCATTAAAGGAGCCTCTCCAGTGGACAAGCTCCTGGCCAAGGCCCTTGTAATTGGGCGAATGGCCGATGGTGGAGAGGTAGGAGCGCGGAGGTCGGCAGATGGTCTGCGAGCTCCTGCGGTTGAACTTGCGGTAGCTGTAGGGAGCGGGTGACCAGAGCTCGAGGAGGCAGTTTGCTTACCTCTGTTGTTGTTGTTGTTGTTGTTGCCGTTGTTGGCGTTGCTGGCCATGGCTGAGGTTGGAGATTTTTTTTTTTTTGTTGGACGGAGAAGGAGATGAGAGGTAGGAAAGGTCCCACCGGGCGTGCCAAATCTGTTTCACCGAAAATCCGCCGGTCCGCGAAGAGGCGCGACCGAGAGAAATTTTCAATTACTTTAGAATAAGTTGTGTTACAGGGTGTGTTTTGTATCAAGGAATGCGAGTCCACTCTCCTAATAACCCTCTGATTCGATCTCCGTGTGAATTGTCGGTTTTTAAAACTTCGGGCGAGAACGTCGAAGTTTGAGTTCGGGAACGAGTGTGCACGATCCGGTGTGGCTTTGGTCGGTTAGGGACGGAAGTATTTGTGTTCCGTGTGTTTTTCGACTTGTGGCGTTGCCGGTGAACGTGTAGAGCTGCTCGGTTGAACTGTTGAACGACGAATCTGCGAAGTTGCTGAACTTCTCCGGTTTGAGAGAGCTTACGTGCGTCCGAAGTTTCTTCGGTGAAGGGATTTTCAGACCTCCGTTTGAGAGAAAAGAACTTCGTCCGTGAAGTATTTTCCCGACTAGAATGCTCTCAAACTTGATTTTTCTCCACCTGATTTCTCCCCACCCCTGTGATTGAGAATTCTTTGGCTATTTGTAGCCCGTCCCGTGAAGTTGTTGTGATTTCTTCCTTGGAAAGGGGACCGCGATCCCCTTTCGCTGCCCTCCTTTGAGATGGGAGGAAGATCAAGAATTTCTCCTCCTTGATCCCACAAATGAGGATCGTGCTCCTCTTTCCTTGGTTTTACCGTTGATGGCCAGACATGATCGTTGGCTGCTGAGTTGTGTAGCAACGTGACGAGGCATGCTGACTAAGGCTGACGCGGCGGCTTCCTGCTAACGGGGGCGCCGACTGTGCTGATGACGCGACGACACGACTGGACTTCACGATGGGCTGCAATGATGAACTTCGAAGATCGACAAGGCCTACCCACGATCGTTCTTTGATGGATCGGTGGGTTGATGGACTCATCGAATTTGGGTTGTGCACATTTTTGTGCCTACAGATACCTTGGAGCTGAAAGGAAAAAGAGAGATCAAGAAACAAAATTAGAATCGAGAGGAGTGGGAAGAAGAAGAGGGAAAAGGAAGGAAGAAAATGAAGGGGGAGGAAGAAGAAGAAGGGGGAGGAAAAAGAGCGAAGACTGAGTAAGTAAAGGCTGCTGCAGCTTGAAGGCTAAAGCACTCTGAATTTGAGTAATAATATAGTAAGTTATTCCGCTCAAAATAGTTAAAAAATATTTCATCTCTCCTATGATTCGGATTCATTTTCCACATCATTTGACTGTTATCGAATCAATCTCTTGTATTCCTATAATATATATTTACATATATATATTGATAACAAAAATAAAATATCAACAAAAATATCAATGTTTTAAAAATCGAACCGAACTGGCCGATCCGACCCGGTTGAACCAGAATCGGAGGTCAATCTGGTTCTTATTGACTCGGCCCAATTCACTAATATCAGGATTATTTTTGTTATTTTTTTTTATAGAATTATTAAGAAAGTATAAAGTATAGAGTAAAATATTTAATGGTTGAACAATTGGTCCGACCCGATTCAACCAGGTTCAACCAAAACTAGACATACTGCCGATTCAATTACCCGATTACCCGATTATCCAATTACCCGATTACCCGCCTCTTAATCGAAACGGATATGGATAATGGGTATTCCTTACCTAATTATCCGATTACCCAGATGGTAATTTGGTAATTGTTTAAAATTTTATATATTTGATGTAATTTTTAGATAATATGTGTGTTGTATATTTGTTTGAGTTGTTTTTAGATAAACTTAAAAATTTGAATGTAATTTTTATATGATTTTAATTTTGTTTATATTTTTTATTTATTTATAAGGGTTAGATAATTAAATTTATTAAAATATTATTATCCATTTATTTACCCAATTACCCAATTACCAGGTAAGAAATTAGGGTGACAGAATGACTAATTTTTATTCGAGCGAAACGAGTGATGGAACACGGGTTGGGTAATCGAAACGGGTAACGAAATAACCTTTACCCGTTTCGATTATTACCCGTTTACACCCCTACTGCCGATTTGATGGTCAGTTCGGTTTTTAAAACACTAAGAAATATAATCAATTTTTTTTGTTAATTTTTTTTTCCTATAATCATGCTAGCAAATAAATAATAAACAGTATATAAAATAACTTTTTTGATTATTCTGCTTATACTATATACTATATTCTACCAAATATTATTTCGTTTTGTTTATAAGTTTATATACAATTTACACCCCCAAGTTACACTGTCTAATGGGACTCAGTCAATAAACAAGATAGAGTTTGGAGAATGTAAAGTTCAAGAAATCAACCATTTCTCCAATTACCGACAATTCTCAATGCTCTTTAAAATATAGGAGAGATCCATTTCTCAAGACATGGAATTCTCTCTACTGCCTCCAACTGGTTGTAATTCTCCAATTTCTATGTTATCAAACCGAATCGAACGTAGACCGAGTCGAACTCAAATAACTCGCGAGCTCGTTCGGTTCAGTTTCGCCCGTCACCTTGTCCCTGTGTCTCCCTTCGGCACTCCCCCATTTCTTCTACCTGAACATTTTCAGCGATTCCATCAGCTCAACGCAGCGGGAAGGTGAGTCTTTCCTTTTTGTTTTTTCTCTTCCAAGTGCAAATCTCTATTTCTTTTCTCTATTGAGCAAATCCCGGCGTGGTTGATTACCATCAACGGAGAGTTTCAGTCAAGACATCGACATTAGAAGCCTGGAGAACATCCCAGAGATTTACTTATCGACGATAACAACAAAAATAAATAAATAAATAAATTTTGTACCGCTGTTTAGCTACCTCTTTGCGGCACTTTGAGAGAGAGAAAACTAGGTTAAAAGGATTTCTATTGTGTTTCTACACTACAATTTTTCTAAAATTTCTCACCTCCCTTTTCCTCTCTCCGTTTTTTGAGTGTCACAGGGTTTTTTTCAGAGCTCAAACCTGGATGATCATAAAAATTGCGGCAGCAAAATAAATCCTCTTCCCGCAATCTTCCTGACTTTTTTTACAACTGAACCATGAATACTCGTACCAACACAGAAAATAAAAACAAATAAAAAAAATCTCTGTTCTCAATTTTTTTTTTTTTCCCTGGTTCCTGGGATCGTTGGCAGTTTTTGTTCTCAAATCTGTTTCGAGGTATTGGGTTTTTGAAAGAAGTGTTTTATCTTGTTCTGGGCTTTTATTTCCCTCTGAAGATATCATAAAGGTAAAAAAGATGGTGGGAATGATGACAAACAGACCGTAAACGAAACGAGAATGGAGAGAAAACGAATACTGGAGTGGAGGCTTTGACGAAGATGAATGAATATCACAAGGAGTTTTTAAGTTTTTGGAAGGGAGAACAGAAAAGGTAAATTACGAAGAAAAAGACTGGTGTTGATTTGCTGCTACTATGCTCCACGTGGACAGCCACGTCATAGGTGGCACTTCCTGTGACGACGTCCTCAGACTGGTATAGGAGACTTGACTTGCCCTTCACGCCTTGATGCGAAAGCGCTACTCCGAATCTCTGCCTCCCTCAATTTCTCTTCTCCTCTCTGTCCTTTCAGAGATTTGGGTTATCCATGGTTGCCCATTTTGAAGCTTCCAATTCATTCTAAACCTTTTCTTTTTATTGCGTTTGTTTTTCCGTCTATGGCAGGTACAGAAAAAGGTCGACGCACGAATCAGGAGTTTTGCGTCCTCGTCATAGCTTCAGTGCACAGATTGTTTGCCTCCGTTAGTTGATCGTGTGCTCATTCCGGCTAAGTACACTGTGCAGGTACCTCCATTATAAGAGTACCTTAAAATACGTCTGCTGTAAATAACTTCAAGATTTTCCGACGCGGCTATTGTGCATTAAAAGAGGGCTCTTTTTTGCCTCCAAACGGCAGCGGGAAGTGACTCTGCTGGAGTAATCATCCTCAGTTTGGATTTCTTAATGTTATTGGTTAAGAAACAGATAGTTTGTCTTCCGTGGGGCTTCGAATGAGTGGCTTCCTCTGTTCCCAAATTCATGGTACCAGTACAGTACTATTAATTCATTATAACGATGACTATTAAAACTTGTAACCTATTTATAGGGAACATGTTGTTCTTGAGTACTTTATTCTCCTATTGAAATGCTGCATGCATCATGCTTCCTATTGATTAGCTTCGCCCAAACTTGTATAGTTTGAAGACCATTGAAGACCATTTCCTCATACTCGTACGAAAATTATATCTGGCTGGGTTTTTTTTTTTTCACCAATCTCTCACCTATTTCAAGTAGTAAAAGGACATCTTTGTTCAGTATTTTCTTGCCACCTGCAAGAATATCGCTACCTTTCGTGTGCCAAACTGTATTTCCAGTTGATTAAACATGAAGAAAGGTTTTTCCTCTTGTTGTGTTTAACATCCAGAAAGCATTAATGTTAGCAAGTTCTTCTGAATTGCTTAGCTGTGGGTACTTTGTGCACTCCACATCAGAAGTACTTCAGACAGGAGTTTTTCATTACTCATGTTAATCTAGCTGGGCGTTTGCAAAATCAAAGGCATCTAATGCCTGCATGTTTTCTTGATTGGAAACAAAAAATGAAGTAATACACTGCAATTTAACAGCAAACTGGTGATACTTCCTTTTGAAGGGGTTAATGTTCTGTGACTTGCATGTTTCAATTTCTTTCCTAATACCATAACCATGCTTCTTTTATAGAACCTTTTTTTGTTGGTAATGTAAGCTGTGGAAGTGCTTGGGAATATCTAAGGGTAGTCTACAGAACTTGCTTAAAAAGTGTGACACTTGGTTCTGTACTAGAAAAATAGATTCTTATTACTTTTGTTGGTTTTTTTCTTATTATGCTAGAAAAATAATTTTTTTACGGAATTCCTTGTTAAAGTCACTCATGATGCGATTCCTAATCCAAAACCAATTCAAATTTGAAGCAATATTCTTTAATTATTCTGTTAATGAATTTTGATGTCCTTGTCCAATATGTGATGTCTGAATGGCATTGTCTTATTTTACTAGGGAAAGACGAGCAGTTTTCACCTTCGCATGATTCTCAAATAATCAAAGCATGACCATCTCTGTTCTGTTATGGATGCTACTATCCTCAGCCTTCGCTCTGCTTGTTCTGTATCCTGCAACTGTTGTGATTGTTGCAAGAAATAACAGGAAAAGGGCTGTAGGTTTCTTTCATCCCTATACTAATGATGGCGGTGGTGGAGAGAGAGTACTATGGTGTGCTGTTAAAGCTATACAAGAATTGAACCCAAATCTTGAATGCATTATTTACACTGGTGATGATGCTTCACCACAGAGCCTGGTGGAACGAGCAGTCAATCGGTTTGGTGTGAGGTTTCCACACCTTCCTAAGGTACACCATTGTCAATCGTAGATTTTATGTTTTTAATATTCTTCTTTTAGTTATATTCTTTATCAACTGTTTTTTCACATATATTTCTTTTCCCAAATTTTACTCACTGGATGTTGTAACAGATTATTCACTTATGGGTAGTTTTAGTTTCAAGTTGTTTGTTTTGGTAAGTATTTGATTAATTGTCTAGATGTTTGTTATTTTAAAAAATGAAACCTTGAGTTTTGCCAGATCTTGCTGTGTTAATTGTGTAGTGGGATGTTGTATCAAGCTGGCCTATTTCTTTCTTGTGGTGCCATGTTAGTCTGAAAATTGATTTGTTGAAATCCAGATTTTAGGAATTTCGGGTTCTAAGGTTGTTGCTGTCTGAAGCATTTTATGCCCATTTGATGTTAGTCCAAATTGAATTTTGTTGATGTTATTCTTATAAGACCTACAGCTGTATCAAAAGTACCTTCTATTTAGTTCTGTTAGTTTTAGTTTATTTGTGTATATAGCTAAACATGTATCAAGTAAACTGCCATGCTCTAGTGACTCTCAATTAAAAAAAAATGACAACAAATAGTCAGATGTGGACTATTAATCCTCTTAGTTTCATCATATAGCACTGTAAGTTTCTGAACTATTGAATGGACAGATATCAGTTTAGAACAATAATTTCTCCTTTAGAGGCATCAGAAGCCTCTAAGTTATCTAGTTCAGAAAAAATGTCAAAGATAGCAAAGTGGGAAATAAAAGGAGTTAAATAATTGTAATGCTTGGAACTACAATGACATATATTCATGAATGACGTCCCACTTTGAGTCTTATGATCCATTTTATGTTGATACTCTTATGTTGAACTCATATAAGAATCTGGTTTCTATAGGTGGTCCGTTTGTACAAGAGGAAGTGGATAGAAGAAAGCACTTATCCCCGTTTCACTATGATGGGACAGAACATTGGTTCGATATTTCTTGCTTGGGAAGCTCTAAGCAAATTCACTCCTTCATATTATTTTGACACTAGTGGCCATGCATTTACTTATCCACTTGCCAGAATTTTTGGGTGCAAAGTTATTTCTTATACTCATTACCCGACAATCAGCTCAGATATGGTTTCTCGTGTTCGTGACCGTTTCTCCATGTACAACAATGATGTGCAAATAGCAGGCAGGCATGCTTTCTGATTGGTATTATTATTATTATTATTCATTGTTCTGTTAGTTTGAAAATTTTGTGTTTTCTGATAGGTTTCTTTACAACCTGGATATGGCTAGGCTTGAACTCTGCTTGACTGTCTTCATAAACATGTCTAGCACTGTTCTTGTTCAAACTTGAACCATTTGGGCAATTTGTGCCAGGGAAAAGTTATGCCAAGATAAACTTTCTCATGGTTGTTTTGCCAGTATCACTTGAAAAAAATGATTCTGAAGCTCATATCAGATTTAAGAGTTTATTTACCAATGATTGTTGGAATATGATTCTAAATTGTGAAAATCAGGGTGTTGGACCACCTCTTTAAGTGTGGGACCTCCCTCAATTACATTTATAAGCAGAGATTGCGCAGCTTGATTTGTTGTTGATTAATAGGTAATACACCCTCCTTTAATCAGGCTTGATATCATCTGACTGAAAGATGTGTTATATTTCATTGAAAAACAAGTCATATTTAGCAAAACCAAAATTCGTAAAACTGAAAATTTTTGGTGTATGACATCTTTGTTAGTACTTTGTGGGAGCATGGCCTAAAATAAAGATACAGAACATCACAAATGAGCTTGACCATGCATGATCTTTATCACCTGCAAGCCTGGTCAATCCAGAACCCCAGTTATAGCTGGCCCATGGCTTGCTTGGCTAGATGAATGTCAAATTTAGTTTTTACTCTTGTTGCCAAATTGAAAGTGAGTTTTTAAGCTCGATGATCATATTTCCTGCAACCATCTGCTGGGTGTAAAATTTGCCTTAGACTATTGAACACAAACACTTGATTACCAGATTCCAAATGAATGTTTAATGTTGCAGCTGGAATACTGAATGGTTAATGATATTAACTCATAGGCTTAATGATCAACTTATCCTGAAGCTTGCGACCTGCTCCTACCTTATTTTGCTGCAGGATTGTTTACCTTTATACTGTGTTTCCATATCTATATGGTGATTTTTATCATCAATATATACATATATAATATTCATTTATATGATATTTAAAAAGGAATATTTATTTATGTAGATTTTTATTTCTCTGTGATTAATACTTTTATTTAGATGATGTTTATTGAGGTACTTTATATGACAAAAAAATATTTGTTTCCATTTAATATATACCTTAGAAGAGTGGTTCATTTTCATGTTTACTTCAATATATTTTTATCTGTGGCAGTATCTGGCTATCCCGTTGCAAGTTGTTGTATTACTTGTTCCTTACTTGGCTATATGGGTTGGTGGGATCATGTGCTCACCTTGCAATGGTGAACTCTTCTTGGACAAAAGCTCATATTGAGGAGCTCTGGAAGATCCCCTGTCGTACTAGGAGAGTTTATCCTCCTTGTGATACTAAAGCTCTTCAGGTACATTTGGATCAGCCTCAATTATATCATATTTACTAAGTGACGACTGAATTTTTGTTTGCCTATGGCCTGAGCAGGTGCTTCCATTGGAAAGATCATTTGAGACTCGAGCAATTATATCTGTGGCACAGTTTCGCCCTGAGAAGGTTTTTTATTACTTTTGTATTTTGAGGGGGGAGTATCTCTTATTACATTTCTGTTACTAGCTGAGGCATCATGTTTTTGAACGTTCTCATTTCATTTCTTTGAACTAGTAATAAAAGTGCACTACAATTTGCAAAATCCTGATGCACTGGAAATGGGATCATAAATGGAATAAACAATTTTTGCAGGCCCACGCACTTCAACTTGAAGCCTTTGCTCTTGCTATTGAGAGGCTGAACTCCAGCTCTTACAGACCAAAGCTTCAGTTTGTGGGCAGCTGCAGGAACAATGAGGATCAAGACAGACTACTGAAGTTAAAGAGTAGATCTATAGAACTGAATTTGGACAAGCATGTTGAATTCCATAAGGATTTACCCTACAAGTGTGTATTTTGTTTGCATCTAAACCGTACGATTTTATTATCTTTGTGAACCAGCCTCTGTTACTACTGTACAAATGGTACCTAAATATTTTGCTGGCTTGCTCCTGCAGAGACTTGATACAACTTCTTGGAGGTGCAGTTGCAGGTATACACTCCATGATAGACGAACATTTCGGCATTTGTGTCGTAGAGTACATGGCAGCAGGGGCTATCCCAATTGGTCGGTATAAACAACATCCTTTCCTTTCATCTTTTCAGCAAATTTGTCAGATTTTGTTGATCCTCGTCCCTCTGTTCTTCATTCCATTAGCTCATAACTCTGCTGGCCCCAAGATGGACATTGTTCTAGAGGAAGATGGACAACAAACAGGGTTTTTGGCTTCCACTGTGGAAGACTATGCAGATGCAATAGTAGAGGTTTTAACCATGCCGGAAGAAGAGAGACTGAAGATGGCCACTGCGGCAAGGAAAAGGGCAGAAAGGTTTTCAGAGCAGAGGTTTTATGAAGATTTTAGGGCAGCAATCGAGCCAGTACTCTCCACTGCCGGGCCTGTTCGTTGAACGGCTTTTTCTTTGTGATATTACAATACAAAATTTTGCAGATTTTTATTGACAGGGTTGAGTGGACATCTGTTGATCATATTTATCTGTTTATCTGGAAAAGATGTTGGTGTGGTCGTGGTTTGCAGTTTGCAGTTTGCAGTTTGCACAGAGGTAGAAGAACATTATGACAGGCGATTATGGTGGAGAGAACACGATTCACAAGGGTTTACTCGGTACCTTCAATCGGATCCGGGCATCCCGCAAGTCCGACTCCACCTTTATTCACTCGTAATGCGGATCCACATAATGTCCGGTCCCGTGTCTTTTTGGTTTTTGCAGGCGGAGGTAAAGGCCTAAACACAACAACTAAAAGCGGTTTGTTGCGCGTAAGCAGTGTGGGTCCCTTCTAAACGCTCGTGAAGTGGCTGGTGGGACCACAAGTATGAGCCACAACTTTCCGCCGTCCGAGTCCTTTCCATGTGGAAACACGAACAGGCCACATCTGCTCGGTAATAAGAAATTCTCGCCTTTTTTAATTCTCTTCTCCACCGAGCACACTTTCAATTTAGGCAAGAATTTTAAAAGATACATTAAATTTCTTTTAGGGTTTATTTTTTTATAATAAGGGAAATTATATTTGAATTAAAAATAACGAAATTTAATTTTTATAGCGTAGTTTGATCCCAAATCCATTTTTGAGTATGCTAATAATGCAATGAAGGTATTTTATGAGGGGCAAATACTAGATACTAAATAGGGTGGTGTATTTAATATTTATAATAATATTATTATAATTATAATTATTATTCTATAACTAAAAAAAAAAAAAAAAAGAGAACTCGTATATTCTCGGATAAGTAAGGTGCACCAAATGTTTAAATTTAACTTTTAAATCTAAATCAAATGATTAAAAGCCAGATGTGCGTAATCCTACATTTATTTTCTATTCAATGTACTCCTGTTCCAGTTTAGAACTACACCAAAATAATATTCTTCTAAATGATGTGGACTTTGAACCTCTTTTCCCCACCATTTTTATTAAACATATGTGCAACTGCAACTACTTTTCCTCTTTTTGAAATGCACCCTCGTGTGTCTCAGACCTAGTTAGATTAGTTTATACGAGATGTCCATCTTTGTCCTCCCCAATTTGAGTGTTTCTTTCAATAAGCTTGTGATTTTTATGCCAATAATGAGCTCAGATATGAATTTAACTTTTAAATTCAGTAAGATTGTTTTATGTTAATTATGTGTCCTTTCATGGTACTATATGGATTTGTGTGAAATTAGAGATTGCAATATAGTGGATACAAATAATGCATTTACTATTATTTCATGTTAGATTAGATTGTTAAGCATGGTAGCTAAGCTAACTAATATCACCTTCAAATTATAAGGGGAAAATTTAATTGAATTGAACAAGTTATAAGGGTATTGTTTAAAATTGAAATCAATATTAATAAATCTATTCAATGTGAGCTTCTTTTGTCTCTACTTTACATGGACTAAATAAAAAAAAAAAAAAAAAAAAAATCCGCAACACGTCACATCTTCGTATTTCGAAAGAGACAATTTATAAAAAGGTTATTTAATACAAAAATAAGAGTTGTCGTAAGGGTGAAAAAGACTACCTAGCCTAAATGGAAAGGTCGCGTAAAGGGGGACCATTATAACCGTCATCATCTAAGTTAAATAGATTATTACCAACTTCAGTTTAAAACTCCACCTTCAGAAATAAAAATATAAATATATCCTTTTATTATTTTAAATTATATCTTCATCATTTAAGATGATAAAATGCATTATCATTAGTAAAAGTTTATTTGCAAAGGAAGTCGGGTTTACAGTCTTATGCATAATATATTAATCACAGTATCCATCATAAGGTATATATAAATTCCCAAATTTTATTCCATTAAAGCAAATAAAATTAACATCCGTAAATATCACACGTGCGACAAGAGATCGTACTGTTATCCTACTGTGAATTTAAATACTTCATATTTTTAGGGGTGTACCGTGTACGCTGCACAATAAAATGAACCATAAAAGTCGACCATTCCGGAGTTTTGTAGAGGTCTCGAAGGCCGTAAGAACGCTTAAATAGGGGATAATATGGTCGGTATTGTGGTCGATGTTTCCGGAGGAGTGACGGAGGAAGAGTTGTTGGAAGACGACAGTGTGCCACGTGTCAGGAGAGTGATCTTTTTTTAGTGAGAGCGGAGCGGCGTCTCTGAGTCTCGTTTCTGGTGGACCCGTTGTCAGCAGCAGAAGAGACCTCAGCGGTTGAAGCCTTCTCTGCTTCTCTTTCTCCTCTTTCTTTTCTCTCTCTGCTTTTCCCTCGTTCTCTCTCTCTCTCTCCCTCTCCCTCTTTCTCTTGCTTTTTTTTTTTTTTTTTTTTCTTCTGTTTGGTTTTAATGACTGCCGGGAACTGTCGTGCGACGCTTCGCGGCAAAAGGGGTGTGACTAACTAAACACTTTAGAGTCAGAATTGGGACGATTTTTTCCGAAGCGGAGAGCCGGCGCCGGCGGACGGGGAAGTGAGTCGACTGACCGGCGATGGACGTCGAATTCTGGGCTTCTAGGGTTAATTCCGTCAACCACGTCTCTGCTATGCAAGCCACCAGGCTCAACTCCGGTTCGTTCTGATTTTCAGCCCTTTTATTTATTTATTTTGTGTTCTCGAGTAATTTGGGTAGGAGGTAGTTGTCGTCTGTAATTCCATCCGAGGGTCACTTCTTTTGTTCCCGGACTTCGATTTCGCTTATTTGAGAGAGTTTGCTATCTGGGTTCCAGTTGTATGACTGTCGCACCGCGGACTTCGATTTAGCTTTTTTTGAGCAAGTTTGCAATCTGGGTTCCATTTGTGTGACTGTTGCATGCGTACCTGGGGACTTTTACTGTATCGATGTTTTGTTTGAAGATTATACGAGTTGAGTAGAGAGCTGTTTGATTATCTTTCCGTTTCGATTTATCTGGTTGATTGATTGTGCATTTATACTTGTACTGAGTTTCAATTTGGGTTTTTTTTTTTGCGTCGTTGTGTATTTTTTTGTTTGTTTTAACAAATCCTTTCATCTTTTTTTTCGAAGAGAATCCTTTCATCTTTTAAACGATCTTGTTCAGATATAAAGTTGAACATTATGTGTTAAACGCTCGTCGGTTATGTTTCAATCTGTAATGGAGTTTCTATGAAATTTATAGTGGTATTTGGCAATTTGTCCCTGGGAGCCGAATTGTTTTATTCTTTTTTGTTTTATTCTTTTTTTTGAGGAAATATTCTTTTTACATTTGAAAACTCCATTTAGTTATATGCTAAGATCGTTGCTTCTGAATGACATGTGGACTCCCAGTTTAAAGCATGGCATTATGAATCCAGTCCTCGAGTGCCTTGTGGTTTCCAGAATTTTTAGTGACCTTTGGAGAAGATAACGGGTTTTAATGTATTGAAGCTTTAATGTGGATGGTCTGTTATGCATGCTTAGAGCTTGAGATAAAACGGATTTCATATCGGATGTTATATTGGATCTTTGTCAAGTACCATGGAGAAAACGAAAAAAAGGATCTTGTGGTTATCCTTGAGCATAAGTAGAAGTTCGATTATTTCTACGACTATACTTCTTTAGACCTGAGTTAGTTTGGAAGGTTAAGTTTCAACAATGCCTAATTCAAGGTATTTGGTGCCACATTTTAACTTGTAACGGGGGTTTAGTGCACAGGGACTTTAGTGTCAGGGACATCAATGTCTCTGAAATTTTATGTTTTTGTGTTAGTGGAATCCCAGTCAGTTAGGACATCAAATCTCCTTAAAATTAGGAGAGACTCTGAAATCCCATTCTCTATGTAATTTGGTGCTTTGAGTGGGAATTTACTGTCACTTGTACAAGCATGGAACTTTGAATTCTCCTAAATTCTCTTACCATGCGTAACATGATAAAATAAAATATGAGATTTTATTAGTATCAGTTACTTTAAATTCCTCTTACGCATTGATTTTTCTTTGCACTGAACCCCTGTTAAGCTTCTTGTTTGATCTCTATTGTCATTAGGTCTTTTAATCTGCTGTTTTTTTCATATCTGAGGAAAGATGCATTATGTTGTTGCTTCCTTTAACTAGCTCTTGTATGCTCACAGCTAGGAAGGAGAGGTTTACGTATAGTTGCATGCTAGTGTAGTGGGTTAGTATTTATGTGGAGTGAGAACCAGTAGGTTAAGTGGATAGCTGTACACTCACCCCGTGCAAGTTAGGAATATGGATGAGATTTTAAATTCATCAATTGGAGATGCAGCAATGAGTGAGGACCTTATAGATGAATACAGGAGCTTCAGAGCAGGCAAATCTAGCCCATAAAATACAGTCTTGGGCTCAAGTAGCTGGAATTTATAGGTTCTCACTTTGTTTTCCAAGCTGGGAAGTGGACTTCTGGACTTATGGATCACATGGGGTGCATCTTGGGAAGTTAAAAGGTCCATTTATTTCTCAAATAAGAAGCTTACCCACATCAATGCCAGGGCAAACTTGCTGAATTATTTTACTTCCCACAATAAAAAACTCTCACCTAGATGCCAAAAAATAACTTATCTTATAGGTGTTAGCTATTTACCGTTTGTATTAAGCAGGCGATCGTGTTACCATTGTTTAGTTCCTTTATTCTCAAGTTTATGTGCTCCTAATGATGTTACTCCATAGTCAAGCATAACAGGTGGAGTTTATTAGAGAGAGATAGAGAGAGGGAGGGAGGGAGGGGGGACCAGGTTTTTCTTGTGACATTCCTTGGGGATATTATATTTATTTATTATGAAGAAAACAAGCTTCACTGTTGCTAAGTCTTGTTTCTCTTCCATATAGTTAGAGTTGACATCATACTTATTTTGGATTTCATGTTATAGACATTTGACATCCTAGATGACAGGGGGTTGATGATTGGTCCTGTACTTTGTCAGCTTTTCACCTACATTGTTGGAAGATCTTTGAATATGGTTCCAGTAGACATCAAGATTGTTACAGATGGATGAAATTCTGTCTAAAGTTTGGGCGACCAAGATCATCCTTGGAGCACCATCCAATAATTAAAGCAGAGCCCCCTCCAATAATTAAAGCAGAGCCCCCTTCAATGACAATCTTAATTCCCTGGAAATTATTGGTAGATCAAGCCTTTGTCTCAATAGCCATGTGCGGACCTTCTATTGTGTGGCCTTATGTCAAGTCTCATGAAGCTTTTGATGCAGTATATTATTATGTGTGTACATGCTGAAACAATTGATGTGTTGTGTTTGCATAAAATAATGAAGTGTTATGAAAACTTTCTGCTGGTATTGCTGCTTCATTGTTTATGCACTGAAATATTTGAGGTTGTAACAGCACACTTTATTCAGTCAGTGTCACTCGGTACTTTTTTGTTTTTGCAGAAACTTATCTGTGCCTGGATGATTCGGAAGGAGATGATGATCTGCGATCTTGCTTCCCATGCCCATTCTGTTATGTGGATATCGAAGTTCCTCTCCTCTGTACCCACCTGCAAGAAGAACATTGCTTTGATTTGAAAAACGCGGTACAGAAACTTTTGTAGACCTAATTGTATCAGACAAGCAAGTTTGCATATTAGATCTGAAAGTACATAATTTTCATGAAGCAATTAGAGTTTACAATGCATAATATATGTCTGATTTGTTGATCTGTAAAATACACACTGTTCCATTTTAGAGATCAGAAGAATATTAATATCTCGATATTATTGCACAAACATACACAGACTATCTGTAGATCAGTTTGTGATCGAGATCATCATTTTACAGCATAGTTTCTCATTGTATCATGGCTTAACAACTCGATAACAAAAATAAAATTGTGATCTTGTTTGTGAGATCTCCTCTCCAAGTGATGCAGTTCATGATGTTGGAACTTTGTTTGCTCTTTCAGGTATGTCCCGTATGTGCAGCAAACTTAGGGAAGGATATGATTGGACACTTTACAGTGCAGCACTCACATCTACTAAAGGTACATCCCCAAGCTTAGTTCTTCTGTTTAGTGGAAGCGTTTGGAGAATTATTTTTGTGCTTAAACTCTTATATTATTCCTGTATGTCCAGAGGAGGAGGAAATCACAACGAACAGGCCTATGGACCACCAATAGTTCCGGTGTCAGTAAAGAGTTACGAGAATTGAGCTCCTTTATTGGCATTACTTCCAGTGACAGAGGGAACTCAGCTGATGTTGCTCCCGATCCATTGCTTTCACCATTCCTTTGTGGTTTGGTACTTCCAGATGCCAAGAGTAATCAGGAAGCAAGCCTAGAGGATGAAAAAGTTGCAACGATTGCGTCAGACTCAAAGAGGTAAACAGCTTTCACCCACTTTTTGCCAATTTATAATTCTAACATGTACTTGGGAAGAAGAGCAAAGTCAGAAGAAGGTGAATGATTAGTGGTTCCTGATGTCAACTTATAATTCTACAGAACTTTCAACTGATGTCAAATCTTCCCTTGTGTTCATTACTCATAAATTTGTCAGAGAAGCATTATTAGTGGTTCCTGATTTTAAATCTCTGTTCATCTGTATGATCTTGTGACTGCAGCTTGGGACAATCTGTGCTTGATGAGGCTCAGGAGCAGGCTAATAAAGAAGCAAGGCAGAGAGCTGCATTTGTTCAGCAGTTACTCCTTTCAACCATTTTCTAGCAATCTAAACTCCAGTAAGGTATCAGCCTCTGCAAGCTTCCACTGCTGCCGCTACAAGCTGGGTCTGGGTAGTACTCGGTAATAATTATGTAATTCGTATATATTAAGTGGTCTGTTGTAGTAACAGTCTCTTAGAAGAACCTCAAACGTAATGGCTTAGTCCATCATGGTTCCTCTTTCTGCTGTATTAATGAAGGATATTGTAGCAATCTGTTTATTTTATCTAAGAACCAGTTATTTAAGAGTAGAAAAAGGGTTCTGTCCTCTCTGTTTTCTCTCTATTGTCATTGCTCCATTCCCATAAGCACTACATGCACAAGAGATCGGCCATGGAACAGCTGAAACAAAAAAGGGCAAAAAAAGGTACATTTTTGTATTTTTCAATATTTCCCTCAATGACAGGGGACAAATTTTTATCAACGCAGAGGATGATTTTAATGTAAACAAAGTTTAAAATTATATTTAGTTAGAGATATATTGTTGAGCGTGATGAAGTAGCGGAATGACTGAAATCAAGGATTCCCTTACATATTATTCTCTAATGGAAATTCTTATTTTCTTTTTACGGGCAATATATTGAGTTTGAGGGTGAGAGGCGAGGACGAACTTTGGAAGAACACTTACAGATGCATTGCAGCTTGTTGTATTTACTGGTTTATTTATAAAACAAAAGGAAGTCGGATGAAATTGTATTCCAGGTTTCTACTGCTATATTGTTTTTTCCTCTTTTCTTTTTTCCTTCTGTCATGAATCCTGAGAAAAAAAGTCCATCAATGGCTTCCCCACAAAAATTCACGAATTCACAGAACGAAAAAGCAGAGACCCATTTCCTGCAACTCAAGATAGAGCGGTATCATCGTCTTCCTCCGTGGGAGAATGCACATCAAATCTCCTGGACGAAATCCGATTAATCAAGTTGCGCAAGCTGTTCTTGCTCTCCCGCCGCCTCTTCCTCAGCTCCTGCGCCCCTCCTTCGATGGGCTGATCCAACGCCACGCCCGCCTCCAGTTTCCTGCAAAGCGTCACAATCTCGTAGGAATCCCACAGCGACTGCCCGAAGTCCCAGGTGGTCCCGGCCGCCGCCGCGCTCTTTACTTCCTGCCTGAATCTGGTGGGTCTGTACCTGTGCTGCCTGCGATGGGCGTCGAACTCCCTGGTCGTTCTGGGGTTAGTGGAGTGGCCGTGCCATGCCTGGGCCACTGCCTTCAGAATCTCCACTTCCTTCTCTTCATTTTTCCTCATGGCCGCGAACGCTGCCTGGATTTTCTCCTTTTTTTTTCCTCACTGGGAGCACTTGAACTCGCCTTTTTGCTTTTTACATACTGGTCACACGTTTCTCTGGGAGATAAGATTTACAGGGGAAGAAGAACCATGGGACTTGGGAGAGATTTTAGAGTGAGAAGTCCATGAGAAGCTCTTCAAATGAATTTGATCTTTGTTCTAATCCAGATTTTTTCTTGTTCATTAAATGGAAATTTACGGGGACTTAAACATGTCTCAGAGTAGAGTTTTACAGGCGATTGGCCCGGAATCCCTGTGCACATTTCCGAGCCATATTTCTATCGAGATGACAGAGCTAGAAGTCGCATAGCTGACCATCACTATAATTGATGACAAAGCTCTTGTTGAAAGAGGGAAGATGCATCAGAAAGTTACTTGTATATATACCTGCTAGTCGTTTAACTCTTTAAGGGAGCAAAGCAGGCATTACACAACAACATAGAAGATACAACACCAAGCCTTTCTCATACTAGCATCAGGGGCATACAAAGTTCTCCCTACCCTATTAGGCAGCTGACCGAGAGGTGATTCAGAAAGTTACTTGTATATTACACCTGCTAGTCGTTTAACTCTTAAGGGTGCAAAACAGGCATTACACAACAACATAGAAGATACAACACCAAGCCTTTCTCAGACTAGCATCAGGGGCGTACAAAGTTCTCCCTATCCTTTTAGGCAGCTGACTGAGGGGGTGATTCACTGATTCCATCCACCACCCGGAAAACATGTACACGAATTTTGTTACTTCCGATGACTTCAAATACACAGACATCATGCTCTCGAAGATTATGACCAACAGCAAAGGCTTTCCAACCTCCACTAAAAGCTCCACAATCACGGTCAGGCGAATAGATATATTTGACCTCCCAGGGTTTCCCACTTTGATCATAGAGGGTTACCATGTTTGAGGCTTTTGGCTGACGCTCGCTAAAAGACTTTGGAAGTGCCTGTGACAGAAGATGAATGGCTTCAACCCCATAATCACAAAAAGTTCAATATTCACATGTGAAACAACTTCTACAACCAAATATCTAGAAAAAGGAAGACTACAGTTGAGATTGATCGTGTGGATGTTCCAGTTGATACGGTATGAGAAGAAAAAGTTGAAGAATCAACTTCACATGAGGTTCTTTTGAAATAAATAGAATCCAAAAAGAAAATTTCTTCCAAATTTAACCTGCAAATAGCAAATCTAGTGTTCAATGTGACAGAATAAAAAATAGGCGGGAATGGTGTAGAGTGAAAAGAAGAAAAGTAGTCTCCTTCAAAAAAAGCTGGGAGTGGTTCAATCCTTGAGAGAACAGAGAAAGAATTCAACCGATGCTTGGTAAACATAGGGTAAATGGTAAAAATATAGATCATACGTGTATATCAACCCTGAAAATTAATGAAACAGAAACAGATTTAATACAGAAATACTTTCAAATACTTCTCATCCTGAACCATATTGTCAAAATGGTGCACTTGCGCAAACAGATACAAGTGATGCCCATCCACAGACTCTGGTATCGATTACTTTTCTTGAATAAACCCAGAAAACAATTTTTGCATGCTTTGAGGGTGATCATGAAAAACCAATTTTGTGCCAATAAGATTTTCATATTCCATATTTTAATGTCATAAGATAGAGAGAGTAGAAGTAGAATCACAGGATGAAATTTTTAAACAAAGACCTTAAGCTCAATTCATTCATGTAAATTGTGAACTTCACATCCAACAGGTAGATAAGCTAAAGAAAATTAGAAGCTAGTAAATAAAAATCCACATGGAACTGACCTTAAAACTGGGAGACAATCTCATAAAAACCTATGCTATAAATTTCTCCCAAACAATAATAAAAAAAAAAAAAAAAAAAAAAGCTTCTCCATTGCTTCTTGCAACCCACCCTCAACCAAAGGCCTACAAGACTGCACCCTTAGCTACATCATGTTGTTTTTTTGCTCTTCCTAGTATTATATCATCTTCACGCAATATTGCTGGAAATGGACTAGATTGACCAGTTGAACTTGACTTTATCAGAACAAGGCTCACTTTATAAACCCCTATTCACAGCTCAGCTTTATCAGTATTGTGTACCAACCAAGTTCTTACGTTGCCCCTTCTCCAATATATCAACTTAACAACTCTTCTGAACTCCTCTCAAAACTAAATTAGTTTCACTTTAATGAAGACATGCTGGCTAAGTTACAGTTGTGAACAAGTGTGATTTCTAGAATTCAGCAAACTAAACAAGAAATTTGCAGTTGTAATCTCTCGCCTGAGGGTATGGTCAACCATATATGTTTGCCACGGAGAGTGGAGATATTACTTACCATGTAAAATCCCACAGCACAATATGCCTTTCGCATAACGGTAAGGAATGTTGGATTTTCTGATGTGAAAGACATTGCATCCGCATAAGCTTTTTCTACTTCCTCCTCTGTGACACACCTATGAGCATGAACTACATTGAAAAAAAGAAAAGAAAAAATAATGACATTAATTTACTAATTTATAGAAAAGTGAATTGAGGACAGCCAACCAAAGAGATAGTAACATTTTTTCAAGGTGAGAGAGAATTCACCTTGTCTGTTCTTGAGCTTCACTGCTGCCTTTTTCTTTGTAAACGAGCTTGGTTTAACCTCGTGCAACATTTTTTCAGAATCTAGCTTTGTAGAGCATACAGTTTCCTCACAGAAGGTCTGTTGTTTTCTCATTCTCTTTCTAGACTCATGTTTGGAAGTCTTCTTTACATCCTCTTGACTAATGGAATCATAGGAAGGTTTGGCGTGTACAGAATCCATTTTCACACAAGCACTTGTATCATATATTTCCACAGAAAACTTCAGCCTGCCTTTGTGTCTGAAAATCAAACAATATCCAGCACGTACAGAGTGATCTCTTGCAAATTCTGGCCAACCACTTTGCAAGAATGCGCCCTTACTGTTCTCCACCAAGTCAACATGCCAAATGTTTCCGCTAGGGCCTATCAAAGAAGCACTTCCAGAATGCCTCCCTTTCAAGTGTTTGAGGAAGGCAAAAGGGATCATCTGCAACACAGATATTCAAATAATTCATCTCCAAAGACAGTTCCTTATTATGCAAAAGAAAAAATCATGAAAAGGGACATCTGCAGACATTTTAAACAAGATAAAATAAATAGACGAGCTAAAATTCCTACCTTCAATAAAATTCCTTCTTATGCACTAAATGGATGAACCAGACTAACTTACTTACACACCGCAACATACATAAGTATGCTTATGCTATAAGGTTTTACTTAGTCAGTACCAGAGTCCTAGTCAGTTAATCAGTATATTTCCCTTGTTAGATAGATTCTTTCATCACTGATAAAGGAGCGCATCATACTTTTATCTTTCATCACTCATAGAGAAGAACATCATACTTTCTATCTTTCATCGCTCATACAGAAGCACATCATAGTTTTATCTCACCACATTTGGATGGTTTAAACATTTAGATGATGTACTTTATTGCGTCCATCCCCCAGGCCTACAAACAGGTCTTATGGGAATCGAAATTCAGAGTCCGACAGCTAACAAGCAAAAGTAAAACAAGAAACTTTTACTGTTCGCTTGCTGCTTTCTCCAGTCTACTAACCTTTCTTTATTTCAGCTCCTTCAAACATTGCTAACATTCTTGGTAACCCATGCCACAAATCCCCATCACAGAAGCGACCACAATCTCGCATAAACTTCTCCCGGTACAAACATACACTAAACATGGACCCGGCGAAAAACATTTGCAAACAATAAAAAATCCCTCGATTCTATTTCAAGAGCAACAAAGACGTCGAAGGAACAGAAAAAAAAAAAAAAACGAATTACAAAGGAGGGGATGACAACTTACAAGCCGTGTATCGTTGATGCCTGGTAAGAAGAACTTGAAGAACTGAGGCTTCCGATTTTCTTTCACCATTTTTTGTGGAGTAAGTTTCAACTTTCAGCAACCAGCCTACTGGTTTGAGATTTGCGTGAGGCCTACCAACGTATCCCTCGGCAAAGTACCACCGAGTCACCGACCCACGAACCGGTATTGAATTTCTTCGGAATTCCCGCCACCAACCAAGTTAAGAGGTAATGAATCCCCAACCGCCTCTCGGACGTCAGAACCAGTTTTTACGTACTTGACGATGACGAGTCGCTACCCTCCCCGAGTCGATTCGGGCCCAAAAAATAAGGACTCGGGCAGTTTAGAGGTAGACTCGGCCGAGTGGGCCGAGTCGTACTGGGATTTAAACAAAAATGTAATTTGGTCTAAAAAATATATTTATGTAACTCTATTTTATGCAAAAATGAGTATACTGTATACACATGTGAACGGCCCAAATGCGACAAGCCCAGACCCCCGTCAATCCAGCAATCGATCGTCGTGGGTAGGCTCCGTCGATTCTCAAAGTCACTTGCCGTAGCCCATCGTCAGATCCATTCGCGTCGCTGCGTCATTGACACAGTCACTGCCCCAGTCAACAATAAACCGCCAAATCGGCACCGGTCAGCAGCCAAGTTACAAATCAGCCACTTCAACGGCTAAACGACCAAGCATGGTCGCTAACCGGAGCCGAGAAAAGACAAGTGCGATCCTCATTTGTGGGATCCAACAGAGGAACTCCCCGGTCTTCCTCCCATCTCAACAACAGTAGAAGAAAGGGGATTGTGATCCCCATTCCAAGGAAAGAGCTCCAACAACCAGACAGACCCGGCTACAAATAGCCAGAAAAGTTTTGTCGCAGGGGTTCAAAAACCTTTTGTCGAGAAGAACTCTCACACACAGAAGCTCTCTCGAGCCGAAGAAGTCAAGCAACTCGCAGTTCGTTAGAATTCAACAGTTTGACCGGAGCAACTCTACATGTTCGCCGGCAACGTCAACAAGTCGATACACGCGGAACACAAATACTTCTGCCCGACCGACCAAAGCCATCACCATTCGTGCACACTCGTTCCAGAACTCAAACTTTGACGTCCTTGCCAGAAGCCAAAACTTCATCAAATTCACACAGAGATCGAATCAGAGGAAGACTAGGAGATTGTACTCGCATTCCTTGATACTCAAATACAAATTGTAACACAGATTTTTCTATTTTAAATCGAATTACTCTCTCGGTCGCGCCTCTTTGCGGACCGGCAGATTTTCGGTGAAATAAATTTGGCACGCCCGGTGGGACATTTCCTACCTCTCATCTCCTTCTCCGTTCAACAAAAATTAAAAAAAATATCAGCCATGGCCAGCAATGCCAACAACGGCAACACCACCACCACCAACAACAACAAAGGCAAGCAAATTGTCAACTCGAGCTCTGCTCACCCGCGCCCCGCCACGAACACGAGCTCAACCGCAGGAGTTCGCGGACCAGCAGTTGTCTTTCTGGCCAACATCCGTGCTCTAACTTCTCCACCACCTGCCACCCACCCACTTACAAGGGCCTTGGCCAAGAGCTTGTCCACCGGACAGGCTCCCTTCATGCTCGACGCGCGCCGCCCGAGTGCCGTCTTCCTACCGCAGGCTACCGTGGCCTCCATCAAGCCAGCAACGGCCTCCGCCAAGCCGATTCCAGTGATGGCCAAACCGACATACTTGGCCGTCGCTGCCTCTCCTCTTTCGTGCAGCCCGACTGTCAGTCCAGTTCAGTCGCCACCATCCCGGAGGAGCTCCATTGTCCCAGCCATGGTGCAACATTATGAACAACGTGGGGGCATGACTTCCTCCTCCGCGGCCAGAATGAATTCGCCATCGGCCTCCTCCGTACAGAGAACGACGACCGAAGACAAGTCTCTGATCATGACTATCTCTCACGATCTCTTAGCCACGCTCACTGCAGCAGCCGACTCACCACCCATCCGCTCACCTCGCCGACAGACACCGGTGACCTCCCCTGCTGCCCTATCACCCATTCCATCATGTCGAATCTCACCGGTGGCTGCTTCCGCAAGCCAGTCACCCACCAAAGCCACTTTTTGCGCTCAACCCACAGCGGCCGGCTCTACTGACCAGTCACCTACTGCAACCACTCCACGCACAAAGACACCGACGACCGTCTCCCCATACGGTCGCCGACAAAAAATTCTCCACTTCAATCTACGTCGGGAACAGCTCCGTCGACGCCGACCGTCAAGATGGCCACAATGACAACATCGGCCAAAACAATTGAAGAGCAGCTTGCAGAAATGCAAGCTGCGCTTAAAGAACAAAGTGAACAACTGCGCATCAAAGACGCGCAACTCGCGATCTCCAGTTCGCAAAGATCATGGAGCGGCGCGAAATGGGCGCGGCCACGAACAACACTGGCGGCGTCTCTCAAGAGGTCGACCGAAATCGGGCGACTACCAGTGGTTTGGCTGAACCACCGCAAGAAGATCCTGCCTTTGACGATGAGCTGCCGCCCATCGCGCCGACGACCATCAGCAGAGGACGAGCCAAAATAGAGCCGGCTGCCCTCACCTTAGACGCAGTCACCGAACTCATCAACCGTGCCGTACGGAACAATTCGGGTGACAGTAAATCCGTAGCATACCGGAGGCCCTACACGCAGAGGATCCAGAACATTTCGATGCCGCTTGGCTACCATCCTCCGAAATTCCAGCAGTTCAACGGCAATGGGCACCCCAAGCAGCACGTCGCCCACTTTATTGAGACATACAACAACGCCGGCACAGACGACGACTTGCTGGTCAAACAGTTCGGCCGATCACTAAAGGGAAATGCCTTCGACTGGTATATCGAGCTGCCCCAGGAGTCAATTGATAGCTGGGAGCAATTAGAGCGAGAGTTCCTCAGTTGATTCTATAGCACTTGGCGCACCGTCACTCTGGTCGAGATCACCAATCTAAAATAGAAGAAGGGCGAGAAGGTTGTCGACTACATCAACCGGTGGAGGAATTTAAACCTCAATTGCAAAGAGAGTTTTAAATTATCCCTTGAAGCCGAAATCGAAATGTGCGCTCGAGGAATGCAATGGGAGCTCCTGCGCTACATTCATAGTCGGAGGCCGACAAAGTTTCAAGAACTTGCAACGGAGGCCCACAATATAGAGAACCTCATAGAGGAACGAGGGAAAGAAGCTACGACGTCTGTTGATCCTCGCAAGAAAGGGAAGGACGCCATCACCGCGCCCAAAGACGCGAAGGAGAAAACAAAAGCTTCCTTTGCGACGAATGCTCTCGAACCAATCAAGGTCGGGAGCAAGGTTAAGACAAGATATGCTCCACGACAACCAGTTGGGGGCACGTATCGGAGGCCTTCACTGGGGGAAAGGCAGGCCAAGACGTATCCATTCGCCGACGCAGATGTCCCTATCATGCTCGATCAGCTCCTCGACAACCATTTACTCAAGTTGCCAGAAGTTAAAAGACTAGGCGACTTGTCCAGGAGCAAAGATCCGAATTTCTGCAAATACCATCGCTTGGTTGGGCATCCGACCGAGAAGTGCTTCGTTCTGAAGGACCGGATCATGGAGCTGGCGGCTCAAGGCCGCGTCAAAATCGAAGGAGCCAAAAACACGGCCTCCTCATATATCATTTCTGTCCAGACCGAGTCAAACTGGCGAGCTCGGCCAAGCAAACAACAGGTCGTAAGGAAGGAGTACCGTCCAAAATCCGGTCCCTCCAACCGACCATTCAACTACTGACGACCACCAGCTAAGG
The DNA here is from genome assembly GCA_019845555.1 of Aristolochia fimbriata. Lineage (NCBI taxonomy): Eukaryota > Viridiplantae > Streptophyta > Magnoliopsida > Piperales > Aristolochiaceae > Aristolochia > Aristolochia fimbriata. The sequence goes on from CM034081.1 coordinate 11,948,165, forward strand.
TCGCACCAAAACCGGCACCCCGCGAAGCAGCTGCAACCGACGCAGAGGGGTGGATTCTGGTCACCCTGCGAAAGAAACCTGCTCGAGAGACTGAACCGGTGCCGGCGAACACCAAAGCAAAGGCGAATCGGCCAAACAAAAGAGCCGCGAAGCGCGAAAAGAAAGCTCCCAGGACCAGCGTTCAAGGAGCAAACAAAAAGAAAAGAAGACCCGTCACACTGGCGGAGTTCTTCCCAAAAGAGTTTTTTGCGCCGCCAGCAATGGTGGCGACTTGCTCAATGGCTCCTCCCGAGCAGACTGCGCCGAAAGACAAAGGCAAATGGCCAATCGTCAAATGCGGCGACCTCAAGACGTCATTAAAACAGATCTCGCCGTTCAATGAGATTGACAACGACCTCGACTTGGCCATCCGGTCAAGACAAGCTCTCATTCGAGTCCTTGACAGACCAGAGGAGCTCCAGGCGAAGTCGAGATGCTGCTTATGAGGAAGCACGACTTGCCGAAAGTCGGGCTGACGCCGCCATACCGAAAAAAGGAAGAAGATGCAACCTCCTCTCCGCACTCATGTCCCCTGTGCATTACCTTTCGAGAAGAAGATGCGCAGCTAGAGACGACGAACCATAACTGGCCGTTGTTCGTCTCTGGCTACATCAAAGACTGCAAAATCAACCGCATTCTCATTGATTGCGGCTCCGCGGTCAACATCTTGCCAATTAGAACGATGAAAAATGTCGGCCTCTCTACCGGCGACCTCTCTCTGAGCTCTCTCCTCATCCAAGGCTTCAACCAAGAAGGCCAGAGGACACTCAGCATGATCTCTCTCGAGCTGCACCTCGGCGACATGGTGGCCGAAACTCCATTTCAAATCATCGACTCAAGAACATCTTATAATCTGCTCTTGGGTCGACCATGGCTTCACGCCAACAGGGTCGTACCGTCGACACTTCACCAGTGCTTCAAGTATTGGAAGGGCGACGAGCAAAAGATGGTGTACGCTGACGAAAGTCCATTCACTGAGGCAGAAGCATCATTCGCAGATGCCAAATTCTATCTAACGACCAGACCGACAGTCAAATTGTCTGCTTGGCCGAATCAGGCGTCAAAAGCCAAGACACTCTGCTTCAAAAATAGACTCCGATGCAAGTCGCACTTCCCAGATAGCCGGTGCACAATAAATAACCGGCACACAACCATAAACCGGTCACAACGACGCCAGTGACGACGCAAGTCGTGTCTCCTAAACAGCCGACGCATAGCGACCAGCCGGCATACAACCACAAACCGGCCACAGCAACCCCAGTGTTGACGCAGCGTAATGTACCTATCTTACGGTACATTCCACAGTCGCAAAGAAAGAAGGGAGAAGCTCCCTTGGTCGTTTGCCACAAAATCTAGCCGACCCCCTTTGCAGAAAAAGTAACTCTCCCACTGCCCAAACTCGAAGACAGGAGTATAGTGAAACAATTTCCAAGCCACGAACAGTTGCCATCGACCCGTTTGGATGAAGGCTTCAACCCGAACGCATATCAACTGATGGCTAGAGCCGGGGGCAATTTTACAAAAGACCAGCTTCACGAGAAACCACCCGTCACTCTGTCGGTTCTCACTCTAGAACAAGAAAAGCTGAGAAAGGAGGGTCGTCGAATTACATAAGGTCGGCAAGGCCTTGGCTACCAGAAGGAGAAGCCAATCTGAATTTATGGAGCCCAAAAGCCAATAAAAATTACCAGAAAAACATTGGTCGACGTCCACCAAGTGTCAGTCGACCAAAATTCAACGAAAAGAGGAGATACCCCAAAATCGGTGATTATTTACACTTTAAAAGCAGCCATTGCACGAGCTCGTGCATACGGCTCGGTGATAGTAAACCACATCTCCGTCGCCGACGACAGCCAAGAAGACGACGAGTTCGTCCTGAAAGAGGCCTCGGATACGTTCGAGGAAGGCGACCAGTCGACAGTCGACAAACTGAAAAAAATCGACCTGGGCACAAAAGAAGAGCCAAGACCAACATTCCTTAGTGCCTCACTGTCGGCCGTAGAGGAAGTCGAATATATGGCATTACATCACAAATACCGCGATGTATTTGCTTGGAATTATACAGAGATGCCAGGCCTTGACCCACGAGTCGCAGTGCACAAATTGGAGGTTCATCCTTCTGTCTGGCCAGTCAAACAGTCACAATGATGATTCCGACCAGAACTGGTGCCAGAGATCGAGAAAGAGGTTGACAAATTGATTGCTGCAAATTTCATAAGAGAGGTGAAGTACCCTTTCTGGATCGCAAATGTTGTACCGGTCAAGAAGAAGAATGGCCAAATCCGGGTCTGTGTCGACTTTCGTGAGCTGAACAAAGCTTGTCCGAAGGACGACTTCCCTCTGCCAATCACAGAACTTATGGTGGATGCAACAACAGGTCATGAAGCTCTCTCTTTCATGGACGGGTTTTCCGGCTATAACCAAATCCACATGGACCTGAAGGATGAAGAGCTCACCGCTTTTCGCACTCCTAAAGGCATCTTCTGCTACAAGGTGATGCCATTCGGACTCAAGAACGCCGGCACGACGTACCAGAGGGCGATGCAACACATATTCGACGACTTCTTGCATAAACGCGTCGAATGCTATGTCGACGACTTGGTGGTAAAGACGAAACAGCAGTCAGATCACCTTCTCGACCTTAGAGCGGCGTTCGAGCGGCTTCGATGATTTCAACTCAAAATGAATCCGTTGAAGTGCGCATTCAGCGTCACCTCGGGCAAATTCTTGGGATTCATTGTGCATCACAGAGGAATTGAGATCGACCAATCCAAAATCGAAGCAATTCAAAAGATGTCGGAGCCTAGAAACATCTCCGAACTCAAAAGCTTTCAAGGCCACTTAGCATATATTCGGCGTTTCATTTCGAATTTAGCCGGAAGATTCCAGCCGTTTAGTCGCCTGATGAAGAAAGATACACCATTCGAGTGGGACGAGTCTTGCCGGAATGCCTTTAACAACATAATGGCGTACCTCACCAAGCCGCCGGTGCTCGTCGCTTCGATTGTCGACAAACTGCTGCTACTCTATATCACAGCGCAAGAGAAATCTGGAGGAGCTCTGCTGGCTCAATGCGACGAAGATAATAAAGAACATTCTCTCTATTATCTGAGCCGAACGCTGGTGGGTGCTAAAATTAACTATACACCAATCGAGAAGACTTGTCTGGCACTCGTCTTTGCGGTTGAAAAACTCCGGCACTACCTCCTGGTGCATTCGACGAACCTGATCTCGCGCGCCGACCCGCTGAAATACATTATGTCGCGACTAATGCTCTCTAGTTGACTGGCTAAGTGGGTGTTGCTCCTCTCCGAATTCGAAACCAACTTCGTGCCGCAGCGTGTGATCAAAGGGCAAGCCTTGGCGAACTTCTTGGCCGACCACCCAGTCTCGGCCGAATGGGAACTGAAGGAGAATTCCCAGATGAAGAAATTTTCTGGGCCGAGGTACTTCCCCCTTGGGAGATGTACTTCGACGGTGCTGCACGAAGAAAAGGAGCCGGTGCTGGAGTTCTATTCGTGTCTCTGCGAAAGGACCTGCTCCCATACTCGTTCGTCCTCACTCAAAATTGCTCGAACAACGAGGTGAAGTATCAAGCTATCCTTCTCGGGCTCGGCATGGCGGTCGAGATGAAGTTGCCACAGCTAAAGATCTACGACGACTCGGCTCTCATCATCAAACAACTTACGGGGGAGTTTGAAATAAAGAAACCTGAGCTCATGCCGTTCTGGAGATATGTCGGTGACCTTCTGGCCCAAATTCGGGAAGCGTCGCTCCACTACGTCCCTCGATCCGAAAATGGGCCAGCCGACGCATTGGCTGGAATTACGGCCAGTCTAGCGCAATTCGATGAGCGCCCGAGCCAAGTCCCCATTTGCAAAAGATGGGTAGTTCCTCCAACGATCGAAGGGGAAGAAGAAGAAGAGCAGACAAACGAGATGGAGGAGTCATTCCCTATATCGGCCAGTGAAAACGAAGTGGGAGATTGGCGAGAGCCTATCTCAAACTTTCTTCGCTACGGTACACTCCCAGCCAGCCTACGAGAGCGAGTCCATATTCGCCAGACAGCTCCAAGGTATGTTTTCATCAATGACGTACTTTACCGGAGGTCATATGAAGGTCTGCTTCTCCGATGTCTATCCAAAGAAGAGGGACTACACGTCTTGAAAGAAACGCACGGAGGAATCTGCGGTGCGCACTAAGCCGGCCCAAAGCTCCACCTACAAGTCAAACGGTTTGGCTACTACTGGCCGTCGATGCTCAGAGACACCACCGAAATGGCTCGAACTTGCACACAGTGCCAACTTCATGCCAATTACATACACCTGCCGCCGGAGCCGCTTCACCCAACGGTCGCGTCCTGGCCATTTGAAGCTTGGGGATGGACATCATTGGTCCAATCACTCCTAAATCCGACTCCGAACGACAATACAATCTGGCCGCCACAGACTACTTCTCTAAATGGGCCGAAGCTGCTGCCTACCGAGAAGTCAAAGCTACCACCGTCATTGACTTCATTCAAACTCAAATTATCTACCGATATGGAGTCCCTCGATACATAATGAGGGATAATGGGACGTCGTTCAGAAATAAGGTCATGGATCGCTTAAGCGAAAAATTTCGCATACAACAACGAACATTGTCAGCTTACAACCCGGCAGCCAATGGACTCGCAGAAGCCTTCAACAAAACGTTCTGAAAGATCCTAAAGAAAATAATCGATAGTCACAAAAGGAACTGGGACAGAAAGCTTGGCGAAGCCTTATGGGCGTACAGAACATCGTTTCGAACACCGACCCAGTCAACTCCATACTGTTGGTCTATGGCGTAGAAGCAGTGCTCCCACTTGAGGTACAACTCCCCTCTGTTCGCATTGCTATAAGAGAAGGACTCACGACGGAGGAGTTCGCTCAATTGCGACTCGCAGAGCTAGAGTCACTAGACAAGAAACGACTCGAGGCACAACAACGACTCGAGTGCTATCAATCTCGAATGACTCGAGCCTTCAACAAAAAAGTGCGGCTAAGGTCATTCCAGAAAGGCGATCTAGTGCTAGTAGTCAAACGGCCAATGCTCTTTACGAGCAAAACCAGGGGCAAGTTCGCGCCGAAATGGGAAGGACCATATGTGGTATAGGAAGCCTACACCAATGGCATCTACAGGCTAGTAACTTCAAATGGTTCGGAGCTGCCAATTACAAATGGTAAATTCCTCAAACGATTCTATGCATGAGAGGGCAAGAAAAAAAAAAAGGAAGAGAGAAAAGAAAGAGTCGAATAAAGGAGATAGTATTTCTCATTGCAACAAAATGGGAACAATCTAAGCCTCACAAGCAAAAAATAAAAGGGAGAGGCTACAAGTCGAAAGAAAAAAGATACAAAGAAAGCTACGTTAAAGTTGTGGGAGTTCGAAGTCGGCCACTCGTCGCTGCAGCCGAACTACTTCGGCACGAACCTCAGATAATTCTCTTGTCTCGGCCTCGCTGAGAATGGGGTGCGAATGAACAGAAGCAAGCTGGCCCTGGAGGGCAGAGGCCTCCTCCTCGCTGTCGTCAATTCCCTTTTGGATGGTCTCAAGCTCAACATTTATGGAATCGAGTTGAGCCGATACAAGCGCCAGTCGTTCGCGAAGAGTCTTCTATTCAGCCTCAGCAGCTTCGTGCTCAACCTGACGCCTATCCAAGTCCACTGTTAAGTCGTCATGACGATGACTCAAAAGCCAAATAGAGTGAGAAAGCTCGGCTTCTGCGGCGAACCGTTCAGCCAGACTGAGCTTCCCAGCCAAGGAGTTGCACAATTGATGGAAGCGATCCACCTCCGAGGCAAAGTCTTCAACCCACTGCTCCAGAACCGAGGTGTCAACGCCAACTCCTCTCAAGTGGTCGAGAATGACGCGAGTGTCTGCTACAAGTTCCGGCGAACACGGGTCGTCGGCCGACAATAAATTCGACTCGAAAAACACCATCCACAGCCCCAAAGCAAACTATTGCAGTAACAGCCTCGACCACGCCAAAGGGCGGAAGGCCGACACCTAGAAAGAAAAAGGGAGATAAGAAAAAGAAAAGGGGGACGAAAAAAAAATAATGAGAGGATATATACTTACCGACGAAGGCCGCGAAGTCGTGGAATCCTCGCTGATGGGTCGACAAGCTGAGCCTGAAGCTCTTGCCTTGGCAACAAGAGACGTCTCTCCTCTACTAGGCGGAAAGGTTACAAGGACCTCCTTCCTCGAAGTCGCAGCAACAAGAGCGGATGGATCAGAGAGAGGGTGCTGAAACTCACCCGCGACAGTAACTCCAGCGTCCATTATGAGTCCCCCAACCACGACCTGTTCACCCGAAGGCTGGGAGGGCGCTCTACCTTCACCAATGACAACCGTCGGGCACTCGGCTTCGCCGGTTGTAAGCCCACTGGTAACAACAGGAGGAGGTGCTTCTTCTCCGATCCACCCTAATTGTCGAGTAACCTCCAAATCGACAAGATCAAATAAATCTGATGCGATCCTAGCTAATCACTAGCAAGAGGACTAATCAATGTAATATAGACTTTATGCAAGTCCGAATATCGTCCCACAAGGACCAAGCCAGCAGTTAATTGCTTTCTGAATAAAAATCTAAAGTTTGAGAATCCTGATTTGAAAAAAAGAGAATTAAACTAAACCAGTACTTGAAAACTATTGAGAAAAGCTTTTGAGGAATTTTAATGATGAGAAAAGTTTAGGCTTGATTGGATGTCAGGATCCTGAGATTTTTGCGACTTTGTGTTGCTGAGTCATCGGCGCGGTCTCGCCTAAAATAAGCCTGAATCTGGCGCGGTCGCGCCACTGGAGCAAAGATCTTTCTATGTCTGGAAACGGCCTTCGAACCCGAACTGAGTTAGGAGACTTCTTGGCGCGGTCGCGCCATATTTTTCTGTAGAAGTGGCGCGGTCGCGCCACTACTTAGACTTTCCTTTGCTCCCCAGAACGACAACTTCTCTTTCCTTCTTCAGCAGCTCTTTGGCGCGTCCATACTGTCTCTGAGTGAGGTAGCGTCAGCTCTTTGGCGCGGTAGCGCCCTCAGATGGCGCAGTCGCGCCATTTCACATTCCCCAACCGTTGGCTTTCTTGTCCATTGAGTCGTTGGACATTTTTGTCCAATATTTTGAATTTACGAATATTTTCCCAGCGCGGTGGCGCCGATTCTGGCGCGGGCGCGCCATCCTTCTTTTTGGCTTCTTTTGCTCATTTTTCCTTCGTTTTTGCTCCAAATCCAGATTTTCTTCTTCCACTGGGTACCTGAGGCACAGAACATGAAATTGAGTCAAATGTGTTGCTTTTATACTCAGAATTGATTTGGAGTTAGACTTTTCACTCAATTTTTATGCTTAAAGATAGTGTCTTTTAGACACTTATCAAAATCTTCCTGTCGAAAGACGGGCTGATCCATAGATGGAGCTATGACTATCGCATGTGTATCAGAAGGCAAGTCAACTGACTCCTGAACTGCTCGTGATTTAACCTGCTTTGCTTGTGCAGGCGCCACCACTGGCTCTGTAGTGGTCTCTCCAGTTGGCAGGACATTAGACCGGTCGAGAGTCTCTTGCACCTTAACCTTTCCCTCGGACGACCCCGACAGAGGAGTTTTCGAAGGCTGAACAATGGCAAGAGGAGCTAAATTAGTCAGAGGCTTACCGAGACCGGTTCACAGTCGCTTCTTGAAGGGAGGAGGAACGAAAATGAAAGTATCCGGCTTCGGGGCAGCCGACTTCCTTTTCGCGGCAGTTCTCTTCGGTGAAGTCGACGATTGAGCCGACCCCTTCCCCTTGTCTTTAGAAACGCCGGTTGCCAACAAAAACAGCACTACTGGCCGAGAATCCCCTTGTGCCGAAGTAGGCTCTCTGATAACAATGCCCTTTTTCGGCGCTGCCTGTGTCGAAGCCGGCAACTTGTCCTTTGCAACCTTCGGACGCGGCGCCCGTTTTTTCCCACCTTTGCTCGGTTTGGCTTTAGGAGAAGTAGGCGGCTTAAAACCTTTTCGCGAACTCTTTTGGCCGCGACCCTCCGCATCGCCATCTCCTAGCGCAGGCGGCAAGGCTTTTTTCGGCACAGATATACCGGTAAACTGCCTCCACGCATGCTAAAGACAAACGAGGAGCGAAAGAAATCAGAAAATGCAAAAGGAAAGAAAACAAAAACAAAGAAAAGGAGAGTCACTACCTCGAAAAGGGGAACCACCGTCTCGAGCCAAGACTCCCGAAAGAGGACTGTAACACCAAGGTCAAAATGAGGACTCACGAAAGCTGGTACCTCCACGCTGCCAAGTGGACAAGCAGTCCCTGCTCGCCACAACTCCATGAGCGCGTTAACCGAAGTGGCATTTTGTTGGTCGGAGAACAACACAACCGGCAAGTCCTGGCAGAACCCGAACTGACGAGTAAACCGATGAGGACAGTAAGGTTCCACCACAAGAAGATCACGTTGTCGCAAAACTAAAGAGGTTGCTCGCAAGCAATGGAAATACTCCACCTCGATCCGAGATGCAAAGTGACCAGCCTTGTCAAGAATCAGACCAGGAGGAAGAGCCTCTGATGGATACCAACACTGTACTCCACCGCGCCAAAACAGAGAGTGAGCCTCCTTCTGGGTACAGATGCGAAGGAGAGTCAGATGACGGTAGAGCAACATGAGAGGTTTGTCGCCGTCACTAGAGTCGGCCTCGTGAACACTGAATCGCTAGGCAAGCCACACATAGATGAATGGCCAAGAAATCCTCCCCGACGAGAAAGTGTTAAACCCTCGATAAATGTTTACCAAGGTTGCGCCGGCCAGACTACAACGAGAACTGCCAGCCATGAAACATGCCATCTTGAAAGTGCTCAACCTCAACATGCTGCCCGGCAGAGGCAATACGAAACGGCAGAGCCATAATGATAAGAAGGCAGCCAAGTACACGTCATCTGCGAGGGCATCCGGTACGCCAAGCTCGGAGAGAGGTTGATCCTGCATGGCCGACCAGTCGTAACTCCAAGAACATGTCAGCTTGCCACGATCAGCCCAAGGATCCTCCGAAGGTTGAATGTTCTCTGCTGTTCTAAACCAGAAAGAGACCCAATCCGACATAAGAACTCCGGGAAACTTCTGATTCGAAGTACTGTGACGGGAGGAAAGTTGATAATATGCAAGGATCAGATATTTAATACTCTCGGGTAGCGGCACAGAATGACTCATGGTAAAGTCTTCAACTGTCGGAGTCGCTTCATCGTAAATACTCCCTGAGATAGGCAATTCGCCGAGTCAATGCATATCCCACAGAGAAATCGATAGCTCCCCCTCACGAGTAAAAACGGTGTTGGTCAACGAACACCAGACCTCCAGGAAAGAGTGGACAACGTTGCTGCAGCATCGATATATAAACATAGAGGCTCGAACTGCAGAAGTGAGGTCAGCTGCAGCCAATCATTCAGAACAAGTGTGGAGAACGACATCCGCCCATTCGAAATAGAAAGGCACAGGGACGGGGGCGGAGCATACCACTGGTTGACTATCCCAAGTGTCAAACCGGTCACTATCAATGGAGAGATTCGGCGCCGAGTAACGGACCAGCTGGTCGGGTAACAGACTCAGCAAGATGTTGCCTACAGCTTGATGCGGAGATGTTAAGGCTTCATCGACCCACGGGAGATGACAAATTTGATCATCCTCGTCGACAACAGGGCGGCTCCATAGGTCGTGAACAGCTTTAACTATCGGCGCAGATACGTCACAACCACTATAGGCAGATTGTCCGCCTAGAGCCAACAACAGGGGCTTTTGTTCTTCTTTAGAATCACGGATTCACAGGCAATTACGAAGAACACCCTTCACGAGGTTCCTGACGGTCGAAATATTCAGACCAAGGAAAGAGAGGGAATCCGATGGAGTAGACATCTGCAGCAAAGTGTCGAAACTGTCAACCGAGCCAAAATCAGGTACACAACTCACTAACTTCTCAATTCAAAACAAAAAAAATATACATGAAAGATGCGACTCTAGCGACCAGAAATGGAGAAGTAGAGGTCGGAACAAAAAAAAAAAAGAAAAAAAAGAGAGACAAGTCGCCAATAAAAAAAAAAAAAGAGGAATGGAGAAGTAAACAAAAAAAAGAGAGAGGGCAGTCATCAATCAAGTACACTGGCTCTTTTGGTCGATCAACCAGCAGACACCTTCGTGTTCGGCGGCGAGCCGAACACAGACGAAAGCTCCGCACCCGGCAATTGAGCTGGACGCGACCAAAGGAAATTCACAACACTCGACGACCGAGTCGAGCACTGCATCAAAACATTGCGCTCGGCGACCGAGCCAAGTGCAGATAAAAGTTTCGCGCCCTGCAACAGAGCCGGGTGTGACCTCAAAACAAAACCACAGTGCACGACAACCAAGCCGGACACAACCAAAACAACAACATTGTGCCTCGACAATCAAGCCGAGCACAGTCCAAAGGCTTCACGCCCGGTGACCGAGTCGGACGCAGTCAAAACCAAAGCTCCGCTCTCGGCGACCGAGCCAGACGCGGCAAAAACAGATACACTATGCCCGACGACCGAGCCGGACATGATCAAAACAAAAGCACTGTGCGCGGAGATCGAGCCGAGCATAGTTCAACAGCTCCGCGCCCGACGACCAAACCAGACACAACCAAATAAAAAAATCCAGCACCCGACGACCGAGCTGGATGCTACACAACAAACTCCTGCACCCGGCGACCAAGCCGGACGCGATCGAAACAGAAGTACTTTGCCCGGCGTCCGAGCTTAGCACAGTTGAAAAGATTCGCGCCCGGCAATCAAGGCAGACGCGACCAAATCACCAAATCCAACATCCGGCGACCGAGACGGATGCTGTACTGCGAACACCCGCTCCCGGCGATCGAGCCGGACGCAGCCAATCAATGCCAGGTATGTAACCCCTCTCCAAAGAAAACAAAACAAAATGTGACAAAAAGAAACAGTCGCAAAAAATATTTGTGAGCGACAAAAAGAAGCAGTCGCAGAAAAAAAGGATTGTAGGCGACAAAAAAGAGCAGTCACAAGAAAAAAAAAGACAAAAAATACACTGACTGCCTTGTCAGTTCGACCACCCACATATCCTGGACTGTCGCCCTCGGCAGGTTGCAGGATGTGTATCAGAGTCGTAATTCAAATGCTTCGCGTCTGGCGACCTAGCCGGACATAGCCAAAACACAACTTCAGCGCTCGGCGGCCGAGTCAGACGTAGCCAAAACACAACTTAAGCGCCCAACGACCGAGTCGGGCGTAGCCAAAATGCAACTTCAGTGCCCGGTGACAGAGCCGGGCGCGACCAAAATAGAGACCTCGCGCCGGGCGACCAAGCCAGACGTGACAACACAGAAATTTGTCCGGCGAATGAGCCAAATGCAATTGAAACAAAAAAAATTCAGCACCTGGCAACCCAACCGGATTCAGCCGAAATAGAAATTCAGTCCCCCGCGACCCAGACGGGTACAGCCGAAACAAAAATTCAACACCCGGCGACCAAGCCGGGCGCTGAACAAAAGCTCCGCGTTCGGCGACCATGCAAAACGCAACCAAAACGGAACGACAACACCCGGCGACTGAGCCGGATGCGACCCAGATTGAATTTTTGCACATGGCGACAGAGCCAAGTACAACACAAAATCGCTGTACTCAGCTTTTGGGCCAAACGACGCACAAAAAATCGTCAATGTGTCACACTGACAAATTGACAGACACTTGGAGTGCGCAAAAGAGACAATTTGAGAGAGACAGGAAAAAGAAAAGAAAACAGAGAGAAAATGCAAGGGAAAACAAGAAAAAAAAATGTGAAAAAGAGAGAGACTGAGGGAGGAGTTGAAAACGAGAGGAGAGAAATAGAAGAAGAAAGAGGGAGGAAGAGAAAGAAGAAAAGAAAAGAGAGTGGGACCTCGACAAACTCGAATTCAGCTAGAGGCTGCCGAGAGAAAAGAAATTGTTTACTGTACCTTCAAGTTTTGATTCGCGGAGAGCTTCTAACGCAACCTGGGACCCAAAAAAGATTGCAAAGCAAAGAAAAGTCGCATACAGAATCAATACAACAGTCTCCCAAACAGTAGGTCGCAGTCTCCCAATTTGCAGTCCCCCAATTCGCAGTCTCCCAGATCACTGGTAGTCTCCCAAACCAAATTCGCAGACAGAAAAGGGCAGCCAAATTCGCAGACAGAAAAGGGCAGCCAAATTTGCAGACAAAAAAGGGCAGCCAAATTCACAGACAGAGAAGGCAGTCTCCCAAATTAAAATCGCAGACAGAGAAGACAAAGCCAAATTCGCAGTCAGCCAAATTCGCAAATAGAACCAGGTCGCAGGAACCCAAATAACAGACAGACAGGAAGCAACAAATCGCAGTCACCAATAAGTCGCAGGTCGCAGTCACCCCGAAAACACTTAAATTCGCAGGAGGAGTCAACCTGATCGACCTAAATTCATGGGAAGTGGATAGGTGCTTTCCCCACTTAAAATGGGAGTCTGCCACGCAAATTGGAGGGAGCCCAATCGTGGGTAGAGAGAGGGAAGCGCCAAAGTGGACTAAGTGGGACCCACTCTCTCTCTCTCTGACCTCAATCAACTCTTCTAAGATCTGCGCTGAAGCCAAACCGTCAACAAGGGACATAAAGCCAATTTCGACGAAACAAGCCGAGAGAAACATCCCAACTTGCTGGGAGGCTCACCTCGGCCAGGGCGGGACCCATTGCACCCACCCCTACATGCGTCCTCTTCCCGGCGCGCCAAATGGGATCACAGAAAACTGTTCTGTCTCGCGCAGAGCTTTAGGAGGCCAAAATCTAATCTACACAACGTCGCCGGAGACTGGTCATGCAGCTCACCACGAGCTCAGAAATGCAGGCTGAGCTGAAGCCCATCACGCTTCACTCAACCTTCGCCAATCCTTCGACGCCGCGTGAAGAGGTGTAACCAAATTCGAAATAGCCAAAATTCATCAAAACGAACGCACTCTTCTCCTTCAGCGTGACGGTCAGAGTCGCTCAAACTTGCCGAAGTCATCAAAATTCGTTGCAACTGTCTTCTCTGAGGTACCGAAGTCATCAACATTCGGCTACAACATTCAAGCAGACTGTGGCTAGTTACTCAGTCGACTTCAACTTGTCGTCGACGCTCAAACCTGAACAACACCTCTGCTCAAGTACTCCTCATCTCTCTACATACCGTACATATACTCTATATGTATGCATATACAAAAAAAAAGAAAAAAAAAAAGAATAAAAAAAAGTAAAAAGCTTTAAAACAACAAGAGAGCCCAAAAAAAAAAGGAAACGAAAAGAAAAAAAAATACATACAAGATACAAGTGTACAGAAGTATACATTGTCCTAAAAGAGTAAGAGGATAGAAAAGGATATGTACACGAAAAGAAAACCACCCTAAAAGAGTAAGAGGGTCCAAAAAAAGTGTGTTGCGTTTGTGTTTTTCATATTCAAAACTTGCTCGTTCCCTCTGAACGATAAAGTCTTGAAAAGGGCAATCTTATACACCAAAATGTGAACGGCCCAAATGTGACGAGCCCAGACGCCCATCAATCCAGCAATCAATCGTCGTGGGTAGGCTCAGTCGATTCTCAAAGTCACTTGCCGTAGCCCATCGTCATATCCATTCGCGTCGCTGCATCATCGACACTGTCACTGCCCTAGTCAGCAATAAACTGCCAAATTGGCACCAGTCAGCAGCCAAGTTACAAATCAACCACTTCAACGGCTAAACGACCAAGCATGGTTGTCAACCGAAGGAGCCGAGAAATGACAAGTGCGATCCTCATTTGCAGGATCCAACAGAGGAACTCCCCGGTCTTCCTCCCATCTCAACAACAGTAGAAGAAAGGGGATCATGATCCCCATTCCAAGGAAAGAGCTCCAACAACCGGACAGACCCGGCTACAAATAGCCAGAAAAGTTCTGTCGCAGTGGTTCGAAAACATTTTGTCGAGAAGAATTCTCACACACAGAAGCTCTCTCAAGCCGAAGAAGTCAAGCAACTCGCAGTTCGTCGAAATTCAACAGTTCAACCGGAGCAGCTTTACACGTTCGCCGACAACGTCAACAAGTCGATACACACAGAACACATACTTCCGCCCGATCGACAAGAGCCGTCACCGTTCGTGCACACTCATTCCAGAACTCAAACTTCGACGTCCTCGCCAGAAGCCGAAACTTCATCAAATTCACACGGAGATCGAATCAGAGGAAGACTAGGAGATTGTACTCGCATTCCTTGATACTCAAATGCAAATTGTAACACAGATTTTTTTGTTTTAAATCGAATTACTCTCTCGGTCGCACCTCTTCGCAGACCGATGAATTTTTGGCGAAACATATACAAATAAATGAATAATTTTTATTTACAATAAAAAATTGGTTTTTTATTATAGTTTTTAAATTTAAAATTTTAAAATACCACTTTTATCTATGGCGTAAAAGTAGAAGCATTGAGTACAAGAACATAAACAATTATATATAAAATTAAACAAAAATTATGAATATGTGTGATATAAATATATTAATTTATATTTTAACTTTTAGGATGTAATTTACAATAGAAAGTTATATTTTTTCTTGTTGAAAGATCACATATTTATAACTAAATAAAACAATTAAAACATAAAATTTTTATAATAATTTTTCTCAAATATTTAAAATATGTTTACAAAATATATTATATATTACAAGGATGCTTATATAATTTATTTTATACATACATTTTTATATATCAAATTGAAGATTTTTTTAAGAAAAAAATTTGGTGATTTTTTGAATTTTATTTTGGCCTGAGAAACCCATTTTATCGAATCTGGGTAAGTTTGACTCGAGTCGGGGGTGACTTGAACGAGTTGCCCGGTATGTACCATACCATATCGAATTTTGACCTATTCGATATGGTACCGGTTACCGAGTCATACAACCTTGGTACATACCAGGTATTGGAACCAATTCGGACAGGCCAAAATTCGAGTAGGCACGATACGTATCGAACGACTCAATTGAGTAGCCCCCGGCTCGGGTCCGATTTACCCGAGTTCCAAAAAATGCGTGTATCAGCAAAAAAACTCTAGTCCACGAAGTGGCATGATAGATTGATTAATTCGACAAAGTTACAGAGAGAATTACAATTTGTGAGTTGCGAATTGAAAATTGTGGGTTGTGATCTCCTTTGTTTACTCTGTATCGATCTCCGTTGGTGAAATTGTTGCTTCCTACGAGTTAACGACGAACTTCGAGTCTCCGAATGAGTGTGCACGAACGATGACGGATGTAGTCGGCCGGACGAAAGTATTTGTGTTTCGTGTGTTTCGGCATGTTGACGTCACCGTTGAACGTGCAGAACTGTTTCGAACGAACTGACAAACTTTGGCGAACTGAAGGTAGCTGAAACTTCTGGCTCAAGAATACTTCTAGTTGCGAGAAAACTTTTTCAACCCCCTTTGGTGGAATGCTTCTGGCTATTTGCAGCCGGCTGAGTGAAACGTTGGAGGTTGATCCTGAGAAAGGGGATCCAATCCTCTTTTGCTGGTGGAGCCAAGTGAGAACTGGCGCTCCTCCTTTTCCTCTATCGATCCATATAATGGGGATCGATGAGGGGACTTGTCATTTCTGGCTCCCCTATGACCGTGGCTTGGTCGATGTATGAGAGAAGCCATGTAGCAAGTGATGTGGTGCTAACGATGTCTTGATGGCGATGAGTTGGTGCTGACGATGATGACACTGGTGCTGGTGACGTGGCAAGAAGATGGATCCACGACTAGGCTATGAATGGTGATTCCAAAAATCGACGGGCAGGCTTATCATGAGCCTGCGAAGATCGAATGATGGATTGATGGGCAAATGGGCTTACCGTAACTGGTCCAACCAGATTTTCGTGTGTACAATTTGCCCCCTTCGAGAATTACTAGTTCAGAGAATGAGTAAGTCTCAAATATATGTTCACACGAACGGACACACACTTTTTCTTTTCTTCTCTTTTTTCTTTGTGACCCTCTTACTCTTTTAGGGCCGTTTATCTTTTTGTGTACGTATTTTCAGTCCTCTTACTTTTTAGGACTATGTATATTTTTTATACTTTATGTGTATATATATATATATATATATATATATATATATATATATATATATATTATTCATCTTTTTTTTTAAGAGAGTAATTTGCATACTTGGTTTTTGGGTTGGACGTTTTTGTCGTTTTGTCGCAGATGGCTTCTCCGATCTTTACCTTTCTAGGCTTGGAGGCTGTCGATACTTCCACAATCGTCGACGGTGTTGCGCAACGGTTCTTATGAGTTTATGACCCAAATTCTCCAAATGACGCCATCTTATGCCCCAGTGGAGAATCGATAATGGAAGGTTGTGCTGTCAACGCGCCCTATCCCATCAACCAACACTACTTATGGAGCCGGCTAGTGGTGGTTGACAACCAATTATGTAGTCTTTCGGCTGCGGACAAGTCGCCATCTCTCCCTCTTGGTGTTGCAACCGGAGACATCTTGCTGAGTCCCCCGCATAATTTGATGAAATTTGTCGCTCCGCAGCTGTCCATCAACAGTCCTCTGTACGGTATATGGGATTGTACATTTGAGTCGACCTTTCCGATCCTCCAACATGTTCCTATCTTTTTCAAGAGGGCGAACTTGGTTGTCAGCACCTGCCAAGAGGCACTAGCCAAGGTGGGTATTTTGACTATCGTTCAGGCATCCATGTATGACTACTACTGCGCCAAGCATGTGATACTCGTGTTTTTGGAGCGGTGGTGCACAACAACGAACATGATCTTTACTTGGCAAGGGGAGATGTCCATCTCGTTGTGGGATTTACACCATCTCTACGGGCTGCTTGTTTCGGGGGCATTTTTCGACGAAGTATGTCCCACCGTTCGCGACTTTACTGAAGTTCGGCCCTTGCCACTACCTGACAGTCTATCTTATCTCTTCTTCGCTTACCACCAGCTTCCATGCCGCCGAGGGACAAAGGGAGGGCCTCTTTTGCCCTTCCAATAGTGGATCACTTTTTAGTTCCGCACTAAGGATGGTGTCAGGCCGTCTGTTGACCCTTGGATCGATCGCCACAAAACTTTGGGCTCTCATAGCCGTGATTATTTGGCGACTCAGAGCTCCGTCCTTGTAGAACTCGGTGTCCCAGAGCAACTTGCCTATAAAGTATCCCTGGCACCTTTCCTGACATTATGGATTTTCCACTGCATGCTATCAGCACCAGGCAATGTGATTCAACCAACAATGTTCAAGGCCTCTTGTTTTATGGCGAGTGGCGTTCGCATTGGTTTAGTGTGTCATAAGCAAACTGCATGATAGGCACCTTAACACCCCCCACTCCCATGCCAGTGATCTACCCTTCCATCTGACCTATCCAAAAAAGGGCACACAAACCTTCCCCAATCAGGTTGAACATCGAAGGGGAGATTGGATCTTCTTGCCTCTGCCCTCGAGTGCCCTTAAAGTACCCATATACTGTTCCATTTAGGATAATAGAGTACCTAGCGGAAGCAACACAACTTGTTATCCAACTTCTCCATTTTTTGGGGAAAACCCATTTGCACCATGATCCAATTGAGAAAGGTCCAATTGACCTTATCAAAAGCTTTCTCGAAATCTAACTTTAAGATGCTACCTTTTCTTGTTCTCTTTTTATAATAATGCAGCAAGTCATGTAACATCATAGGGGAATCCAGATTCTTGGTAAATTTGTAACCATTAAACTTGCAAATAATGCAAACCCAAATATGTCAAAGTACAAAAACATAGCCACCAATCACTTCAGAATAAAAATGTGATTAGAGAAGCTTAGAAGCTCTTTTATGTTTTATTTGACATTGCCATATGTACTTGCATCAAGGTAACTCTGCTGGGACTTGAACCCAGATCTCCGGTTATACCGGCGCCCTAACATTAGGCTGCAGAGTTTATAAGTGAAAAAACTAGGACAAGCTAATGAATATTTCACAACTACAATCCAAATAGCACCATTTCAATATCAATCCCACATTTGAAGTTCAATCCACATCTCATGATCCATATCTCAAATTCAATCACATTACATGAAACGTGCCATATATGTTATGTGTGAAACAAACAGACCAAATATTTTTATCAATGCAGATTTTTTATCCAGAAAGAATTTTTTGAATGATAAAAAAGATGATATGCTTGGCCACTTGATATGAATCTCTGTAAGTTCAACTAGTTGAAGAAATGGGAGGTCTCTCAACATCTATGCATAGAAATGCTTCCCTCTTAATAATAAAGTTCAAACAGATCTGATTTCTTAGACAACAAAATTTGGTTCTTTATCCTTGTTTCTGTTGTCGACATTGAGGTACTAAAAGTTGCACCGGTATCATTTAACAAGAAAAGATGTTTTTCATCCTTCACTAAAAGAAATGCAAAATGCTCAATATCCTGATTTGGTTGCAAATAACACCACACTGGGTACATTAGAGCTCCTATCATTCTATAGTAAAAAAGAACAAAAAATATTTATTCAAGCTAAAAACATCAAACATGAATTTAGAAGTCGAAAAAAACAAGAGAAAAAATAAAAAAATAAGGACTCAGTAGGAAGGAGAGAAGAAAAGTGCAACGATGTTGTTCAAAGAAAAGAGCAACGATGTTGTTCTATTAAGGGAGCAAGGAGAGAAGAAAAGAGCAACCATATTGTTTTATTAAGGGAGCACAGAGAGAATAGAGTAGGGAACGGGCATAAAAGAGTAGAGAGCGATTGAGATGAGTAGATAGAAGAGAAAAGAAACATAATAGAAAAATCAGAGTCCAGTTATAAGAGAAATAAACCAGATTCAAAATAATGGAAAAAAACCGAAGAGACAAATCAGATTTTGAGAAGGATTTAAACCAGATACGAAATTGTGAAAAGAAAAAGAGTAAAGAGAAATTAAGCTCAAAACAAAAAAGAGAATATATAAGTTAGAAAGACCAAAATCGAAGAAGAAATTTTAAAAAAGATTGATTTCCAAAACCTACATACCTGGAATTCTGGAAGTTGTTCGAGGATACAACAGAGCTTAGGAAGAATTGGTCTGAGTTTCAATCGATTCTTCATTGCAATTATTGTATGAGATTATTGCTTCCATTCGAACAGAAGAGAGGATCTTCGTCCACAGCCTCTCTAACATGCTCGATGAGTTTGGAAGAGTTGGCCGAGGAGTCAGGAGGGTCGGGAAGTAGCGACGAGTTTTTCCCCTTTCTTTTGTCAGTCATTAGCAGATCTACAAATGGTCGATTTCGGAATGAGGTGGAAGAAGGAAGGAAATATTTTGGAAGGTGGGGGAAGAAGGAAAAGGGAAGAGGACTCGGGAGGAGGTGGAGAGGAATGCGGATCGAGGCGAGGTTATTCCCAAATGTGGAAATAGAGAGCGTGGACGAAGAGTTGGTTTTACTCGGGTTTACAACGATTTTTGCCTTTTAGTTTTAATACCGTCGATTAAAACGAGGCCCGATCGAACGGTACATGAAGTGTTTCACATGAAAAGGTGTTTCACACAAGATCAGGGCATCAGGCCTCTACGAGCCCCGATCAGTGTTAAACACCTTACGGTGTGAAACACGTTATGAACCAGCGGATCGGACCTCAATTAGATCGACCGTCTCCAGAGAAGGAGGAAAAAAACGTCCCCTTCTCGAGTGAATACCCGATTTCTCAATTCCTTGCCATGACAAATTTTTCCATTTCCTGTGCCTCGGTGAGCCTCCTGTTCCTCAATCCTCGGACAAGAATCGCTGCTAATCCTTCACTCCATGGACAGAGCTCCTCTCTTCTATTCTATAATTCCATAATCATTAAAGCTTCGGTCCTTCGTGTGTCAAGGAAGAGCGAAAGAAGCTTCAGCAAACTGCATGATTGGCACCTTAACATCCCCCACTACCATGCCGGTGATCTGCCCTTCCATCTGACCTTTCCCAAAAAGGGCATACAAACCTTCCCCAATCAGGCGAGGTTATTCCCAAACGTGTAAATAGAGAGCGTGGACGATGAGTTGGTTTTACTCGGGTTTACGACGATTTTTGCCTTTTACTTTTAATACTGTCGATTAAAATGAGGCCCGATCGGATGGTCCATGTCGTGTTTCACACGTTTCACACGAAATGGCGGTTCACACCGGATCAGGCCTCTACGAGACCCAATCCAGTGTTTAACACCTTATGGTGTGAAACGTGTGAAACAAGTTATGAACCGTCGGATCGGATCTCAATTAGATCGATGGTCTCAAGAGAAGAGGGAAAAAAATGTCCCCTTCTCGAGTGAACACCGATTTTCTCAATTCCTCGCCCAGACAAATTCTTCCATTTTTCGCTCCTCGGTGAGCCTCCTGGTCCTCAGCCCTTGGATAAGAATTGCTGCTAATCCTTCGCTCCATGGACAAAGCTTCTCAAATTCCAAAATCATTAAAGCTTCGGTCCATCGTGTGTCAAGGAAGAGCGAAAGATGCTTTCGCCACTCAATAGCTGAGTTTTCTATTGTTGCTCTCTCTTCCTCTTGTAGAAATCACTCTCAATCCAACCCACATCGAAGAACGAGTAAGTCTCGAACATAGGTTCACACACACACACACACACACTTTTTCTTTTCTTCTTCTCTTTTTGTTTTTGTGACCCTCTTACACGGTCGTTTATCTTTTCGTGTACGTATTTTCAGTCCTCTTTACTTTTTTAGGACAATGTATATTTTATGTACTCGTATGTATATATATATTTTTTTATTCATCATTTTTTATGAGAAAATAATTTGCATACCTATTTTCGGCTGACGTCTTTATCGTTCTGTCGCAGATGGCTTCTCCGATCTTTATCTTTCTATGCTTGGAGGTTGTTGATACTTCCTTGATCGTCGACGGTTTTGCCCAACGGTTTTTACAAGTTTATGACCCAAATTCTCCAAATAACGTCGTCTTATGCCCCAGTGGATGGAAGGTTGTGCTGTCAACGTGCCCTATCCCATCAACCAACACTAATGGAGCCGGCCAGTGGCGGTTGAGAACCAATTTTGTACTCTTCCAGCTGCGGACAAGTCACCATCTCTCCACTTGGTGTTGCTCAACCGGAGACATCTTGCTGAGTCCCTTGCATAATTTGACGGAATTTGTAGCTCTGTAGCGGTCCATCAACAGTCCTCTATATGGTACGTGGGACTGTACATTTGAGTTGACCTTATTGATCCCCCAACATGTTCGTATCTTCTTCGAGAGGGTGAACTTGGTTGTCAGCACCTGCCAGGTGGCACTAGCCAAGGTGGGTATTTTGACTCTCGTTCGGGCATCCATGTATGACTACTACTATGCCGACCATGCAATACACGCGTTTTTGGAGCTCTGGTGTGCAACAATAAACACGATCTTTACTTGGCAAGGGGAGATGTCCATCTCATTGTGGGATCTACACCATCTCTGCGGGCTGCTAGTTTTGGGCGCATTTTTTGACGAAGTCTGTCCCATCGTTCGCGACTTTACTGAAGTTCGGCCCCTACCACTACCTAACAGTCTACCTTATCTCTTCTTCGCTTACCACCAACCTCGATGTTGTCGAGGGACGAAGGGAGGGCCTCTTTTTCCCTTCCGATAGTGGATCACTTTTTGGTTCTACACCGAGGAGGCTGTTCGGCTGTCTATTGACCCTTGGATCGATCGCCACAAAATTTTGGGCTCCCATAGCTGTGATCGTTTGGCCACTCAGAGCTCTGTCCTTGTAGAACTCGGTGTTCCAGAGCAACGCACCGATGAAGTATCCTTGACAGCTTTCCTGACATTATGGATTTGCTGTTGCGTGCTCCTGGCACTGGGCAATGTGATTCGACCAACATGTGTCATCAGCAAACTGCATGATAGGCACCTTAACATCCCCTTGTCCCATGTCGGTGATCTGCCCTTCCATCTGACCTTTCCGAAAAAGGGCACGCAAACCTTCCCCAATCAGGTGAGGTTATTCCCAAACGTGGAAATAGAGAGCGTGGACGAGGAGTTGGTTTTACTTGGGTTTACGATGATTTTTGTCTTTTACTTTTAATACCGTTGATTAGAAAGAGGCATGATTGGATGGTCCATGTCGTGTTTCACACTTTCACACGAAATGGCGTTCCACACCAGATCGGGCCTCTAAGAGAGCCGATCCAGTGTCAAACACCTTACGGAGTGAAACGTGTGAAACAAGTTATGAACCATCGGATCGGATCTCAATTAGATCGACAGCCTCAAGAGAAGAGGGAAAAAAATGTCCTCTTCGCTTCATGGACGGAGCTTCTCAAATTCCATAATCATTAAAGCTTCGGTCCTTTTTTGTGTCAAGAAAGAGCGAAAGATGCTTCTGCCACTCAATAGCTGAGTTTTCTGCTGCTGCTCTCTCTTCCTCTTGTAAAAATCACTCTCAATCCAACCTAAATGACTTAATCAATTCAGGTACGTGTTCGATTAGGGCTCTTCTTCACTTAAAACAAATTCGTTTCAAAATTCTATTTTTATTTTTCTTATTTCTTTGTCATTTTTGAGGTAATCGTAATATGATGTGTTTACCGTTATGGACAAATGGAAGGTAAGTGTTTGAACAAGTTGTTTAATCATGTCTATTTGGAGATCAAATCAAAGGAGTTCAAGAAGTCGCACCCACACATTTACAACCAAATTACCAAATTACCCTTCTTTTATTTTGTATACAGAACATTGGACGCGTATTTTTGGTCCACCTATTTGTACCCGTTTACAATTAAATAATTACAAGCTTTGATCTGGATTTGACTAGCTTCGATTGGTTACATAGATCGATCCAATGCGAATGTATACGTAGAAGTGTTACAGGCCCATCTACTTATTTTCGCTAATAAAAAATGAAAAATCTCTAGCTAGCTACCTAGCTCTTCTCATCAACAATCTTAAACTACTACTGATCAATTAGTAGGTAGCTAGTTGAGGTTGGAGAGCTTGTGTGACTGTTGAGAGATCAATTGACCGGTGGAAGGAATATCGGAGAAGATGACTTCGTAACCGTCTTTCATATTGTCTATGCCTTCCGTAAACAACTGCCAAAAAAGAGCGCCGGCACTACCCTGCACACCACCGGTCCTGGCGGAGGCATAGATGGTGTCCTAGTAACTGTCCCTCAGGCTCACGCTATACTCGGAAGACCTCGACGATTTCCCAAACTCGGAGTAGATCAATGGCTTCTTCAAGACCACACCCGAGTCTTGGATGTCAAGGATAGGTAGTTTTATCCATTTCTAGACGTCAATCTAATCTACACTTTCCATGTATATAGGATTCATATATGATATGTAATCTTTTGTATTCCCATTAGAAAAGAGTCCCACATGACTCCATCTCCTACGTCTATATGTACATACATCTCAAGACAATCAATACAATGTGAAGCATTACCACATTACATGGTATCAAAGCGGACCCCTCTTCTCTAACCCTAATTTCTTCTTCGTTTCCTGGCTAAACCCTACTCATGACGGGGCCAACCACTGGTTCTTCGATTCTCTTCCTTTTGCCCCTCTGGATGCAACTTCACCGGCTCCTCTCAGCATGAACTCTACAGTTCAGTCTCAATTTGTCATTCATACCCATGTTCATGGTTCAACCTTTGATCTTGGTGCTGACTGAGGTCAATTTACTACTATCCAGTCTCAGATCGCCAATCAAGGATTTTTTTTAAATAATTTAAAAAATAAATATGTACATTTTTAACAAAGTTCCCAGCTTATTTATAAAAATGTCACTTTCAACCTTTGACCAAGTTTGACCAGCTTGGTCAAAGGACACTTAGGTGACACGCTGGCACCAACGTGCCAGCGTGTCGTCTAAATTTTTTTATACAAAATTCACGGTGGCGGCATTTAGATGCCGCCATCAACAAAAAATTAAAAAGGAAAAGGCAATTTTTCGAAGCCGCATTCCCAATGAAAACATGAAAGAGACAAATTGCAAATTTTGATAACATACCTACTGGCGGTATCCAAGTACCGCCATCTCGAAAATCATAGAGGCGGCTTCCAAATGCCGCCTCTTGCAACACTTAAACAAATGTTTTCGATCGATTCTTCTTTAAAGACTAGAAGATGAGATTGGGAGCGAGACGGCTTTCAGAAGCCGCCTATGCTTAATATAGGCAACATCTTGATGCCGCCACGTCTTTAATATTCTGCTCTATGGTAGGCGGCAGCGAAATGCCGCCTATTCTTAAGTTAGGCAGCATCGCGATGCCACCACATGGTCTTTTTCTTTCGCTCTTCCTTCTTTCCCTTCTTCATACTAAACTCTCTCCTCAAAATGGACGTGCGGAAAATAGAAACCCTCCCTCTTATCATCATCCATCTTTTGGCCGAATCAACGCTGCAAAATATCGATTGAAGACTGTGCGGCTGCGAATCGTTGCTTTCTTCCTTGAATCATCGTCGATTCATTTGGAAAGTAAGTGGTTTTGTCATTTTGCGTAGGTTAGAGTTTCAATAGTCGTCGATTTCATGCATGTTGAGGGTTTTTACGGTTGAAATCTAATCAATTTTAGTCTATTACGTGTGATTAGCTTTCGAATTTTGTGTTTTATCGTTGATTTAGGGTTGATTTTCATGGTTTGCATGGATTTGGGGTTTTACATAAAGAAGCTTCGATTTCAAGCTAGTTTAGGGTTTTTTGTAGTTAAAATCTCGTCAATTACAGAATATTATGTGTGAGTAGATTTCGAATTTCAAGTTTTTTTGTTGATTTAGGGTTGATTGGAATGCTTTACGTGGATTTAGGTCTTTACATGACAAAATTTCGATTTCAATGCCCCCTATTTAGGGTATCTGTGTTTGAAATATCTTCAAATATAATGAATGACGTGTGATTAGGTTCGAATTTTATATTTTATAGTTGATTAAGGCTTGGTTTTCATGGTTTGCTTAAATTAGGGCTTTACATGATAAAATTTTTACTTATAGGTTATTAATTAGCTTCTAAGTTGTTCATTAGCTTCTAGTTGTCGATTAGCGTATAGCTTGTTGAGTAGCTTATAAGTTATTAATGGTCAAAGAAGAAACAGTAAAGACAAGCATGTTAATGGTTCAAGTAAAACTATATTGATCACTTGACCCCTCAAGAAAAATTGTATTGATCGGATTTAGATATCCAAACTTTATAATTTTTTCTTTTAATGGTTGGTAAAACCAGATTAATGCCCATCTTTGGAAGGGAAGATCTTTGCAAACAAAATCTACCATACAATTGTATTGAGTAGTAATCATCGAAACTTTTCTTAAGTTTTATACTTTATTGGTAGAGTTGTCATTACCAAGTGCTGAGATGATTGGAAATTTTAAATGTCTGTTGCTTAAATTCAGTTGAAGATGGCAGTTGTGTCTACTTGTTGTCATTTTGATGGTGAATTTTTTTTTTAGCTCGGTAATGTGGTCGGTTATGGCAGGGGGAGAACCAGACTTATTCTTCTAGAGTCGACGTGTTCGTTTAATGCGTTGTGCACTATGATGAATATATTTTTGGATGGAAACCCACGCATGGACCGCATTTCAATATGGATGAGCTTTACGTGCAATGGTCAGTTAATGTACACTCCCGTACTCGATGATATATCCATGGAGAGTGGATTAGCCATGCTGAAGCACGGTTTCCAGACAATGCTGGTTTTGTTTTTGAAGCGGGACACCTACCCCTATGAGATAGATAACATAAGGAGTTTATTGAATTTGGGTGGAACGGGCAAGGGAGCTCTTATTGAGTTCAGGGGGCAAGCTCTGGACGAAAGGGATGAGAGAGTTGAAGGACCTATTATGGAATTCATCCCTAAAGAAAAGAGAGAATAATTACATTAGTCTTGCTTGAAGTTATACTCTACATTTATATCGCAGTAGTAGTTGATGAAATTATAATTGAATTCAGGGAATCAAGCGAGGACCCCAATGATATTTCCAGTGGTGAGGATGCTTGGCCGGATCTAGTTACAGATGAAATTAAGGAAGAAGAAGAGGTTGAAATCCCCCTACATAACTTGGGAGTCCCACCCTTAGCGAAAAATTATGAACCTTACCCCGATTCGTGGATTAGAGAGTTGGATATGGATGCGGGATATATGAACACAATGGTCCCAGGCGTAGATATAGACAATATACCGCCACCCGTTGGTGTTGGAGTCGATCAGAGGTTTATGAGTAAAGACGCATTATAGATGTACTTGAAGGACTACTGCATTAGAAGACATGTCCAATTCAAGGTGTTGAAATTTGGACCTGTAGTTTATTATGTACGTTGCACAGGTGATCAGTGTCCATGGCATGTCTATGCGTCATTCAGTAAGAAGTGTAGGGTGTGGAAAATTAGACGATGCAATGATGAACACACTTGTTTGAATGTCGAGCCACGCATGGACAATCGGTTGTGCACTTCTAAAGTTATTTGTAACCTCATTATGCCGAATGTGAGGATAAATTTCACTCTGTCTCACACTGTCTTCATATGAGATCATTCAGCTTGTTAAGGACAGAAATCCTATTAAGGTGAATTATCGTAGGGCATGGAGGGCAAAGAACAAAGCATTAGTTGCTGTATTTGGTGGTTGGAAGGAGTCGTACAACCTATTACCTCAGTTTTTGAAAGCAATCAAATACACAAACCCAGGTACTAAGTATAACCTCATAACCACGAATTATAATGTGAGAGATGGACGGGTTGTGCGGTTTGAAAGGTTATTTTGGGCATTTGGTCTGGCTATTCAAGGAATTCAGTTTTGTAGACCCTTTATCAGAATAGATGGGACTCATTTAGATGGGAAGTATAAGGGTTGTCTATTGATAGCTACGTCTTTGATGGAGATAATAGGTTGTTTCCCCTTGCCTTTGCAATTGTAGAGAAAGAGAATATTTATACATGGATGTGGTTTATAACTTGTTTGGCGCGTCAGGTGGTTAGAGGGAGGTCTTCGATGTGCATTATCTCCGACCATCACATTGGCATCATCAGAGCGGTGGCAGATGTTTTTCCACGCCCGCATAAACACAGGTTCTGTATACGACATATTATTGCCAATCTGAAGAAGCGGTACAGTGTGAAGGACTTGGATAAGATGGTGTGGAGGTGTGCAAGTGCACAAACAGTGGATGAATACAAGGTTGCAATACAAAACCTCGAAGAAGCTTGTCCTGAAGCCAAAGCGGAGTTGACTGAAGGAGTGAGCCCTGACTAGTGGGCCCTTGTGTACAATGGGAATTTATCGTTTGGGAAGATCACGACAAATTCTTCTGAGAGTGTGAATTCTCTATTGAAGCAGGCACCGAGCTTACCTATACAGGCCCTAAGATTTGCGATATTTTATCGGATGAATGCTTGGTTTGTAAACAGGAGAGACAGGGCTACACAGATTACCACATGTCTTTGTCCTTCGGTAGACGCGCATTTACGGACTACAGTGGAGGATGCTAGACATTTGCATGTTTTTGCCTATGGTGGTAGATATTTCAAGGGGGTGACCACAATGTTAATATTCTACTTAAGGAGTGTACCTGTCGGTCATTCCAGATTTATCAGATTCCATAGCTGACATCCGAGTATTATCATGCATCTACAAATCAGCAGGTGTATAAACGAGCATTTGATGTGCCACGAAGGAGAAGTACTTGGGTGCAAGAAGGTCCTGAGGTACTCCCACCAGCTGAGTCGAGGGGGGTCGGTAGGCCAATCCCCACCCGTATTTGGAATTCTATGGACAGGAGAGATGCCAATGGAATATATTTGTGCAGTAATTGTAAACAACCCGGTCATAACAAACGGGCTTGGAAAACCCTGTTTGTTGACGGTGCAGAGAGTTCCCATGCGGGGTCTAGTCATAGTTCTCATGGGGGGTTTAGTCGTAGTTCTCATGCGGGGTCTAGTCGTCGGTAATGTATACTTTTACTTTTTATATGACGTATAATGACATGTTTTCAGTTGGCTAGTGTAACTTCAGTTGTTAATGTATGCTTTGTTGTTTATATAGGTCGTGATGGCAGACACCCCAGTTTTGTACGATTAGGATTCTCATAGGAGCGAGGCCTCTTGTAGAAATCACTCTCAATCCAACCCACATCGGAGAACAAGTCTCGAACATATGCTCACACGCACACACACACACACTTTTTCTTTTCTTCTTCTCTTTTTTTTTTGTGACCCTCTTACTCTTTTAGGGTTGTTTATCTTTTTGTGTACGTTTTTCAGTCCTCTTACTTTTTTAGGACAATGTTTATTTTCTGTACTCGTATGTATATATATATTTTTTTTATTCATCATTTTTTTTAGAGAAAGCAATTTGTATACCTGGTTTTGGCTGACGTCTTTATCGTTTTGTCGCAGATGGCTTCTCCGATCTTTACCTTTCTAGGCATGGAGGCTGCCGATATTTCCTCGATCGTCGATAGTGTTGCGCTACGGTTCTTACAAGTTTATGACCCAAATTCTCCAAATGACGCCGTTTTATGGCCCAGAGAAGAATCGATAATGGAAGGTTGTGCTGTCAACGCGCCCTATCCCATCAACCAGCACTACTTATGGAGCTGGCCAGCGGTGGTTGACAACCAATTATGTACTCTTTTGGCTGCGGACAAGTTGCCATCTCTCCCTCTTGGTGTTGCAACCGGAGACATCTTGCTGAGTCCCCTTCATAATTTGACGGAATTTGTAGCTCCGCAGCTGTCCATCAACAGTCTTCTATATGGTACATGGGACTGTACATTTGAGTCGACCTTTTCGATCCTCCTGCGTGTTCGTATCTTCTTCGAGAGGGCAAACTTGGCTGTCAGCACCTGCCAGGAGGCACTAGCCAAGGTGGGTATTTTGACTCTCGTTCGGGCATCCATGTATGACTACTTCTGCGCCGACCATGTGATACGCGCGTTTTTGGAGCTCTGGTGCACAACAACGAACACGATCTTTACTTGGAAAGGGGTGATGTCCATCTCTTTGTGGGATCTACACCATCTCTGCAGGCTGCCTATTTCAGGGGCATTTTTCGATGAAGTATGTCCCATCGTTCACGACTTTACTAAAGTTTGGCCCCTGCCACTACCTGACAGTCTACCATATCTCTTCATCGCTTACCACCAGCTTCGATGTCGCCGAGGGACGAAGGGAGGGCCTCTTTTTCCCTTTCGATAGTGGATCGCTTTTTGGTTCTGCACCGAGGAGGGTGTCCGACCGTTTATTGACCCTTGGGCCGATCGCCACAAAATTTTGGGTTCCTAGTGTGACGCGCCGATGAAGTATCCTTGATAGCTTTCCTGACATTATGGATTTGCCGCAGCGTGCTACCGACGTCGGGCGGTGTGATTCGACCAACAATGTTCAAGGCCGCTTGCTTTATGGCGAGTGGCGTTCACATTGGTTTAGTGTGTCATCAGCAAATTGCATGATAGGCACCTTAACATCCCCCACTCCCATGTTGGTGATCTGCCCTTCCATCTGACCTTTCTGAGAAGGGGCACACAAACCTTCCCCAATCAGGCGAGGTTATTGCTGAATGTGGAAATAGAGAGCGTGGATGAGGAGTTGGTTTTACTCAGGTTTACGACGATTTTTGTCTTTTACTTTTAATACAGTCGATTAAAATGAGGCCCGATTGGACGGTCCATGTCGTGTTTCACACGAAATGGCGTTTCACACAGGATCAGGCCTCTACGAGACCCGATCCAGCGTTGAACACCTTACGGTGTGAAACGTGTGAAACAAGTTATGAACCATCGGATCGGGTCTCAATTAGATCGATGGTCTCAAGAGAAGAGGGAAAAAAATGTCCCCCTCGCTCCATGGATAGAGCTTATCAAATTCCATAATCATTAAAGCTTCGGTCCTTTTTACTATCAAGGAAGAGCGAAAGATGCTTCTATAACTCAATAGCTGAGTTTTCTGTTGTTGCTCTCTCTTCCTCTTGTAGAAATCCCTCTCAATCCAACCTAAATGCCCTACAAAACCAATTTAGGTACGTATTCGATTAGGGCTCTTATTCACTTAAAACAAATTAGTAAAAATCACCAATCTCTCCTCTTCCATTCCTCTCCCTTTCTCTTTTGCCTCATGATCAAATCCTTCCTAGCTTGTTCTTTCTTAGAATTTTTTGAAATACTCCTCAATTGAAGCTCAGACGAGAGGTTCTTCATTTTGAAATCCGTCTCTTATTTCTCCGATTTATTTATCATCTATTTTTCTGTCTTCTATTTTTATTATAATTCTTTCGCTTCCCTTCTTATTTCTTTCGTTTCAAAATTCTATTTTTATTTTTCTTATTTCTTTCTCATTTTTGAGGTAATCGTAATATGATGTGTTTACTGTTGTGGACAAATGGAAGGTAAGTGTTGGAACAAGTTGTAAATATTCACTTCAACAACAAGCATTAAATCAACAATTAATTTTTTCTGTATTAGCAGGAAAAAAGGTTAATGATGGTAAAAGTTTGTATAAATAGAATATCTCAAAGTAAAGCATATGTATATATATTGAACCCCACTTCCACGTACGTACATGCATGAAAAGCTTTTGACTTGTCAAATCTAACTGCTTTTTTTAAAGGCCCTTTAATCTTTTGTTTGAATAATATGACGCCAGATGGGGCAATCACCTTTCTTTATCAATATTCATGAAATTTACTTTTTTTTATTCCTTATTATTTGTTATCTTCAATAAATAAATAATTAATCAATTAAATGAATATGACAAGTGTTAGAATTGGTTTTAGAATTGGAAAAAAATTAATCAAAGTTTGGCATAATAAAGTATTTGTTCTCATAATTCACTGGTCTATTAAGCTGCACATGAAACTAATGAGGGAAGTTAAATACTTAGATCGAACGAAAATGTAAATCAATCCTTTTCTTCCTTTACTTGAAGTTGAACCCCACCTACTTCCTTTTATACCTTCCCCATCCCTAAAATTTTGCGACCAATATTTAAAAGGACTCCAAAGGAATCTTTAATGCTTTATCTAAAAGTAAATAATTCAACCCAGAACTCTTATCTTATTTGCTTTTGAATACCACTGAACTCAGCTTATTTATTAGCCTTTGAATTCTATTGCTCGAAGTTCATCCAGTACTGTTGCCTTGGTTTTTTAATTATCGCAGACTTGCTGCTTTGGAGTAAAATTAATTATGGCTTCCGGCAGTAGTGTTGCTGCTGGTATTCTGGGTGTTTAAGTATATGATATTGAATTCTCGCTACTGGTATTCTGGGTGTTTAAGTATATATATATATACAAGGAGAAGGAGACCTCCTCTTGGTCGGTAAGTCTCTTCTCCCTGCAATCTCTTTGATCTATTTCATTTTGTGAAAGTTAGATTTTATACAATTGAATCTTAATTTCTTTCTTTCTCTACCAACTTTTCGCTTGTTTTTTAGTCATTAATTAATTGAAAAACAATTAACTACCTTACTATAATAAGGCAGATATATTTACATACAAAGGAGAGGTAATTAATTGATCAAGAGGAAGCATGGATTTCTTGTTTACTATTATTTCTGAAGTGGGAAAGTGCTTATATGATCCCGTTAAACGCCACTGTGGTTATCTCTTTTGCTATGCTCGGAATGTTGAAAAACTATCTGATGAGGTGACAAAACTGTCCAAGCATAAGAATGATGTAGACAATAAGCTTGAAGAGGAGAGAAGGACGTCCCTGAAGGAGCCTAAAGAAGCAGTAAAACAGTGGAAGGAGGATGTGGAGAAGGTTGCTAGGCAGGCAAATGTTTACGGTGGGCAACTGATCATCAGTGGGGAGCAGAGACCTATTCAGATGGGGGGTTGCTGGTGTTTCAATGTCGTCACTTGGCGTTACAAATTGGGAAGGGATGCAGCAAAAGAAATTGTCAGAGTACAAGAGCTGACAAATGTTCTCAACAACTTCCATGGTGATTTCACATACCGTCCTCCTCCCTCAGACGTTGTAATAAGGAGAAGCGACACAATTCAAAACAACGAGTCTATAACAATATCGGTCGAGAGACAGGTTAAGCAAGCATTGGGTGACCACAGTATTAGATCCATTGGCATCTATGGTATGGGTGGAATTGGGAAGACTACCCTTGTTCAAAAGATTAACAATGATATGACAGAATCAAATCTTTTTAACAAAACAATTATGGTGACTGTTTCTCGAAATCCAGAATTGAAAGTCATTCAAGAAGATATAGCTGATAGCTTGGGATTGAAATGCATCAAAGAGGTCAATACGGATCAGCGCAGGGCAAGTCTGTTGTTCGACGAATTGAAAAACTATGAACGCGTACTAATCATACTTGATGGTGTGTGGGAAAAACTAGAGATGGCTCAAGTGGGAATCCCCCGCAGAGGTGAACATCCATGCTGCAAAATTATCATAGCCTCTAGACGCATAGATGTCTGTGATCTAATGAGGATGGATATAAAGATCTCAGTGGAGCCATGGTCGTCAGAGGACTCAAGAAAACTATTTGACTCAAAAGTGGGGCAAGACATGATTGTGAAGAATCCAAAATTAGAACCTCTCGCAAATGAAATTATAAAAGAGTATGGAGGCAATCCATTGGCAATTGTGACACTTGCATCGGCTTTAGTGGGGAAAGACAATGAAGTTATTTGGAAAGATGCATTGAGGAGTTTGAAAAGTTCAGATCCAAATGAGCTGGAAAACATTGATGGAATGGATACTGTGATCAGGTCCATCAAATACAGCTATAATCATCTACCTGGTGATCAGTTCCATCCAATGAAGCTTTGTTTCTTATTTTGTAGCCTTTTCCCTGAAGATTGTGACATCAATTTGTTTGATCTAAGAACTTATGGTATAGGGGAAGGCTTTTTGAGAGTTGATGGAAGTCTACTTGATGCACGGGGTACATTGGAGTCATATATTGTAAGGCTAAAGGCGCGTAATCTGCTATTAGATAGCTCTAACAAGAATTGTGTCAGGATGCATGTAGCCAGGCTAATTGCTTCCAAAGAGCATGGCTTTATTGGGAAAGCAGGGATTGGATTAAATGAATGGCCAAAATTATTAGACAATGCTGAAGAGTACTGCAAGCGTATGTCCTTGATGAACAATGATATCCGTGTACTACCTGCAGACAATTACTTGAATATGCCACAACTCCGCAGGCTACTACTGACAGGTAATAAGAATTTGGAGCAAATTCCAGACAACTTCTTTGCAGGAATGAATAAGCTAGTAAATTTGGACCTTTCTGAAACTGCAGTCTCATGGGTTCCAACATCAATGTCTTGCCTGACTAATCTGAGAACTCTAAATTTTGCATCAACATTTGGAAGTGACGGGGAAAGGGACATGTCCCTCATTGGAAAGTTGGAAAAACTTGAGATACTTATCCTTGGGTGTGAAAGACTCGAATTTCCAAATGGATTGGGAGAATTAACAAATTTGAAGGTTTTACATCTGGGTCATAATTTGGAATCGATACCTGAAGCAGTAATACCAAAGTTACTTCTTCTTGAAGAGTTGTGTTTAGATACCAGAGTCTCCAGTGGTCCTTCTAATTATTCAGATAGTACAAGTGCTGCTACCTTGGCTGAGGTGGCTTCTTTGAAGCACTTAACTACACTACGATTAGGTGTGAATTGTGATGTGGGCACCTTGTCTCAAGACATTCCCTTATGTTGGAAGAATAACTTGCAAGAATTCATGATATGCTTGGGTTCATTTGAAGATCCAAGTGATGCAAAAGGTTTGTCCAAGGTTTTATTCATTGACAACCTATCATACCCAATAAAGGACTGGGTCCTATTTTTGCTGCAAAAGACAGAGGACCTTCATGTACGGAATAACAAAGGTTTCTCGTATTTTCCTTGCTTGAATATCATGGACAATCTCAAGCGTTTACAAATCTATGATTGGGCAGTCATGAAGAATGTTGTGGAAAACATAAAGGAAGTAGTTCCACAAGCGACCAATAACTTGGGGAGATTGGAAAGGTTATACTTACAAGAGTTACCCAATTTGGAGAGGATCTGTCAAGGGCCACTTGGGGTCGGATTCGTTATGAATCTGAAAGAACTAATTGTCAGTGAGTGTGAGAAAATTCGAAGTATAATGCCACTTGATCTTTTGCAAGCATCACAATCGTTGGAATCCCTCACAGTTACAAATTGTGCGTCATTGACACGTGGTCAGAGTAAATGTCGAAGCACCAAGCAATATTGCTTCAGATCAAAAAGTACAAGTTGGTGATCAAAATTCCACCTATTTAATACAGCCCAGAGATATTGAAAAGAAGAAAAAAGTTCTGTTCGGCAAGGAAGGAGTAATGGAAAGAGAAGAATTGTTTCCTAAGCTGAATGAATTAACCTTGGAAGGCTTACCAAACTATATTCTTCCTGATCCCAGCACACACTTTGGCAAACAACAGGCCCAGCGAAGCCTGCAGCTTGTGTTACAAAAAATTTCCTAACCCAGGAAATCTTCCACAACAACACAGACAATAATCCAAGACGAGATAATCTGGCACTCGAGAAATTAAATAAGCCAAACTCAACAAGAACACAAAGATTTAACGTGGAAAACCCTCTTTTAATAGAGAGTAAAAAACCATGGGACGCGACGAACAAATCCACTATTTTCAGAAAAATAGTACAAGAAGTCTTTCAGATTAACAAGAGAAGAGAAAGAGAAACTTTACCCAACCCTTACAAATTTATTCCGGGGTCGTTCATCTCCCAATTTGTTTCCAAGGATCTTTTCCGGTTTCTCCCGTTCTGCCTTTCTATTCCTTCTCTCAGTTCTTTTCCACCTCTCTATCCTGTTTTTCACGCACACCCTCCTCTTTTACCCTAATCCACTAAAGGACAAAATAGAAGAAGAAATAATGATTTTGACCCTCACACTTGAGAGATACAGGTGGGCTCCACACACTTGACAATCTCCCACTTGAAGACCATCTGAAGCACAACTATTCCAACCTCTGACCTTCCTCTACCTTGTTCGTCGCATATGTCCATATCTTGCCAATTAGTGCAAGTTCACCATAGTTGAGCAAAGACTCAACTTTTGGCCCTCCACTGGCTTTGTCAACATATCCGCCAGATTCTTCTTTCCATCTATCTTCTCCAGCTTCAATTGTCCTTCCTCAAGTAGAGTTCGAATGAAGTGGTACCGAAGATGAATATGTTTGGTTCTCGAATGAAACGCCGAGTTCTTGGCTAGATGGATTGCACTCTGACTGTCGCTGTATAACCTGCAATCAGCATTATCAAACCCCAACTCATTCATTAGAGATTTCAGTCATATATACTCCTTGCTAGCTTCGTAGCGACCACATATTCAGCTTCGTTGAAGATAGAGCAACAACTTTCTGCGGTTTAGAAACCCAATTGATCATGATTCCACCAATCTGAAACACATACCCGAAGTGCTTCGCCATTATCTCTATCACCCGCATGATCGAGTCTACAAAACCTTTCACATCAATGTTATTTTCCTCCAAAACACAAACAGTAATCAGAAGTACCTTTCAAATACCTGAATATCCACTTCACTGCTTCCCAATGTTCTTTGCCTGGATTTTTCATGAATCTGCTCACAACTCCCACTGCATGTGCTATATCCGGTCTTGTACTCACCATTGCATACATAAGACTGCCAATAGCTGAAGCATAAGACATCGTCTTCATGTGAGCTATCTCCTCATCATTCTTGGCACCTTGTTCCTTAGACAATTTAAATTGACTACCCAAAGTAGTAGTCACCGCCTTGGATTCATGCATGTTGAACCTTTCCAAGACTTTCTTCACATATCCCTCTTGGGACAGCCACAACTTCTTCTTCTTCTTGTCTCGGGTAATTTGCATTCCAAGAAGTTGTTTCGCTTCACCTAGGTCCTTCATTGAAAATTGATTTGCCAACCTCTTCTTGAGATCATCAATTTTCTTCATGTTAGTCCCTGCAACAAGCATATCATCTACATACAATGTTAAGATAATATAATCTCCATCATTGAACCTTTGTAGATATACACAGTGATCCGCATTGCTCCTAGCAAATCCAATGTCCAACATAAACCTGTCAAACTTTAAGTACCACTTGCCTCCGGTGTGCTTTTGAGTCCATATAGACTCCTCTTCAATTTGCACACCCAACTCTCTTTTCCTATGACTTCAAAACCAGCTGGTTGTCTCATGTAGATTTTCTCCTCCAAGTCACCATGAAGGAAAGCTGTTTTGACGTCAAGCTGCTCTAAATACAATCCTTTCACAGCAACTATACTCAAAATAGTTCGAATTGAAGTCATTTTCACTACCGGTGCAAATATATTATGAAAATATATACCTTCCCTTTGTCCAAACCCCTTCACCACAAGTCTTGCCTTGTACCTCTGTACACCACCGGCTTCTTGCTTGACCCGGAATATCCACTTGTTTTGTAATACCTTCTTCTTTGCAGGCATCTTCACCAATTCCCATGTTTGGTTCTCCTCCAATGACAACATCTCATCTTTCATAGCAAGCTCCCACTTAAGATGAGCTTCATCCGCCATGACCTCATCATAGGATTCTGGCTCTCCTGCATCAGTATACAAAACATGTTGTACAATTAAATTTAACTTTTGTACAGGCTTTCTTACCCTTGTACTCCTCCTCAACCCAGAAGTAACAATTTCCTCTTATGGTATTTCTGAGTCATCAAAATCAGTTTGAGCATTTGAATACTCATGTGATTCACCGTCATCAATACTTGATTGTTCACCCTGTGACTCATCCTCTTGTTCAGTTTCAATTTTTTGTTCTCCTTCAGTTGGAACAACCTGTTCATTTGTTGCTTGAGGTAGATTTTCATCAGTCTCATCTCTCTTTATGTACTCTTTCTCCTTAGGCTCAATCTTCTTTTCTTCTTTTCTGTCTTTGTACATTTGCTCCTCATTGAATACAATATTTCGGCATCGAAACACCTTGTTGTTATCAAAATCCCATAGTTGGTAACCATACTCGTCACCTCCGTATCCAAGAAACACACACTTGGTAGATTTAGGATCAAGCTTCTTCCTAACTTCCCTGTCAATGTGAGCATTGGCAATACAACCGAAAATTTTCAGAAAAGAATAATCCACATTCTTACCAGCCCATACCTCTTCTGGTATTCTTCCATCTAGAGCACTTGATGGACTCCGGTTGATTAGATAGACTGTTGTATCCACAGTAGCTTCCCAAAGATGCAAGGGGAGACCCGCATGAATTCTCACGCTCCTAGCTCGCTCAAGGATGGTTCAATTCATTCTCTCTGCCACCCCGTTCTGCTGTGGTGTTCTAGGCACAGTCTTAATCCTCCTAATCCCCCTTTTGGCACAATAGGAGTCAAACTCCTTATTACAAAATTCTCTGCCATTATCAGACAACAGACATTTCAACCTTGACCCTGTCTCATTCTCAACACGAGCTGACCAATACTTGAACATGTTAAAGACATTTGATTTTTCTTTCAAAGTATAAATCCATGTCTTCCTACTATAGTCATCAATAAAGATAACAAAATAGAGATTACCTCCAAAAAATTTACCTTGGGCAGGTCCCCAAACATCTGTGTGAACCAAGTCCAATCTGTTGGACTTTTTCTCTCTACCATCTTTGTTGAAGCTCACCCGCTTTTGTTTTCCTAAGACACAATCTTCACAAAAGTCAAAGCAAATATTAGTTATACCTGTCAAAACCTTCTTTGAATGTAGGATCCTCATCCCATTCTCACTCGAGTGACCAAGCCGGCGATGCCATAATGATGCTTTATCATCCTTCTCAGCCGCCAAGGAAACAATTTGATCTACCTTGGTGCACAATGGGTAAAGTGTGCCCATTGCCTTCCCCTTGATCAAAGTCAATGCTCCACGGCTAACCTTCCATGAGCTGTTCTCAAATGTGATCTTATAGCCCTCCTTGTCTAACTTGTTGACAGATATAAGATTTTTCTACAAATCCGGTATATGCCTTACCTCTTTTAGAATCAGTTTACCATTTCCAACAATTACATGACCAAACCCACCCTTGATGTAGTCACAAAACCACTCTTTGTGAGATGTGCAATGGAAAGAAGCTCCGGAGTAAATATACCAATTCTCCACCTTGTATTCGTCATAAACTGACAAACATAGTTTTTCCTCATGTCCATCTACAACATTTGCAGTATTCTTTACTCTCTCTGGACAATCTCTCTTAACATGTCCTTCCTTATCACAAACCCAGCACTTGAACTTACCCTTATATTTACCTTTTGACTTAGATCGATCCCTATTATTGGGACCCCTGCTTTGATTTTTTCCCCGGTCTCTGCCCTTCCCCTTATCAACTGACAAAGTTGTGTCGGAAGTGGACGATGTATTGCTCACCATGCTCCTCTTCATCATCTCCTGATTCAGAATAGTACTCAGCACCTCATCAAACTTCAACTTCTCCTTAGTAGCATTACTAATTGAAGTGATCACTGTATCCCAACTTTCAGGCAAAGAACACATAAACATCAAAGCTTTCACATCATCATCAAATTTCAAATCAAATGCTTCAATTTGTACCCACAATTTGTTAAAATCATTTAAATGATCTGCAATAGGAGTTCCTTCAGACATTCTCAAATAAACAAGTTTTCTCAAAAAAAAAAAAAACCTGTTTGAGGCTGATGACTTCTCATAGACTCCTGCCAATGCTGTCAGTAAATCCTTGACAGTCTTCTCCTTAGAAACATTAAACGCTACCGATTGAGTCAAACTCATCCGGACTACAGCCAATGCCCTTCGATCCAGTAGCGCCCACTCGTCAGCCTTCATCTCTGCCAGCTTCACCCCTATGAGTGGCAAATGTAATTGCTTCTCATATAAGTGGTCCTCTATCTGCATTCTCCACCACTGATAATTTGATCCATCAAATTTCTCAATCTTCCCAGTCTTGAAAGATTTCTCTGCCATAACTCCCACTCAATTTAATAACCAATTGAATGAAATCGTTTCGTCCCCCCCCACATCTAATAATTGTTACAAAAAATTCTCTAACCCAGGAAATCTTCCACAACAACACAGACAATAATCCAAGATGAGATAACCTGGCACTCGAGAAATTAAATAAGCCAAACTCAACAAGAACACAAAGATTTAACGTGGAAAACCCTCTTTCAATAGAGAGTAAAAAACCACGGGACGCGACGAACAAATCCACTATTTTCAGAAAAATAGTACAAGAAGTCTTTCAGATGAATAAGAGCAGAGAAAGAGAAACTTTACCCAACCCTTACAAATTTATTCCGGGATCGTTCATCTCCCAATTTGTTTCCAAGGATCTTTTTCGGTTTCTCTCGTTCTGCTTTTCTATTCTTTCTCTCAGTTCTTTTCCACCTCTCTATCCTGTTTTTCACACACACCCTCCTCTTTTACCCTAATCCACTAAAGGACAAAATAGAAGAAGAAATGACGATTTTAACCCTCACACTTGAGAGATACAGGTGGGCTCCACACACTTGACAGCTTGGAGATGCTTCTGTTGAATTAAACAATCAGGGCTCGACGGCATTATCATTGCAGGCGTCGGCTCCAAATATTGCAGGGGTCCTTCTCCAGAACTTAACAATGCTATGCGTTTCAGGTTGCGACAACTTGAAAAATCTCTACTCATTGGGCAGCCTCCAGAAGCTAAGAAAGATTGACATCCGAAGGTGCCACAACTTGACGAATCTTTTTAAGCTGAGTGTGATACAAGAATATGGCAGCCTCCACAGTATACAAGAGATAACTGTAAAAAACTGCCGCAGGTTAAAATGGATAGTTGTGAAAGCGGAGGACGAAGATGGAAAAGGCACAATATTATCGTATGATCACTTCACATGTCTAGAATTATGTGATCTACCCGAGTTTCTATAGCTGGGATACCAACATCCTCCTTTCCCAATCCTTGGAACACATATTTGTCTCTGAGTGTGAAAGTTTTCAAATTCAGTGTATCTTGCCCGTTGATACTTTGGAAACATCTCGACTTATATCATTGAAGTCCCTCCGTGTTGAAGGATGCAAGTCACTGGTACAACTGGTTAGTATCAATGTAGAGGTTCCAACCATCATCAACTCAGACAAAGCATAGCTAGGTGAGCATTCCATTGATGGAAAGATGAAAAAATTGTCATTCAACAATGAAGGAGCAATACTAGAAAGAGGAGGCTTGTTTCCTGGGCTCTATGAATTGGTCTTGAAAGAGTTACCAAACTTGACGAGCATATGTCTTTTTCAGCCTGCAGAAGCCAAGTGCTTTGGCAAACAGCTGAAGCAAGGTCTTGAAGATGCTTCTATATCAGAAAATGACCAGATGCCAGCCATGCGGGCATTGGCCCCAAATTTAGCAGTCTTTCAGAATTTAATAACACTGACGATCTCAAGTTGCCACAACCTCAAATATCTCTTCTCCTTAAATATGTTTCAAAACGGTGGCCTCCAAGAGCTGCAAGAAATACATATAAGTGACTGTAACAATTTAAAATGGATAATTGTGAATGAACAGGAGGATATATTTGAAGAAGGAGAAAAAAGGGGAGGAGATATGGGGTTGGTTTCCTCAGGAGTAGACAAAGAGAAAGGAATTTTGTTACGTAGCTTAATACGTCTTGAATTAAGAAACCTACCCGAGTTGTTGAGCTTCTACAGCTGGGACGACAGCCTTCCCCTTCCCTCATCCTTGGCTTTCACGACTGTACAGTGGTGTCCAAAATTGGGGGAACGTCCACATCATTATCCCCCCGAAAGAGAATCACTAAATGATCAACAAATGCCACCATTGGTGTTACTACAAAAATGAGGTTACAAAAATCTGAGAGGACTTCAAGTTTGGGATTCGTTCAGTGGTGGAATATTGCAGCATGTGTTCGGCTGCTTGGATGGTGGAGTTGCAGCAGCATCTTGGTTAAATATGGGAACCTCTGCGTTAAAGCAATTGGAAGAATTAGCTCTAAAATCCTTACCCAATTTGTCAAGCATCATTTATTATGGGAATCCCCCCAAGTTACCTCCTCTTGAAAGGATTTTCCTCAACCTTAGGACCCTGGAAGTCGTGGGTTGCAATAGGTTGAGGCACTTGTTTCCTCCTCCTTGCGCCCTCTCTGCAGAAAGCAGCCTGCCACGTTTGAATAGACTGAGAGTTTCTGACTGTGCAGAACTGGTAAGCTGTGTGATGACCAAGAAAAGAGATATAGATGATCCCTTATTCGCAGCAATATTATGGCCGGAGTTATGGGAACTTGATTTGTTAAAGCTACCAAATCTGTTGTGTTTGTATGGAGAGGACGGGTTCGGCAGCTTTCTCCCACGGCACCCTTCCTTGACAGATGTGCACATAAGTTGATGTCCGAACCTATGGAAGCATATCGTGAATAATAATATTGCTTCTTCCTCTAATTCTTCTTCTTCTTCTTCTCTACTGATTGGAAACAGCACATTAATCAACCTCTCATCATCCCAGTCTTTTTCTTCTGCTCCCGTAATATTCTCTCTTGAGAAGCTCCGAATTTCCGGTTTTGATCAGACCCAGCATGTTTTCGGGTTCGAGGAAGGAATATGCAGCAGCAGCGTATTTCACAATTTGTCCCCGTTAGTCTTAGAAGACCTACCAAGACTGGAGAGCATATGCAGGGGTTACATACCTCCTGGCAGTTTAGCTAACCTACAAGTAGTGAAAGTTGGCAGGTGCCACAGTTTGAGGGGATGCCTACAGTTCTCTCTTATCCTCGCTGGAAGCCTGCAAAATTTGGAATCATTGGTGGTGGACTCTTGTGAGAAACTTGAGAAATTAATGATGTTACCAGATGAGGAGGAGGAGGATGATGATCAGAAGATGGTGGTAGTACTACCTAGCGTGGAGAATCTATTCCTAAAAGACTTACCTAGGCTGGAGAATCTCTATGGTGCGGGGGAGGCTTTTCTCCGATTGCCATCGTTGAAGTGGACCACAGTGAACAACTGCAGTAAGCTGAAGCAGCTTCCATTTGGACCATGGGCAAATCCAAAGGACAATCCATGGGCAGATCCATGGGTAGATCGATGGGCAGATCGATGGGCAGATCCATGGGCAGATCCAAATGTCGATCCAAGGGAAACTCTATTTGGAACACGGCAAGTAACTCGTGCTGGGTAATTAAATCCATGGGCAGTACTCTTTCCTTTACTAAAATATTCCTATATAATTCTCACATTTCCTTTTTCATGCATATTCAGGATACTGGCGCTGAAGGCAGCAATGCTCTTCAAAGGCGCTCTTCTCGATGATAATTAATTATCAACATATATGCTGCTGAAGAGGATCGGAAGAAGACAGATGAACAAAATTAAAGACGATCGAGACAAGGAGAGGTATATATATACCTCAGTCTTCTGGCCATTTAGCAGAGATGAGGAATGATTTGGAAGAATTAACCAGTGCTTAATTTTCGACAGTACTGATCCGTTCGTGCTGATCGGCGACTCTGGTGTCGGAGAGTCAAACCTCCTTAACTTTCCAGATTCAAGCGGAACGAGTTCTACCTCGAATCCAAATCCCCTATGGATGTCGAATTCTCTCTATTAATTACTCTGCTTTTTCATGTGTATATTCATAATCCTAGCTCTTTGCTTTGCCCTTTAGGAAATAGCCTCAGCTATATAGTTTCATTATTAGATACACGACTCTTTCTTAAAAAACTCCAACAATGGTCGGAACAATAATATTGTTTTATTAAATAATTACGAGGTTTATTCTGGATCTGACTAGCTTCGATTGGTTACATACATCGATTAAATTCGAATGTATACGTAGAAGCATTACAGGCACATCTACTTATTTTCGCTAATCAAAATTGAAAAATCTCTACCTACCTAGCTCTCCTCATCAATCAATCTCAAACTACTACTGATCAATTAGTAGGTAGCTAGTTGAGGTTGGAGAGCATGTGACTGCCGAAATCAATTGAGCGGTGGAAGGAATCTCGGAGAAGGTGACTTCGTAACCGTCTTTCATATTCTCCATGCCTTCCGTAAACAACTGTCAAAGAATAGCTCCGACACAGGCGTGCACACCACCGATCCTAGCGGAGGCATAGATGATGTCCTAGTAACTGTCCCTCAGGCTCACGCTGTACCCGGAAGACCTCGACGATTTCCCAAACTTGAAGAAGATCAACGGCTTCTTCAAGACCGCACCCGAGTCTTGGATGTCAAGGATAGGTAGTTTTATCCATTTCTAGACGTCAATCTAATCTACACTTTCCATGTATATAGGATTCATATATGATATGTAATCTTTCGTATTCCCGTTAGGAAGGAGTCCCACGTGACTCATCTTCTACGTCTATATGTACATATATCTCAAGACAATTAATACAATGTGAAGCAGTACCACATTACATGGTATCAAAGCGGACCCCTCTTCTCTAACCCTAATTGCTTCTTCGTTTTCTTCTTCGTTTCCTCGCTAAACCCTACTCATGACGGCGCCAACCACTGCTTCTCCGGTTCTCTTCCTTTTGCCCCTCTGGATGCAACTTCACCGGCTCCTCTCAGCATGAACTCTACATTTAAGTCTCAATTTGTCATTCATACCCATGTTTGTGGTTCAACCTTTGATCTTGGTACTGATCGAGGTCAATTTACTATTATCCAGTCTCAAGTTGCCAATTAGGGAAGTTTTTTTTTTAAATAATTTTAAAAAATATATTTACATTTTTTACAAAGTTCCCAACTTATTTTTGAAAATGTCACTTTGACCTTTGACCAAGTTTGACCAGCTTAGTCAAAGGGCACATAGGCGGCGCCAGCATGTCACCAAAATTTTTTTATACAGAATTCATGATGGCGGCATTTAGATGCCGCCATCAACTAAAAATTAAAAAAGAAAAGGCGGTATTTCGAAGCCGCCTTCCCATTGAAAACATAAAAGGGACAAATTCCGAATTTTGATAACATACCTTATTGGCGGTATCCAAGTCCCGCCATATCGGAAATCATAGAGACGACTTCCAAAAGCCGCCTCTCACAACACTTAGACAAATTTTTTCGATCTGTTCTTCTTTAAAGAATAGAAGATGAGATTGGAAGCGAGGCGGCTTTCAGAAGCTGCCTACGCTTAATATAGGCGGCATTTTGATGCGCAACGTTTTTAATATTCAGCTCTACGGTAGGCGGCATCGCGATGCCGCCACATGGTCTTTTTCTTCCGTTCTTCCTTCTTTCATTCTTTCTTCTTTCCCTTCTTCATCTAAAATCTCTCCTCAAAACGGACGCGCGAAAAATAGAAACCCTCCCTCTTCTCTTCTTCCATCTTTTTGCCGAATCGACGCTGCAAAACATCGATTGAAGACTGTGTGGTCAC
This sequence comes from Aristolochia fimbriata, assembly GCA_019845555.1. Taxonomy (NCBI): domain Eukaryota; kingdom Viridiplantae; phylum Streptophyta; class Magnoliopsida; order Piperales; family Aristolochiaceae; genus Aristolochia; species Aristolochia fimbriata. The sequence continues at coordinate 11,992,545 of CM034081.1, forward strand.
GAGTTGTCGTTTTCTCACTTGAATCATCGTTGATACATTTGAAATGTATGTGAATTTGTCGTTTTGCGTAAGTTAGAGTTTCAATAGTCGCCGATTTCATGCATGTTTAGGGTTTTTGCGGTTGAAATCTAATCAATTTCAGTCTATTATGTGTGATTAGCTTTCAAATTTCTTGTTTTTTTGTTGATTTAGGGTTGATTTTCATGCTTTACGTGGATTTGAGGTTTTATATGAAGAAACTTCAATTTCATGCTAGTTTAGGGGTTTTGTAGTTGAAATCTCCTCAATTGCAGTATATTACGTGTGATTAGATTTCAAATTTCAAGTTTTTTCGTTGATTTAGGGTTGATTGGAATGCTTTATGTGGATTTAAGTCTTTACATGACAAAACTTCGATTTCAATGCCCCTGATTAGGGTATCTATGTTTGAAATATCTTCAAATATAATGAATGACGTGTGATTAGAGTTCGAATTTCATATCTTTTAGTTGATTAAGGCTTGGTTTTCATGGTTTGCCTGAATAAGGGCTTTACATGATAAATTTTTTACGTATAGGTTATTAATTAGCTTCTAAGTGGTTGATTAGCTTATAAGTTATTAATGGTTAAAGAAGAAACAGTAAAGACAAGCATGTTGATGGTTCAAACAAAATTGTATTGATCACCTAACCCTTCAAACAAAATTGTATTGATCGGATTTAAATATCCATTATGTATGATTACTTCTTTTGATGGTCGGTAAAAGCAGATCAATGCCCATCTTTGGAAGGGGAGATCTTTGCAAACAAAATCTACTATACAATTGTATTGAGTAGTAATTATTAGAACTTTTTCTAAGTTTTGTACTTTATTGGTAGAGTTGTGATTACCAAGTGCTGAGATGATTGGAAATCCTAAATGTCTGTAGCTTAATTTTAGTTAAAGATAACAATCATGCCTACTTGTTGTCATTTTGATGGTGAATTTATTTTTAAGCACAGTAATGTAGTCGATTATAGCAGGGGGAGAACTAGACTTATACTTCTAGAGCCGACGTGTTCGTTTAATGTGTTGTGCACTATAATGTATAAAATTTTTGGATGCAACCCAGGCATGGACCGCATTTTAATATGGATGATCTTTACGTGCAATGGTCAGTTAATGCACACTCCCGCTCTCGATGATATATCCATGGAGAATGGATTAGGTATGGTGAAATATGGTTTCCAAACAATACTGATTTTATTTTTGAAGCGGGACACCTATCCCTATGAGATGGATAACAGAAGGAGTTTGTCGAATTTGGGTGGAACCGGCGAGGGAGCTCTTATTGAGTTCGGGGGGCGAGCTTCTACCGAAAGGGATGAGAGAGTTGAAGGACCTATTGTGGAATTCATCCCCTAAGAAAGGTGAGAATAATTACATTAGTCTTGTTTGAAGTTATACTTTACATTTATATCGCAGTAGTAGTTGATGAAATTATAATTGAATTCAGGGAATCAAGCAGGACCCCAATGATATTTTTAGTGGTGAGGATGCTTGGCTGGATCTAATTACAGATGAAATTAAGGAAGAATAAGAGGTTGAAATCCCTCTACCTAACATGGGAGTCCCACCCTTAGAGAAAAATAATGAGCCTTACCCCGATTTGTAGAACGGAGAGATGGATGTGGGATATATGAACAAAATAGTCCTAGGCGTAGATGGAGACAATGTACCACCACCCGTCGGTATTGGAGTCTGTCTGAGGTTTATGAGTAAGGACGCATTACAGATGTACTTGAAGGACTACTGCATCAGAAGACATGTCCAGTTCAAGGTGTTGAAATCAGGACTTGTTGTTTATTATGTACGTTGTATGGGCGATCAGTGTCCATGGCACGTCTATGCGTCATTCAATAAGAAGTGCAGGGTGTGAAAAATTAGACGATGCAATGATGAACACATTTATTTGAACGTCGAGCCGTGCATGGACAACTGATTGTGCACTTTTAAAGTTATTTGTAACCTCATTACACCCAACGTGAGGACAAATTTTACACTATCTTTATATGAGATCATTCAGCTTGTTAAGCATAGATATCATATTCAGGTGAATTATGGTAGGGCATGGAGGGCAAGGAACAAAGCATTAGTTGCTATATTTGGTGGTTTGGAGGAGTCGTACAACCTATTACCTCAGTTTTTTAAAGCAATCAAAGACACAAACCCAGGTACTGAGTATAAGCTCATAACTATGGATTATAATGTGAGAAATGGACGGGTTGTGCGGTTTGATAGGGTATTTTGGGCGTTTAGTCAGGCTATTCATGGATTTCAGTTTTGTAGACCCTTTATTAGTATAGATGAGACTCATTAATATGGGAAGTATAAGGGCTGTCTATTTATAGCTACATCTTTTGATGGAGATAACAAGTTATTTTCCCTTGCCTTTGCAATTGTAGAGAAAGAGAATATTGATATATGAACTTGGTTTGTAACTTGTTTGACTCGTCGAGTGGCTAGAGGGAGGTCTTCATGTGCATTATCTCCGACCGTCACATTGGCATCATCAGAGCAGTGGCGGATGTCTTTCCATGCCTGCATAGACACAGGTTCTGTATACGACATATCATTGCCAATCTGAAGAAGCGGTATAATGTGAAGGACTTGGATAAGATGGTGTGGAGGTGTGCGAGTACCAAACAGTGGATAAATACGAGGTTGCAATACAAAACCTCGAAGAAGCATGTCCTGAAGCCAATGCCGAGTTGACTGAAGGAATGAGCCCTGACCAGTGGGCCCATGCATACAATGGAAATTTATTGTCCGGGAAGCTCACGACGAATTCTTTTGAGAGTGTGAATTCTCTATTGAAGCGGCCACGAAGCTTACCTATACGGGCCCTAAGATCGGCGATATTCTATCGGATGAATGCATGGTTTGTAAACAGGTGAGATAAGGCTGCACAGATTACCACACGTCTTTGTCATTCGATAGACGCACATTTATGGACTGCAATGGAAGATGCTTGACATTTGCATGTTGTTGCCTATGGTGGTGGAATATTTTATGGGGGTGAGCACAAGGTTAAAATTCTACTTAAAGAGTGTACCTGTCGGTCATTCCAGATTTATCAGATTTCGTTCATCCATGCCCTTGCAGTGTGTGGGGTAATACATTACGACTTCATCAGCTGACATCTGAGTATTGTCATGCATCTACAAATTTGTGGGTGTATGAACGAGTGTTTGATGTGCCATGAAGGAGAAGTACTTGGGTGCAAGAAGGTCCAGAGGTACTCTCACCAGCTGAGTCGAGGGGGGTCGGTAGGCCAATGTCCACCCGTATTTGAAATTCTATGGACTGGAGAGATGACAATGGAAGATATTTGTGCAATAATTATAAACAACCCGGTCATAACAAATGGGCTTGTAAAACCCGGTCTGTTGATAGTGCAGAGAGTTCTCATGCGGGGTCCAGTCGACAGTAATGTATATTTTTAGTTTTTATATGACGTATAATGACATATTTTCAGTTGGTTAGTGTAACTTCAGTTGTTAATGTATAGAGGACAGGGTTGAACCACAAACAGAACTATCAGGTAAGTTATTTTACGATTGTACAATGTTGACAATTCAGACCTTAATGATCTAAGTCATCGGTAAAAATATTAGGTTGTCCAAGACACCATTGATATATTTTGAGATCGTCTCGATGAATGTTCTGGACCGTGTGATGTTACAGTTCGGATTAGAGCAGGTGATTATCGCAACACCCAAATTCAATTACTGTCTATTGTATATTGAACTTTAATTTTATAACCTTGAACAAGTGACTTCCTTGGAGGATGTCAAACATGTTACTCGCATATCCCTAAAAGGGCAAACTGGGGAGGATTGGACGGCATATCATCGTGATTACATCGCTAGGTGGCAGGCGCGAGCTGATACTATTGTTACAGGCAGCCATGCACACACCCCTAGACATGCTCCCAACGAGTACATGACATGGTATTTGTCGGTCACTTGACAATTCATATCACCTCCACCGATGGAGCCAGTTATAGTATAATATGCTAGATGTTATACCGATGAGGCATTGGTACGTATTTAACTTTGTAAAATGATTAATTTTTTATTAATATTTTTTAACATACGTTTTTTATTTCGTAGTTGGGTTGCGTATGGAACGTGATTAAGCGCGTGCAGCGTGAGTTCATGGACCCATCGTTGGCAAATCCATACATGATGGAAATTGCACACTATTGCCAGTTGATCTTGCACAGTCTTCCACTCTTGGAAGGGACAATCATCAAAGGAGACTTGTCACGTGGTGGTGAGCCTTCTCATGTGGTCGAGACAACTAGATATAGAGCACAACAGGGGCATCGTGCAAGGCGTCATCATACATCTGAGATGACGTTGCATGTTGAGGATCCCGTCGAGCTTCCTCTCATACAAGAGCCCACGGTGCCAGATCTTCCACCTGTGCAGACACCTGAGCTTGAGCTCGAGCTGCCCCCTGAGCCTCAGCCCGATCGTCACCCACCCATCCGTAGGATTTATACTAGAAGTCAGAAGAAGGCAATTTGTGCACTGAGCCTAGTTCCGCCTTATAATTGTACTTTATACATTATGTTTCTCTTGTTTATTCATCTTTATGTATTCATTGTTCAGACACTGTTTTGTATATTGTATATTCTACATGTATTTGTTATAGATTTTTCAGTTATATTTTATTTCTTTTATGTGGGATAAGTACTTAGATTTATTTTCATTGAATTATGTTTGGTATATAGTGTTAGTAGGTTGAAATACAGGTTGAAAAATAGGTTAAAAAGAAAAAACAAAAATAAAATTGATAAAAAATAACAAAGAAGGCTGCTTTAAAATGCCGCCTACTATTAAAAATAGAATGCGGCTTCATTAAACCGCCTTCGCTACAAAGGACAAGGCGACATCAAAATGCCGCCTATATTAAGCGTAGGCGGCTTCTAAAAGCCGCCTCGCTTCCAATCTCATCTTCAAGTCTTTAAAGAAGAACCAATCGAAAAAATTTGTCTTAGTGTTGCGAGAGGCGGCTTTTGGAAGCCGCCTCTATGATTTCCGATATGGTGGTACTTGGATACTGCCAGTAGGTATATTATCAAAATTTAGAATTTGTCTCTTTTATGTTTTCATTGGGAAGGCGGCTTTGAAAAACTGTCTTTTCCTTTTTAATTTTTTGTTGATGGCGGAATCTAAATGCCACCACCGTGAATTTTGTATAAAAAAATTTAGGCGACACGCTGGCGCGTTGTCGCCAGCGTGTCGCCTATGTGTCCTTTTAACAAGCTAGTCAAACTTGGTCAAAGGTTAAAAGTGACATTTTTAGAAATAAGTTGAGAACTTTGTTAAAAAAGTAAATATTTTTTTTAATTATTAAAAGAAAAACTTCCCAATCAGGTGTCTCACAAATTAGATCGCGATACCTTTCTTCTTTGGTACAGACAGTTTGAACCGATTCTGGAGAGTCAGAAACTTCTCGTCTTTGTTACTGGCGACATTACTCCCCCAGCGTAGTTCAGTCCTGGATCAGACGGGTATTCCGTCATTCAAAACCCTCATTACACGAGTTGGTACCAGTTGGACAAGACAATAGTGTCTTGAATTGTCTCCATAGTTTCTTGACCAGAGTTGGGGTATCTCGTTGGCCTCAAGACGTCAACAGATATGTGGGCAAAACTTCATGCTACTTTTGCATCACGCTTGTAGTCAGACATTAATCATCTGCGCTTCAAGCTGCAGAATCTCCGGTGTGGCAGCCTGACTACTTCTGCCTATCTTGAGCAAGTGAAGTCCATTGCTGAGGAACTAGTTGTTGCTGGTCAACCGGGTTGATACTTACTCTCTTGTCTAGTTCTCCCTAGGTGGAATAAGATCCGACTATGCTTCCTTTGCATCTTCATTGACTGCATCTGACACTGTTATTCCCTTTGAAAAACTACATGAACTGCTTCTCACATAGGAGCATCAGTAGAATATGATCCAGCATCTCGCTAGTTTTGATGTTGCGGTAGCCCCGCTGGCTAATTTGGCCACTCGTAGGGTGCCTCTTGTTCTGGTGGATGATAGCGCGACAACCGTGGAGGTGGAACCCGCAATTGTGGCAATTGTGGTGGCAGCCGAACTAGTGGCACTGGACAAGGATTTGTGCATCGTGGAACTGACTCTAGCCCGCAGTGTCATATCTGCTCTCGCAAAGGTTACACTGCCCTTGCATGTCGTGATCGTCTTAATCTCTCCTATCGACCTTCGCCCCAATCGACGATGAACTCAGCTCAACTTGATCACTCTTACGACTTAGTGTGGTATACGGACTCCGGCGCAACTCATCATGTCACCGCTGACTCCTCCACGCTTCAGGATTTTCACGAGACGAGCAACTTGAGCGATCTTTCTCACGAAGTATTTTAATTTGTGAATAAAAGATCGGTTTTTGGTCACGAAATATGTAATTCGTGACAAATAGGCTCTCAGTTTTTTGTCACGAAATATGTAATTTGTGTCAAATAGGCTTCTTTATTCATTCGTTAAATCTATAAACATTTTTCCTTGAGTATTTATTATTTTATATGATACAAATTCCAATTCACAAATACCATATATTATTTTCTAAAAATTTAAATAAGTCTTAATAAAAAATTATATATGTTTTGTTAATTTTGATTGGGCTCTACTTAACAAATTAAATCTCACATACACGCACGATCAATAATCACGTTGTAATAAGCTAAAATAATTAAGAGTTTAATAAATAAATGTAAAATTTTTTTTTCTGTAATATCACTAAGATATGTAAATGAGTAGTATGATATGTAGTATATTTTTTTTAGATAAATCATATACACAATTAATGGCATTATTTTATATATTAAATTAATTTATTCATCTATCTAATAAATTAGTTTTAATAATTTATTGACTTATATATATAGATTTTATAAACATCCTAAATTTATTTTAAGCTAATTCAAGGATTTAAAAATTAAATTTTATTAAATGTTATAGTTTTCAATAATTGTGTGTATTTTAAAATAATTAATAAGAAACTATTTTAATATGGGATTTAACATGTCATATTTTATAAAAATATTTGATAAAAATTAGTAGTGTTTTCAAAAATAATCGGGTCCGACCTAGTTGAACCCACATCGGAGCCCAATTCGATTCTTATTGACATAACTATTTTCAATATGACCACCACTAATTTTTGCATGTTTTGATCTATTGAAATATTAAACATATAAAACTATATACAATATAATATTCAATGGTTGTACCATTCGTACAACCCGGTCTAACCAGGTTCGATTGGACATATTGGGTTTAAAGGCTAGTTTGGTTTTTAGAAACACTAAGTTGCACATTTTAAATATAAATTTCATTGATTAAACAAAAGTTATTTAAAAAACTATCACAAAATTTAAATTTTCTTGCAAAAAATAACATCATTTAAATAGAAAATTAAATATACTGAAAACTATTAAAAATGTGTTTTCTCCTCAAGTCACTCTATGAGCTCAAACAAAGCCCACGAACTTGGTACCAACGACTCACGGGTTTTCTTATGGAACTCGGTTTCTCCACGTCCACGGCTAACTCCTCCTTGCTGTTTCGATTTTCGCCTTCTGGGTCCATCTTTCTTCTCATATATGTGGACAATATAGTGGTCGCCGACAGTGATCTCTCTGGCATACACCAACTCAAGGATGATCTTCGTACAAAATTTTCTATTAAAGATATGGAAGAGTTGCATTACTTTCTTGGTGTTGAGGTTGTTCGCACCGTATCTGGCCTTCATCTATCTCAGACTAAGTATGCAGCTGACCTACTTCATCGACTCCGGTTAGCTGACATGAAGCCCTTGTCCACCCTGGTTATCAGTGGCTCGAAGATGTCTCTGTATCCTGGCATTCCTTTAGCAGACTCGTCTGAGTACCGAATAGCCATGGGTGCTCTGCTGTATCTCACACTTACACGTCCTGACTTACAATATTTCGTTAACTAGTTTTAACAACATCCCACGGATTTGCATTGGACGGTTGTGAAGCGTATTCTGTGATATGTGAAATGTACCCTCTCTCATGGTATTCCACTCTCTCCGCAGGCTAGTTTGGGGCTAGAAGCTTATTCTGATGCCGACTAGGGTGGTTGTCCAGACGATCGCCTCTTTGTCACGGGTTATTGCGTACTCTTCTGTGGATGTCCTATCTCTTGGTCGTCCTAAAAGCAACCTACGGTGGCTCGATCCAGTGCTGAAGCTGAGTATCTGGCCTTATCAGTTGCAGCATCTGAACTTATGTGGATCTTGGAGCTCTTCAAAGAACTTCGACTAGTCTTGTGTTCTCCTCCGTTGATTGGGTGCTATAATATGTTTTCAATTCACATTGCAGCCAAGCCTGTCTTCCATGGTCGAGTGAAACATGTTGAACTCAACTATCACTTTGTTCGAGAGCGTATTGCCAATGGCAGCATTCGAGTACAGTACGTCCCTATACGCAATCAGATAGTTGAAGTCTCACGAAAGGCCTTGTTCGGGACTAGTTCAATCGCCTCTGTCTCCGATTGTGTCTACAACATCGACCACTGCCATTACAGTGTCAAGTATAGGTAGTTCTATCCATATCTAGATGTTAATCTAATCTACACTTACCATGTATATAGGATTCATATATGATATGTAATCTTTTGTATTCCCATTAAGGAAGAGTACCACGTGACTCCATCTCCTACTGTCTATATGTACATCTCAAGATAATCAATACAATCTGAAGCATTACCACATTACATTGGATATGGAAATTAAGAAGCCATTTCTTCACGAAAGCCGATTGAGTTTCCTCCGTTCGACCCGGGTATATACCCTGCACAGCATGCAAGCATATTATATACATGACTGGAGTACGTAGTTACATGTTAAATATTAGCTCTTAATTAAATCGTACGTAATGTACCATTGATCTGGGTATGCATGGATGGTGACAAAATCGATTCTGTTGATCTGGTTATTGGAGATGAAATCTGTGCCCACTTCGTAACCTGGATTGAATTGCTTCATTTCGGGCAAAGATTCTCCGTAGAATCCTTCTAGACCTATTTCAAGAAGATGGTTGCCGTCGATGGATTTCACATGATCAGCCATTTCACTGATCCACTCCTGCATGCACCATGCACGAATGTACATAAGCTAGCCCAAGTTATATATTTATACATATATAAAAGCAAATTAAACTGCTTAATTTTCTAATTAATTATTTGTTGCTTATTTATATATACTTCTAATTAGTTAAAACTGACGATCACCTATAAGGTTTTGCCAAAGAGATCGCTCTCGCAGCGGGGCTCGTTCATGAGCTCCCATGCAAAGATGGTGGGGTCGTCTTTATAAGCCACTCCGGTGATCAAGTTCACACTTGTAAGAATTGCCTGCAGCACATGATATATTGCAATATTATTATTTTGAAGAAATATTTTGTATACACCAAAATGTGATCAGCCTAAATACGACGAACCCAAATGCCCATCAATCCACTAGTCGATCGTTATGAGTAGGCTCCTTCGATTTCGATGTATTCTGTCATAGCCCATCGCCAGACCTATTTGCATCGTTGTGTCATCGATACAGTCATTCCCCTAGTCAGTAATAAGTTGTCGTGTCAGCACCAGTCAGTAGGCAGCCACATGCAATCACTTCAGCGGTTAAACGACGTCCAAGCCCGGTCGCCAACGGTAAAGGCCAAGAAAAGACACCCACGATCCTCATCCGAGTGATCCAACAGAGGAGCTCCCCAGTCTTCCTCTCATCTCAACAACAGCAGCAGAAAGGGGATCGTGATCCCCATTCCAAGGATCAACCCCCAACAACAAGACAGAACCGGCTAAAAATAGCCAAAAACGTTCTGTTGCAAGGGTGGAAAAAGTTTTTCGTCGAGAAATACTCTCATGCACAGAAGCTCTTTTGAGTCGAAGAAGTCAAGCAACTCGTAGTTCGTCGAGATTTACCAGTTCAACCCGACCAGCTCTATATGTTCGCCAGCAACGTCAACAAGTCGATACACGCGGAACACAAATACTTCCGTCCGACCGACCAAAGCCATCATTGTTCATGCACACTCGTTCCAAAACTCGAATTTCGACGTCAACTCGCCAGAAGCCGAAACTTCATCAACTTACTCGGAGATCGAATCAGAGGAAGAATAGGTGATTGCACTCGCATTTTCTTGACTCTCAAACAAATTGTAAAACAAATTCTCTATTATGAATCAAATTACTCTCTCGGTCGTGCCCCTTCGCAGACCGGCGGATTTTTGGTGAAACAGATTTGGCACGCCCTGTGGGACTTTTCCTACCTCTCATCTCCTTCTCCGTCCAAAAAAAAAAAACACAAATCTCAGCCATGGCTAGCAACACCAACAACGACAACAACAACAAAAGCAAGAACATTGCCAGTTCGAGCTCTGCATATCCGCGCCCTGCCGCAAATGCAAGCTCGACTGCAGGAGCTCGCGGACCAGCGGCCGTCTCTCCGGCCAACATCCGTGCTCCGACTTCTCCACCGCCTGCCACTCGCCCAATTACAAGGGCCTTTGCCAGGAGCTTGTCCACCGAACAGGCTCCCTTCATCCGTGACGCATGTCGCCGGAGCGTCATCTTCCTGCCACAGGCTACTGCGGCCTCCGTCAAGCCAGCCGCAGCCTCAGCCAAGCCGATTCCAGCAATGGCCAAGTCGACATACTTGGTCGTCGCGGTCTCTCCTCCTTCCCACAACCCGATGGTTAGTTCAGCTCAGTCACCACCATCCCGAAGGAGCTCCATTGTCCCTGCCATGGTACAACACTATGAGCAGCATGGGGGCATGACTTCCACTTTTGCAGCCGGAATGAATAGGTCGCCAGCTTCCGTCATACTGAGAATGACAGCCGAAGACAAGTCTCCAATTGTGACTATCTCTCACGATCTCTTGGTCGTGCTCACCACAGCAACCAATTCACCACCCGTCCACTCTCCTCACCGACAGACACCGGCGACCTCCCCTGCGACTCTGTCACCCATCCCGCCTTGCCGCATCTCACTGGGGGCTGCCTCTACAAGCCAGTCACCCGCCAAAGCCACGTTCCACACTCAACCGACAGTGGCCAGCTCTCCCGACTAGTCGCCCACAACAATCTCTCCAAGCCCAAAGACTCCGACGACCGTCTCCCTAATGCGGTCGCTGGCAACAAACTTACCACTTCGATCTGCGTTGGGAATAGCTCCATCGACGTCGACCGTTGGGAATAGCCCACACTATGGAGAACCTACTACATCGACCGATGCTCACAATGATTCCTTGAGCAGTGGTTCCCGGTTCAATGGTGGGATTTCGAGAGCTAGGGATGGACGGATGGTGGGTGAAAGAGGGATTGTGACAGGATCGGCGATCGTGCTAGGTCCTGCCTGGCCCTCGTCATTTCTGGGTTGGGAGGAGGCTCCCAAGCTATCTACAATGAGTTCGAATTTTTACAGAATTGTGCCGATCTGGAGATCCCTCTGCAATTCTCTTTCCCTTAGCTGCTCATCCCTTTTCTTCATGGCAGCTTAGAGTTCTGCCAACTATTCTTCAACCATTTTGGCTTGCATCATCATCGCAAAAACTCTGATGACTATGGGGGACGAGGGGCTTGGAGCAAGGGATGCTTCGGGTGATGTAGCCGATCGCACTGGGGAAGGAATGATGCGTCTCCCTTCAAAGTGAGTGATCAGCGCGGGGACCCGACACGTAATTGGAGGGAAGATCCTTGCTGGGCTTGCGACCGGGCTGGTCATTGGGCTGATTTGTGGTGGGGACGTCAGAACAGCCAAATAGCTCCTCGAGGGATGAACCCTTGTTGGAGAAACTGCAGGGCTGGCTGGTACTTGGTCCGCCTGCAGCTGAATTTGCACTGCGCGCTGCATTGGCAGGGATCCTATGACAGATCTAGTGGTCGGCCTAGACCGGATGACCACGGGAACCTAGGATGGACAAATACCCTTGGCTTGACCGACAACAGCGGTTGTTGGTGTACATGGACGGCGAGGGAAGGCGACCAAAGGATCAGTCATCCTAGGTTCCGGTGATGAACTGGCTCCGGCAGTCGGAGTCTTAGCGACGACCTTGTTGTTGTTGTTGGTGGTGTTGGAACTGGCCATTTGAACTGATAGATCAGAGAAAGAGATGAAAGGCAGAAGTGTCCCACCGGGCGTGCCAAATTTGTAAATGGGTACAAATTGGTGGACCGTAAAATACGCGTCCAATGTATTTAAATTAAGCCGGGAGGAGTTTTTACTACATAACAGTTCGATCTAAATTTCAGGATCTAACTGAAACATAGCTGGTCATGCGGATCACCCGTATGACTAGTCTCACAATCTCCCACTTGATCAGTTTGGTCAGGCAATCCGATTTAAAATTAAAAAACATGAATCATGGCGATATTTTCTTGTATATAATAGTAGTATCTTCCATGTATTACATGTTCAAGATTTTAAATTAATTCCTTATAACTTTATAAATAAACCTATATTTATTCATGGTCCCAACTTTATTGATTTTTTCAATTAAAACTATTGTGCACATATAATAGAAAAAAACAAGAAATTAGAGTTTCACAATAATAGCGATACCTTAAAATGACTAAATGGGACCCAATCCTATAGTGACAACATGATCATTGAATTTGTGACGTGGCATGCCCTTTATCAAAGGATCAGCTAACATCAGCCTAGTGTTAATATGCTCGATGATCATTTTCTGATCTTTAACAAGGTCCTTGATGGCTAAGTACTTAATGTCGATGTGTTTACTTCGGCTCCCACTTTTATTATTTTTAGCCATGAACACAACTGCTAAGTTGTCACAATACACCTTCAATGGCCTAGAAATTGTATCTACCAGTCTAAGCCCAGCAATGAAACTCTTTAACCACACTGCTTGTGAAGTAGCCTTAAAGCATGAGACAAACTCAGCCTCCATTGTCGAAGTGGCTATTATTGTCTGTTTTGCACTCCTCCATGAAATGGCTCCACCAGCAAATATAAAAATGTAACCTAATGTTGATTTACAAGAATCAACGCAACCAGCGAAGTCTGAATCGGAGTAGTCAATCACTTCCCAATTATCGGATTGTCTGTAAGTAAGCAGGTAATTTTTTGTTCCTTGAAGGTATCGTAATACTTTTTTGCAGCTCTCCAATGATCAAGTGCTGGATTACTCTGGTATCTCCCTAACATTACAACTGCTTATGTGATGTCCGGTCTAGTACATTCCTGAGCATACATCAAGCTTCCAACAATAGAAGCATATGGAATATTTTTCATTTGCTTCTTTTCTAAGTTGTTCTGCGGGCATTGGTTCATGCTGAACGTGTCACCCTTCAATATAGGACCTATACTTGGTGAACAATCCTTCATCTGAAATCTTTCTAAAATTTTGTTGATATAAGTTTCTTGAGATAAACCTAAAATACCTTGATGTCTATCTCAATAGATCTTAATACCAATGACATAAGATGCATCATTCATATCTTTCATGTTAAAATTTTTAGATAGAAATTGATTCACCTCATGTAAAATCCCTTTATCATTGGTTACAAGTAAAATGTCATCCACATATAGAATAAGAAAACAAATTTCATTCCCACTAACCTTCTAGTATATACAATGATCCATAAAGCTTTCAACAAATCCGAAGGAAGAAATAACGTCATGAAATTTAAGATACCATTGGCGCGATGCTTGTTTTAAACCATATATGGATTTCTATAACTTGTATACCTATTGCTCACTTTCAGTAGAGGGGAATCCTTCAGGTTGTTTCATGTAAACCTCCTCCTCTAGTTCACCATTGAGAAATGCGGTTTTCACATCCATTTGATGCATCTAAGTTAAATTGAGCTACTAATGCCAAAATAATATGTAAGGAATCTTTCTTTGATATAGGACTAAATGTTTCTGTGTAATCGATCCTTTCTCATTGAGTGAATCCTTTTGCAACAAGGCGGGCTTTATATCTTTCAATATTACCCAATGAATCTCGTTTGGTTTTGTAGATCCATTTGCAACCTATGGGTTTAAACCCTTTGGGTAATTGAAAAAGATCCCACACTTTATTGCTATTCATGGAATCCACTTCTTCCTTCATGGCATTATACCATAACTCCGACTCTTTGCTATTGATGGCTTGTGTGGGGTCATTATCAGCTCCTTGGCATGGTCAGAATCTTGTAGATACACTTGATAGTCACTAGAGATTGATGGTCTTTTCGTTATTGTAGATCGCCGTAATGTATGAACAACTTTTTCTTGAGGAATTTGTTGTTCAACTGGCTATTTTGAAGTTACCGGATCTTCTTGAACAGTTTGATCTACTAGAACAGTTTCAGCCTTTATTTGTGGAATTTCATTGATTGGTTGTTCAAAACTCGGTTCTACTGGAGGAGTTCTATGAATAACAACCATTTTCTCACTAGATGTGACAGTTTTATCTCTTTCAAAAAATGTGTCATGAAATTGATTACTCCCACTGATTGAGTCTAATTCAAAAATTTTGCATTTCTCGATTCCACAATCCTAGTGCTATGAGTTGGACAATAGAATCTATATCCTTTGGACCTTTTTGGATATCCAATGAAATAACCACTAATGGTCTGAGGATCCAATTTTTTTCTTGTGGGTTGTAAACTCTTATCTCAGATGATCATCCCCACACGCGTATATGTTGCAAACTTGGTTTCCAACCTTTGAATAATTCAAATGGTGTCTTGGGAACAACCTTGGTTGGAACTTTGTTTAATATATGCACCACTGTCTTAAGAGCATCAACCCATAAAGCTTTAGGTAGTTTAGCGCTACTTAGCATACTTTGCAGCATGTCCAATAATGTTCGATTTCTTCTTTTTGCAACACCATTTTGATTTGGAGAACTTGGCATGGTGTATTGGGGAACTATACCGTTTTTTTGAAGAAACTTGGTGAATGGACCTTGTGCTTGTCCAGACTCAGTGTATCTACCATAGTATTCCTCACCTCTATCTGTTCTCACTATTTTGATTTGCTTCCCTCATTGTTTCTCTACTTCAGTTTTAAAGACCTTAAAGGCATCTAGTGCTTCATTCTTTGTATGAAGTATGTAGAGATACACGTATCGTGAGTAGTCATCAATAAAGGCGATGAAATATTTCTGACCTTGAGCATCCATATTTGGACAACATATATCAGAATGGATGATTTCCAATATGGTCGAACTCCGAGTGGCACTTTTCTTGTACTTGTTAGTCTGTTTGCCCTTTATACTGTCTACACAAGTTTCAAAATCAGTGAAATCTAAGGTACTAGGTACTTCATCTTTCATTAATCTTTTGATTCTATCTATGGAGATGTGTCCTAATCTCCTATGCCACAAGGTTGATGAATCCTCATTTCTAACACATTGCTTGAGACCAGAATGAACATTTATAACCTCAAGTGGGGTATTGTTTTTCAAATTTCGTGAGTAAAGTCCATCACATTGAACATCGTTACCTACAAGCCCAGATTTATATAATAAACTAAACTCGGTGTTTTGGAATGTGAAACTAAATCTCGAAGTTACAAGTTTAGATACATAAATTAAATTTCTCGTAAAACTGGGAATATAGAATGTTCTCTCTAAAGTTAAAACAAAACTTCTCTCCAGCATCAAATTGCAGCTGCCAATAGCTTCTACATGCAACTGGATTTTACTCCCCGAATATATAAATTGTTCATTTCCCATTGGTTTTCCAGGTTTCTTAATCCCTGCATGAAATTACAGACATGGATTGTAGAACCAGAATCAATCCACCATGTGTTATAATTTGTTTCGACCATATTAGTTTCATAACAGACAAGGGAATGGAATGTATGTTTCCTCTCAAGCCAAAGTTTATGCTTGGTGCAATCCTTCTTCATGTGTCCCTTCTTTATACAGAAAAAACACTTGGACTGTTTCTTTATATCAGCTTGGGGAAGAAGCTTATGTTTCCCCTTCTGATTTGCTTGAATGAAACTTTTTTCTTGAGTGACAATAAGTGCAGTTTCTCCCACCTCTAAAAGCAACCTTGCTTCCTCTTGAGCACACCGGGTCAAAAGATAGTCAATTGACCATTTTTCTTTATGTGTGTTATAGGAAATCTTAAATGATACATATTGATTTGGGAGAGTCGTTAAGATATAATGCACTAGAAAAGTGTCAGACATGTCACATTCCAATGCCTTTAGGCTAGCTACTAAGTCCCTAAGTTTATTTATGTGTTCTCGAACACTTTGAACACTGGTGAGCTTCACATATGTGAACTTCATTGTCAGTGTGTTGGCCAATTATTTCTTGAAAGGTTGAAATTGTTTTTCAATTGCTTTAAGCAAATCTTGAACCTTTTCTTCTTTTTTGACAATACTCTGCACATCATCTGGAAGCTTAGTCTTAATGAACATGGTACTTAGTCGGTTGGACTTTTTCCAATGGTCGTAGAGCTTCTTTTCTTCGAGGGTACTAGTGTTCGTAATTTTTAGTTCATCCTTCCTAGTTGCATAGTTTATGTCAAAGCACCCTAGGTGAAGAAGAATTCTCTCCTTTCATATTTTGAAGTTCTCATTACACAATGTAGGGAATATCAAACTCGATTTCATAATTCCTGTGGGTATGTTATCAAAAGGCATTTAATAATTCTACAACATATATGTCTATAACTGCATGTGATCTACTGCATGAAATACTTAACTAAAGATGTTGTGGCTAATATTTGATTAAGTTAATCCATTAGATCACTAGACATGATGCTAATGTTTTATAAATATTATTTAATGTCCCTAACGTGATTTCTACTAAAATAATATTATAAAATTAAGGTTGTTGTGGCTATACCTTAATAAAATAATATTATCTTACCACTTTAACATTAAATTAAAATTATTACAAATTCATCATGCAATAAAATTATCATAAAACAATAAAGCATAATTTTCTCAAATTTTAGGTACAAATTTCGTGCACAATGGACAAATATTGACCTCTGAACCGGTTGAACCAATTAATTTCATTTAAACAGAACCGGTTTGGGCCTAAAGGTTCGGGTCGTGCCCTGTGTCTGGGTCGCCTTGGTTCTGGTCACACCCTTAGTCGAGGTCGTGCCCTTTGGTTTGGGTCATGCCCTTGGTCTGGGTCGTGCCCTTTGGTCTGGGTCATGCCCTTGGTCCGGGTCGCGCCCTTTGGTCTGGGTCATGCCCTTGGTCCGGGTCGCGCCCTTAGTCCAGGTCGCGCCCCTCGGTCCAAGTCGCATCCTTGGTCCGGGTTGCAAAGAAAAAATGGACCGGGCCGGCTGGAGGTCATTTTCAACCTTCAGCCAGCCACCGAATGCAGAAACCCTAATTCTGTGTTCGGTGACTTCTGGCCGACGCTGCAGCTTAAAACCTTGGGGCATTGGCTCCCCTTGCCGCGGTGACCATATTTTGACCAGCCCCGACGCCCACCGGCGACGGTTGACTCAGAAATTCTGTCACAAAATGTTTACGATGCGACGCCGGATTTGAAATTCTGGCGTCACTGCAACCGGCTGTCATGGGGTTTTGTTCCCTAGGCTGCTGCGTGTCTTTGAAGATTCAATCGCTACAAATTGCCATGGCATCCTTTTTCGTCGGCTGCTGGTGAACCTTCACCAGTCAGAAGCAACGTAATTCTTCTCAAAATACGTTGAGGCAAGGAGTTATATGGCTCTGATCCCACATGTAGAACATGTTGATTCCATAATCACATAATTGGAATTAACAAAGTAACAGACATACCTTCTACCATCGTGTGCTGATGATGAACGCTTCTAAACAAGAGATTATACGCCTTCTGTGAGGCTTGTACGCAGCGCAAAGGTTTGTCAGAAGAGCATTCAGGTCTTATAAGAAATCACACTTTCCGTGTGTCCTGGAGACTTTGTATTTAAATTAAGCTAGGAGGAGTTTTTACTACGTGACAGTTAGATCCTAAATTTCAGGATCTAACTGAAACGTAGCAGGTCATGCGGATCACCCGTATGACCAGTCTCACAACTGCATCATAGTCGGTTATTTTCAATTGTTGTTGATCATCGTATCGATCCCTGAGATTTATCAAGCACTTGAATTTTGAAATAATTTATGTGCCATTTGATGTGGCAGTGTTGACTGAGCTCCTTACTTGAGCCTGATTCAGATCTCAGCAACTATGAGATTTGAACTCAGGGTTCCTAGAAATAGAAACTGCTCACCTATAAAACCTTGAGCATTCCTTCTTTGTAAATACTAGAATTCAACCTTAGTGAAAGGCTTTCTTGTTCCGTGGAGTAGGTCACTAGGATCAAACCATGTAAATCTCTTATCTCTTTTTTTTTTCATGGTATCAAAGCCTTGCTTTAGTGTGAGCTTCTAAATTGTGGTTTTATCATCCACATTTTTTCAATTGATTGGGGTTTTGGTGTTTTTTTTTTTGAAACGCTTAATTTTCTTCAATTTCTTCTCTGAAAAAGAAAGCTCAATTGAGCTTTTATTTAATCGGATTTCTTCTAATTTCTGGCAACTATCACTCTAGAAGCCCCTCAGGTCATTTTTTTTTTCATATTTTTTGAAGAATAGCTTCAGTTACCGATGCATCACAAAATCCCAACCTCAAAATTACCTTAGAACTATTGGATGGCACCAATTACCTTTATTGGTCTAATAGTGCCCAATTATTTATTAGTGGTAAAGGTGAACTTGGGTATATAAATGGGATGAAAGTGAAATCATCTCCTCTCAATGTTGATGAATTCAAAAAATGGAAAACCAACAATGACCTTGTTAAAGGCTGGTTATTAAATGCTATGGAGCAAAAAATTGCCAGAACCTTACAATTTTTACCCACTGCTATGGAAGTTTGGAACAAAGCTAAAGAATTATATGGGGGTATAAATAACAATGCAAAAATTTATGAGCTTAGAAAGAGTATTATAAATCTCAAACAAGGTAACCAATCTGCAATTGAACTTATTGGTACTGTGTGTGGATTATATGATGAATTCGACTAGTATTTACCTCTTAGTTCAGATCTTCAAACATTGAAATTGAGAAGAAAAAATGAGCAAACTTTCGCTCTCATTTCTGCCTTGGGGGCCTGAGTATGAACATGTTAAGAATAAAGTACTCTTCCAAGAGAAGATACCTTCTTTTAGCATTGTTTGAAGCATACTTGGTCAAGAGGATACTCGACGAAAGGTCATGACAACTCCCGAAGAACTAGAATGATCCGCCTTGCAAGTGTCTAAAGACATTCGATTTGGTAAGACTCCTCATGCTTCTAGCTGAAGAAGAATTTCAGGAAAAGAAAAAGAGGATGAACGATTTTGTACCTATTGCAAACGAGACGATCACATTAAGGATAAATGTTGGAAGCTTCAGGGAAAACCAGACAATTTCAATGCGCCAAATAAACTTAAATCAGGTAACAAGACGGGAGCAAACGTTGCAGCAACTCATATTCCTTTGACTTTGGAAAACCTCACTGAGTTCCTACAAAATTTTGAAAAAGGTTCGGTTGCTGCTCTCCTTGGAAAAGAGTATCCTCAAAGTACTCCAGGTATGTGCTTAACTTCTTGTGACTCGTATGGGGTAATAGATTTCCGTGCTTCAGATCATATGTCCAAAGATAATATTCGATTATCAAATATTGCCAGTGATACTCATAGAGCACTCGTATCCATCGCCAATGGGAGTCTTGTTCCCGTTAATGGAACCGGCTTCACTCACTTCTTCCCTAACTCTCCTGAATCTAAAGTGTCATATATTCCTTCCTTTACTTCTAACTTGTTATCCGTTAGCTAAATTACGCAATCTCACAATTGCAATGTTATATTCACTCCTCACAATGTTATATTTCAGGACCGGGATTCGGGGAAGATGATTGGTGAAGGAAGAATGAATAATAGACTTTATGTTTTGAATTCCAAACATAGTTTATCTTCTAAAAATGCGACAACTGGTGCTGATTTATGACACTATCGCCTGGGACATCCTTTAGATGTTGTTTTTTCTAAACTATTTACTAAACTTTTTCATAATGCATGTGATATTTGTAAATATGCAAAACTAACATGCAAAACTAACGCGAAAACCTTTTTCTCCTTCCAATAGTGTAGTTGTAGAGCCTTCATTCAGATGTGTGGGGCTCTGCTCCTATTCTTGCTTATCAAGGTTTTCGTTATTTTCTAACGCTTATTGATGATTTTTTAAAAGTTACTTAGATCTACTTACTATCTTCAATATCTCAAGTATTTTCAACCATTCAAGAATATTTTTGCTTAATTCAAACTCAATTTTTCAAAAAGATTAAAGTATTTCGTTCTGACAATGGTAGTGAATTTATCAATAAATATGTCTCAGAATTCTTTAAAACAAATGGTGTACATCATCAAACTTCTTGTGTTTATACAACCCAACAGAATGGTGGGGCTGAACATAAGAATTGACATTTGTTAGAATGATGTTTCGGTGCAGTGTGCCTAAGCGTTTCTGGAGTGATGCTATTCTCACTGCATGCTATCTTATTAATAGATGGTCAAGTAAATCTCTTAACAATGTTGCTCCTATTCAAAAACTTTGTGGCACTAAAGCTAGTTTAGATCATCTTTGCGTATTTGGTTGCACTTGTTATGTACACTCACAGACCACAAATAAGTTAGATCATAAAGGTATTAAATGTATTTATTTAGGTTATTCTCCTTCCAAAAAGGCTTATAAATGACTTAGAAATAAATTGTTCTTATCTCGTGATGTCATTTTTTATGAATATATCCCATACTTTCTAAAATTTTCACCAAGTTCCATACAGCGGGAGCAATCATTACCTATTCATCCGAACTTACACATACATGACACAGTCGATACTTCACCTCTACCTCAAGTTGACAACAATATACAAGTAGAGGAAAGTACCCATATAGCTGATACTCCTACTTCCCAAAATTCCCCAAATTCCCCAAATTCTCCAAATACCCTTATTTTGTCCTCAAACTCCCCTATTCCTAACATTCCTCTTGCATTACAATGAGAACCTCGTACCAGTAGCCTCCTAGTAAATTCAATGATTACCAAGTGTATCACTCTTCTACTTGTTACCCTATACAAGCTCACTTAGATTATTCTCAAACCCATTCACCTTATTATGCTTTTTCTAGGATCTATCTCTTCTTCAGAACCTCAAACCTATGAGGATGTTATCTGTCACACAGAGTGGAAACATGCTATAGAGGCAAAACTCAAGGCTTTATCTCGTAACCATACATGGAATTAGTCTCACTTCCTCCAAAAAAATGACCCGTTAAAAATAAATGGATCTTTAAAATTAAATATAAAATAGATGGATCTCTAAAATGCTATAAGGCCCGCCTAGTAGCCAAAGGATTTACCCAAACCTATGGAAGGATTACACTGAAATCTTTGCCCTTGTAGCTAAGATGAATACTCTTTGGGCCCTTCTATCTGTTGCCACTAACTTCTAATGGCCTCTTTATCAATTAGATGTAAAAAATGCATTCCTTTAGGCTGATTTAGAAGAAAAAGTTTATATGGAATTACCTCAAGGACACTCTCAATATGGAACCAAGTTAGTTTCTCGTCTCAATAAGGCTATTTATGGCCTTAAACAATCTCCTCGGGCATGGTATGCTAAATTAAGTTTAGCCCTTGAACGTTATGGGTTCAATAAAAATGCAAGTGACTCATCCATGTTCCTAAAAAAGGATACAAAAGTATTATAGTTCAGTTGATTAGTCGTTATTTTCTATTTGCTTGAGAGTGATCCCTTTGTTCATTCAAATGCACTACCTTAGGGATCCATCAATGGCTGAAATGATAGGGCTAATAGATATGGCACAACTAATTAAAACATGTGTAAAACTTGACCAACAATCAACGTTTAGCCATGCATGTTGAGAATATCAAGTCTTATCAAATGAGAAACCATTTCTTTGGTTTAAGTTTTCACTATCCAAAGAAAAGATTTTCCTATTATGGTACAACTGGGAAAGGGAAAGAACATAATGGAAAGGGAAAGAAAATAAATAACTCCACTGGGAATTGAAACCAAATTTCTGGCTAGGCCAACGCCTTATCCATTAGGCCATGGAGTTCTTTGAGGCTTCAAAATCCATAATATTTGAAGCAGTTAAAATCATGCAGGAGAAATCTAGATTCTCTGATGTGGCAGCTAAATAACATTTTAAGGCTTAGATGGTACTTGTTAAAATCATGCAAATGAAAGAAATTTAGCAAAGTAAACAATACAATTGATGGATAATATGCCAACATCATGCTTTGGTTACTGCTGTTATCTGTTATTTTTTTTGGAAATTGGTGATCTTTTTATTGCTGTAGAAAAGAATGTAGAAATACATTGTCAGTTATTGCCTAGTTTACGTCAGAATTATAAATGACATAGTTTTTGGGCACAGAACAAGCAATTCCAGCATATGAACTCCTTGCTTTGCTACCTCATCAGCCATGGAATTAGCTGACCTTGGGATTGTCTACTTCTCTCTACTTTGTTCTTCCAGGTACCTACAGGATGTTTGGACATAACCAAAAGGAGAAAGTGTCTGACCTTAATTCAGTTTGACAAAGCCCAAGCAAAAGTTCTTGCAGTTGAACCTTTATCTGATAGCATCATTCGAGCTAGAGGTGGTAATAAAACGTTCCTCATTTCCTCACCTTCACCAGCAACATTACTTAAAACCCATGCAGATTGCTCTGCAACAGGAATGGAACTCCTTTCTGCCAATATTTACGAGATTGAGAGATAATTCAAATACTAAATAAGAGTGTGTAGGTAGCAAGAAGAAGTAATTCATCATAGCAGCTTTCTCTAATGCAACTTCAACCTATAACAGTATGTTTGGTAAACCAAATGCCTTTCTTCAAAAAGGCAAGGAAATCCAAGCACTCCTAAAGCATCCAGGTCCTCATCCCTTTTGTTAGTGCCAACATTGAAGTGTTGACATTCTTTGACAAAAACCTCATGTGTGACTTATGTGAAAATCAAGATGGATAACGAGTATGAAAATATGGAAAGAGGAGATATGGAATTGATTCGTGAAAGGAACGAGGATAGCTATTCAAGATTGATTGAGAAAGAATTAAGAGATTGATATTCAAACACCCAAATGTTTAATTAACCTATATAACCAGAGCATTTTTCAATTGTGTTAGAACGCATGTGCGTGATTGGCTATTTAAGACAAAACGCACTCCACGAGAGGAGTCCTGATTGAAGGTAAAGAAAGGAAGTTTACTTATAAATACAGAGGGGCTGTTATATATGAAACGTGCATACATGGAAGTATAGACTAAAAAGGAAACCAGGGGAGGTAGATTCCTTGATAGAGAGATTAGACCATTGAAGACAGGACTCTTGGAGAGAAGGTGCAAAAACCCTAGGACTATATAAAGTTAATTAAGTCGTGGGATTAGGGTTACACAGAGAGTGAAAAAGAGATAATGGAGGATGGATTAAGGGGGAGTTCTTCAATGTTGATGATCGTGTGATAGACAAAGTGAAGATTCCCATATGCACTGATCAGAAGGTCACATTGGCTTAGTTGAAGCTATTGACCATTCAAGTGGTTTCTCATCCATAGAAGACTGTGTGTTGTACATCCCTTACGTGAGGGAACACACTAAGGGGGAGAGCCTTAGTGTGTGGGCTATCAAAGAAGCTTCTGTTGATCGTTGGAACAGGAAGCTGCAAGGCTAGGAGAGTTGTGTTCGAATCCTAAGGGAGGAGAATCAATTGTTGTAAGTGTTATTGTATCATCACTACTGTAATACTCTCTAGTGAATTTTTTTTACCCTGGGCCGAGTGCCCCGTAGAGTAGGAACTATTGGTTCCGAACTGCGATAACATTTTCTGGTGTTTTTTATGATATAAGTAATTAACGACTAGTGTAATTACACCAGTATTCGGGTGTAAGTATACTCCTACGTACACATGAAGCTTAAGACGATTTCAAGTGGTATCAGAGCAGGCTTCAGATTAGTTTGGAGAGAAAAGATCTAGAGAAGCTTCACTGAAAAAGAAAATGGGGTCATATCTGAAGGAAGGAGCTTCAAACACCAGACCACCACTACTTGATGGGTCTAATTACTCTTACTGGAAGACCAAGATGCAAATTTACATAAAGGCACAGGATGAGAAGGCCTGGAAGACTATTGAAAAGGGATGGTGTCCGCCAAAGAAAGAGATTGGAGAAGGTGCTGATATGAAGGCAGTTGAAAAACCAGATAGAGAATGGACTGAAGAAGAAGAGAGACTCTCTAATTGCAATTCCAAAGCTCTGGATGCTATCTTTGGAGGAGTAAATGAAGAACAGTTCAGGAGAATTTCTGTTTGCACCATGGCTCAGGAAGCGTGGAAAATATTAGAAGTTCACTATGAAGGGGCTGAAAGTGTTAGAGTATCAAAGCTGCAGATGCTCATCACCTAGTTTGAGCTTATGCAGATGAGAGAAGATGAGTCTATACTAGAGTATGAAGGCAAGATCAGGGATATAGCAAATCAATTTGCAACTCTAGGAGATAAAATTCCTCATAATCGGCTGGTCAGAAAGGTATTACGGTCTCTCTCCTCAAAATTTAAGATGAAAAGAGTAGTTATTGAAGAGTACAAAGTCATTGACAATATGACACTGGATGAGTTGATTGGATCTTTGAAAACGTTTGAAATGAACGAGGAAACCGAAGATTCAGCAGGAAAAGGTAAAAAGGAGAGTCTGGCTTTACAGTCAGTATCAAAGGAAGAAGCAATACAACTGGCTGATAACTGTGATGTGTAAGTAAGTACTCTAGCAGAGTTAGATGAACAAGTTTCTCTGCTAGCAAAGGGGTTAAATAAGTTCATCAGAAGGAATAAGAAGAAGAGTTACCTGCAAGGCAATAACAGACAAAACAATACTGGAATTGGATCTACTGAAATGTTAGCCAAGAAGAAAGTAGTGATATGTTATGAATATGGTGGAAAAGGACATATTCAATTAGAATGTCCTACTTGAGAAGACAAAAGTCATTTATCGCTGCCTGGAGTGATGATGATAGTAGTGAATCTGATGAAAAGGAATGCAATTTTGTTGCATTTGCAGCAAAGCTCGGGCAGAAGTTGGGTTTGTCATCAAAATCGAAAAATCATCTTGGTGCCACAAGCAGCAAAGAAGACACAGAGGATGAAGATGATGAGATTACTGTGGAAACCATTATCTAACAATGGGATGGGGTACTTGAAAGTACAAAGATTCTTAAGGAACATCTGGGTGTGCTTGAGCAAGAGAACGCTGGACTAAAGAAACAGATTGGTGAAATGAGAAAAGAAAATCAAATACCAGCAGATGAAGGAAAAAACTTGAGAGAATTAGTCTCTTCTCTTGAAAAAGATAATCACAAACTAAGACAAGAGATCGCTGAGAAGGAAAAATTGATATTGAAATTGGAGGAAGACCTGACGAGTTCACAAGACATCCTTAAGAAGTTTGACAAGGGAAAGAAGAAATTGGATGATATTCTGATCCAAGGAAGAAGAAGTTGTGACAGACAGGGGATTGGCTACTCAAAAACAATGTACAACAAGACTCAGTCTAGACAAAAGTCATCACAAGCTCTGGTGTGTCACTACTGTGGTGTGTATGGGCACATCAGACCACTCTGCTATAAACTGCTAAGGGACTGGAGATGGAGTGGAAGTCAAAGGTTGTCAAAACCTCCATCAAATTGTGTATGGATGAAGAAAGAGATCAGTTTATATGCAACACATACTACTCGAAAAACAAACTCGGATGGAATATGGTACTTCGATAGTGGTTGCTCATGGCATATGACAGGTAATGCAAAAAACCTGACCAACATACATAGAGAGGATGGTGGTCAAATGACTTTTGGAGATGGTGCTAAAGGAGCAGTGATTGGAAGGGGAATGTTAAGAGTTGATGGTCTGCCAAAGCTAGAGAATGTTCTACTAGTAAATGGGTTGAAAGCAAACTTACTCAGTATCAGTCAATTATGTGACCAGAATCTGCATGTCAGATTTACCAAAAAAGGATGTATAGTGGAAGATGATAGAAGACATTTAATACTAGAAGGAACCATAACTGGTGACAATTGCTATAAGCTGAATATATCACAACACAATAAGTACACTAGTGTAACAACTGCTCAACTATGGCACAAACGTCTTGGTCATCTACATTCTAGAGGAATACTGAAGCTGCTTAGGTATGGAGTTGTACGAGGATTATCAGCTATTAATAATAAGACAGAGGTTGTCTACAAAGGATGTATGGCAGGAAAGCAACATCAAAAACCTCATTCAGCCTTAAAGATTATTACAACACAACGACCTTTGGAGCTGCTTCATATTGATCTAATGGGGCCAATTCAGACCGAAAGCATTGCTGAAAAAAGGTATGTATTAGTATGTGTTGATGATTTTTCAAGGTTTACATGGGTTGAATTCATTAGAGAAAAGTCAGACACGTACAAAGTGTTTGCAAGTTGATGCGATCCCAGCTAATCACTAGCAAGAGGACTAATCAATGTAATATAGACTTATGTAAGTCCGAATATCGTCCCACAAGGACCAAGCTAATAGATAATTGTTTTTCTAGTTTAAAAACTAAAGTTTGAGAAATCAATTGGAAAGGAGGTATGAAAACAGAAAATAAACTAATCTACCTAATCCTATAGAGATCAAGAGAGGGCTTTTGATAAAATCAGTATGGAAAAAGGTATTGGGAACCCAATTCCCTCCCTAGGCAATTCTGAGATTGAATAGAAGTTGAGCTTTGGAAATCAATTTCTGACGAGCTTATAAAACCATGGCTACAATCCGCATCGGCATCACCTGTTTCTATATCCTAGAGTAAACCTAGCTAGCATGATTGACTTTACTTGATAGCATAAACCTGAAGCTCTTATGTCATAGACAAATCAATTAATCCAATAGGGTATTACTTTAAGGTCGAGGATTAACCCAAGGATCAATTAATTTGCCTAGTGTATGAATTCAAAAAGACTTGTACAACCCTATCAGCATATCTTACCTTAAGTCTAGCGTCACCTTATAACTAGTACATAGCAGACAGCAAGTATGAATCAAGACTTATACACTTTGGAATACTCATTCATGCACCAAATTGAAACCAAATAGAATATAATGTATCAATCTAATTACATGCCTAGGGAGTCATGGACTCCCAATATAAAAGACTACTCCATACTGGAAATAAAAACACAAAACAAGGTCTTGAATACAACCATGAAGAAGAAAAGAAAAGATAAACTAAGTACAAACTTCCCTTGAGAAGGATCTACTTGTTGAAGATGGCTTCCAATGGCTGCTTCTCGTCCTTGCCTCAAAAGCTTCAATAGGACGTCTCCTCTGCCTCTCAAGACTCTCTCTAAACTAACTACAAAGCTGGAAATTAAACTAAGAACTGAAGGCTAGAACTAAAACTGAATGTTGAATACAAAACTGGATCTAAAACTGGATGAATTGTGCTCTGCCTCGGACCTCTATTTATAGTTGAAGTTCTGTCCAGGCCTTGTAAATTGGTCTCTATCCAGGGGTATGAATTATGACTTTTCGACCTCAAAATTTGATGAAATTACATCCGAACCTTCCTTCTGTAGTCCTTTCATTTCTCATGAAATTTGAAGCCATTCTGAGTTGGGAAACTCGAGATATGATGTGAACAAGTTGCTTGATTCTGCTGCCAATTCCAGCACGGGGTCCACCACTTTGGAAGTATAGAACTTGAGAAACTCGACTTTGCTTTGCTGATTTTTTGTGATATGGTCCTTAATATACTCAGGAATCTTCAGTCCAAATTTGGCTTCAATTGGACCACAGGAACTTCAGATATAGTCTTCATAATTTTTGGACTCAAACTTTTCTCTTGGCAGCAGTTTCCTTCTTTGAATTGAACTTCTTCTCTTTGATCATTCAATGCACCTAGACTCGAGCACATTACCTTAAACTCTTCTTGGAAACCTTCCTTAGACACTTGGGACTCCTTTTCCCTAGTTTGGACTCGATTGGATGTCAGGTTCCCGAGATTTTCGCAACTTAGAGAGGCAGAGTAATCGGCGCGGTCGCGCCAAAATAAGCTTAAACATGGCGTGGTCGCGCCACTGGAGCAGAGTACTTGTATGGAAAGAGTTCTGGTCGTGTTTGGCAGCTTTCTGGGTCCATTTTGGCGCGGTTGCGCTATTTTCTGGCGCGGTCGCACCATTGTCTGGCGCGGGCGCGCCAGATTTTGCCTTCAAACTGGTGCGGTCGCGCCGTCTCTGCAATATTGTACCTTTATGCACTAAAATCCTCATATCTTCTTCATTTTAGCTCTGATTTTGATGATTCTTGTTGAGTTGGACTCCTGAGAGAGAAAATATTAATCTGAGAGATATTTCTTGATTTTATAATGAATATTGATTCCAACATATAATTTCTAATCCCTATTGAGGCCTAAAAATAGTGTCTGTTAGACACATCACAACCCCAAACTTAAACCTTTGCTCGTCCTCAAGCAAAACTAAAAGAAAAAATAAATAGAACCAGAGTTATGACCAATCATCAAAGTTTAAGAAAAATCAGTGGGGTTACCCTTTCAAAGCATCAATCAAAGATTACTCATTCAAACCTCTCCTATTGTTAGTTATCCTGCTTAGTCAAGGCACGATCAAGCTATATTCCACCATACATACCACTTTCCCACGCATGTGAGCAGTTTAAATTGAACAACATAAGTCAACCATCAGTCTAATCTCCACTAACATGAAGGAATTTCAAAATTATGATCAAAAAGGTCTTCTATAGGTTGTAATGGGGCGTGGGTAATGGGTAAGGAAAAAATTAAGGATAAAATTTTTGGGTCAGTCCTCCTCTTGTCCATGTCCCACATTCTTGAGCATGAACCATCTCTGATTGTAGCACACCACCCCAAACTTAAAAATTTTCTTTGTCCTCAAAGCAATCAAATAAAACAAAGATATTTGCAATCTCTCCTTAATCCCAATCACTACCTCATCTCTCAAGGAAAAGCACTCTTTATTGCTACTTCTCTCCTTTTTTTTTTTTTTTTTTTTTTTTTTTGGCTTTGTTTGGAGTCTAGCTTACCTTGCCGGTTGACTCAGAGTCCCTAAGCTTGCTGAGGCCCGAGACCCAGTGCACACACAAGGTGGCCTTTCCCCTAACTCAGCAAATTTTTTCTCTTTTTTTTTTTTTTTTTTCACTTTTCCTCACAGATATTCCAGCACCTTTTTCTGTCATCTTGCTCCTTCTTTCCTCTCCTTTTCAAATAAGTTCTATAACCTTCACTCATCCCTCCTTATTTCTCCATAACTTCAGATTTTTTGTCCATGCTCATTCAAACAGAACACTTCAATAATTTGGAGAAATATAGGTCAGTAAGAAACAAGTTCATTCATCACAAAGGCTGGTTCATGTAATGTGGGAATTGAAAACAAATCAGAGATCTTGTCGGCTCAAAATGTTTGACAAAAGGTGATGCATCTTGTGCATTAAAGTGGGTGGCTCCAAAAGGCTCAAACGATTTAAAACAAGTGCCTAGATCATTTCATAATTTTGAAAAATCAATCTTTGTTTTGCCTTGATCTTCCTTCAGGTTGGTTCTATTGTACAAAATAAACATGCTCAATGCATTAAACCAATCAAACCACTTTCCAAGACAGCTTTTCTCATGCCAAAACCAAACATTCAAATAAATATATTTCTCAAGAGAATGAATGAGACCTGTCTTCTCAATCCACAAATCAGAGTTCCTACAAAATTTTTCAAAAAATTTTTCAGATTTAGAAACACTCTTCTGGTCTTGACTCAAAACAAAAAAAAAAAACAAAAACTAACAAATCAAATCTAACTAAACAATGAAAACCAACTAGACTTTGAAATTTAAGTTTTCCACCCCAAACTTAAAAATTTGCATCATGCTCAATTTAATTAAATGAGATAGAGGGTAAGAAACTTCCCTGAGAATGTTGGTTGGTTGACCTTCCACATTTCTTGAGGCACCATGTGGAATTCGAACTTGAGCTGCCCTCATGCTTGACCAAAAATGGTTAGACATTCATAGCACAAAATTATTGCAAATGAATTCAGAATTGTATGAAATTTTACCATGGCCTATAACTCATAAATAGAAACATGTCAGAATTGGAAAGGAATGATTCTGAGTTATAGAGCCTCGGAAATTAATCAAACATGTGGCGCGGCAGCGCCAAAATTTGGCACGGGAGCGCCGTCCTTTTCTTTCATAAATTGAAATTCTGAATGCAAAATTTAGTGATTTCACTTGGAGCATGTTATTAAGGTTCAGAGGTGCACAAAAAAACAGGTTTTATGAATTTTCATCAAGGGAATTGAAAGATGCATAAATTTGAAAACTAGGCAGCAAATCTGAAATTCTGGGCAGAAAATGAGTTGGAGGTATTTCGCAAGCATTGTATCTCCCTAACCACTTATCATCTAGAGCTGAAAAAAGGCTTCCTAGAAAGTACTAAGTATGAAATTTAATTTCTTTAAAACATTTTTCCTAGCAACATTACAGAAAATTTTAGAAATCAACTCAAAGGCAGCAAGATGGTAATGTTTCCAACCCATAAATTTTCCCTGAAAACAGTTTTAACTACCAAAGTTGCAGCAGTCATAACTTCCTTTCTACTCAATGAAAATTCCTAAAATCAGGCCCTATTTGATCCACTAAGTGCCCTCTAGAACTAATTACCTTTTCTTGGTGCTTTTCATTTTCATAGTTTTCAGGATTTGGCTCCAAAATTGGCTGCTCGAATAAAGTTGCTGCTGCACTGCTTTTCTGCATAGAGTTTACCTGAGTGTTCTGATGGCTTTTCTTTAGAAAGAAGCTGATGTGAATGGTTGGGAATGATAGTTCCAACTTCCTTCTTCTAATATCTGGATGTAGACTTTCAAAAATACATCTAGAAATACATCAAGTATAGCTGAAATAACGGCTTCATGCAACTCCACTTAGCTTTCAAATTCCAGATTTTTCAACGACAGGTGCCTTAGACACAAATTTTCTTTTTTCTAGTGTTTTATTCAAACCAAACAAAATAACAAAGACTAACTTAACA
Organism: Aristolochia fimbriata; assembly: GCA_019845555.1. Lineage (NCBI taxonomy): Eukaryota > Viridiplantae > Streptophyta > Magnoliopsida > Piperales > Aristolochiaceae > Aristolochia > Aristolochia fimbriata. The sequence goes on from CM034081.1 coordinate 12,023,726, forward strand.
TGATTAAAACAAAACTAGACCTAAGATCTAGGATTCACATAAGGTGATTATTCAAACCAAAGTACAATTGAATTGAAAAACTAAACTAACTTACTTGCCATGGGTTGCCTCCCATGAAGCGCTAAGTTTATGGTCCTCAGCCAGACCAGTAGCTTCATTCCACCAGGATCAAAAGGAAAGTTTATTTCAAATCCATTCATCATTACTTTTCTTCCTTTGTAATTTTTTATGGTAGACCAACCAAATTTTGATGTTGAGCTGAAAATCCTTTCTTGTGATTTTGTGGCTTCTAAGAAGTAGATCTTCACACATATCAGCCACTCATTCATCCTCTTGTCCAGCCCTAATACAATTTTTAGTTGTATTTTTGGGCTAGGTGTGTAAGGTGGGATGATGAAAAAGTCTAAATAAAATGAGAGCCCTATCTCTTCTTCTTTCTCTACCCAATTCTCTAATGGTTTTTCATGGGAAGGTTCTATGATATGACCTACGGTTTCTTCTTCCTCCCCTTCATCTAATACTTCAGCCATGGTTTCTTTTTCAGCCTCTAATGATTTTTCTCCTTGCTGGGATTTCTCTTCTATCTCTTCTACATTCACAGCTATCTCAGCCATGGGTTTTTCTTCATTGACCTCATCTACTTCTGCCATGTTTTCTTCTTCAGCCACTAATGCTTGTAGTTCTTGCTCAATTAGTTGGAAGATAAGAAATGGGATGAATATTTCCTCCACCTCATCTACTACCTCTTCAATTGGTTCTTCCTCATCCTCTAAATCATAGGGGCACACACTCTCGTCCAAGGTTTCTTTTGGTTGTGGCTTTTCTAGGATCTCTCCACTCATAAAGGGTATGGACTGTTCTTGCTCTTTTGGATTCTCCTCAAATTTGTTAGGCATGGTTCCCCAGGTCTCTCATATGCATCTTGATTAAGTTGATTCACTTGAGTGGTCAGAAGTGTTAATGATTGCCTTAGTGATTGCAACTCTGCATACATTGATTGCCTCAACTTCTTTTCTTCCTCCAATTCAGCCTTGGTGGCTAGCAGCGCCTCCTTCTCATGGTTGTATGAAATACCATATGGGTCTAACCTGCAGGAATTAGACTCATAATCAAGTATTGAATTTACATTGCATACATTAGTAGCATGGTTACCTTAACATACATCACAAAAATAATTCACAGAATCCATTTGAAATGGCATGCTAAGCTTATCATCATGATGGATGGGAGAATTATAAGAGTGGTCAAAAGAACTATATGGCTGTTCATAAGAATCACATGGCATATGAAAATTTCTAGAATGCAGAAAAGAATTCCATGCTTGATTTGGGTAAGAAAAATCATTATACTCATCAAGGTGTCTCCTTCCATAAGTGGACTTATGCAAACCAAAATTCATGCACACAACACATCAGTCCACTAAAAATAAAAAAAAATAGAAAAAAAAACAGAATGTACACTCAAAGCTCTAGTTTTAAACACTAGCACTTACTATTAAAACATTGGTCCCCGGCAACGACGCCAAAAAGTTGATGTCATCCCAGCTAATCACTAGCAAGAGGACTAATCAATGTAATATAGACTTATGTAAGTCCGAATATCGTCCCACAAGGACCAAGCTAATAGATAATTGCTTTTCTAGTTTAAAAACTAAAGTTTGAGAAATCAATTGGAAAGGAGTTATGAAAACAGAAAATAAACTAATCTACCTAATCCTATAAAGATCAAGAGAGGGCTTTTGATAAAATCAGTATGGAAAAAGGCATTGGGAATCCAATTCCCTCCCTAGGCAATTCTGAGATTGAATAGAAGTTGAGCTTTGGAAATCAATTTTTGACGACCTTAAAAAACCATGGCTACAATCTGCATCGGCATCACCTGTTTCTATCTCCTAGAGTAAACCTAGCTAGCATGATTGACTCTACTTGATAGCATAAACATGAAGCTCTTATGTCATAGACAAATCAACTAATCCAATAGGGTATTACTTTAAGGTCGAGGATTAACCCAAGGATCAATTAATTTGCCTAGTGTATGAACTCAAAAAGACTTGTACAACCCTATCAGCATATCTTACCTTAAGTCTAGCGTCACCTTATAACTAGTACATAGCAGACAGCAAGTATGAATCAAGCCTTATACACTTTGGAATACTCATTCATGCACCAAATTGAAACCAAATAGAATATAATGTATCAAACTCATTACATGCCTAGGGAGTAATGGACTCCCAATATAAAAGACTACTCCATACTAGAAATAAAAACACAAAACATGGTCTTGAATACAACCATGAAGAAGAAAAGAAAAGATAAACTAAGTACAAACTTCCCTTGAGAAGGATCTACTTTGAAAAAGCGTTCTGATGATGTTGGTTAGTATAAATTAACGAGTGTTAGAACTCCGTATCGAACTTAGCGTCAAACACCTCGAGAAACAAAAACCAACGCAAACACAAGCAAGTTGTTATCGCAGTTCGGAACAACTGTTCCTAATCTGCGGGGCATTCTTGCCCGGGATAGTAACAATCCACTAGTGATAACTGGTTACAAGTCTTTCACAAAGACAATACAGTTTTGGTTCACCTTCTCAACAGAATCGTGGATTACCTTCTACACCTGACCCACTCAGTGTAAGTGGTCACGTTACTATCCCACTGAGGCTCCCCCTCAGTTCGAGCTCTCGAACGTGGAAGGCTCAGTCTGTCTCCAGTACAGACTTCAGCAAGGGTGCTCCAACTGCGGGTGGAACTCCGTCTTCATCTCTTCGACCACTTCTCAGAAAGCTTATTGATGAAGAACCAATACGCTCAGAATACACGAACTTCTCTTGAATACTCGGAATAAATCTCTCAGAAGTTTTCTATTGTGTTCAGGCCTTCATGCCTATTCATACTCGTACGTATCCATTTATGGTATCTCTCCTAATCATGGCTTAATTGACAGTCCATGATTCTCTCTGCCTTCCTCTCGTGATCCTCTTCACCATATATATTCAGTCTCCCTTTAATTAGTCAGACTCCCATAATCTTCTCAACCTTCCTTCCTTGTGTGACCCGCTTCTCAATCTTTTCACTCTGACCTTCTACAAATAGATTGCCCTGATCTTTTCTGTATCTTATCTAAACAGATGCAATCTCTTCACTTGTCAAACTCAATCAGTCTCTTTACATGCACATGTGTATGTTGTATACACCTCACGTCTTGGTCTCCAACCAATCTCCTCGTGTATATATATTGCATACACCTTACTCTTTGATCTCCACCATTCTCCACGTGTGTATATTGTATATACTTCACGCCTTAGTCTCCAATGCTTTATTTTGTCCAAAGAATAGTCAACTATAGTCAACTCGTGATGTCTTGGCATTAACATACTTGTTGAAGATGGCTTCCAATGGCTGCTTCTCCTTCTTGCCTCAAAAGCTTCAATAGGACGTCTCCTCTGCCTCTCAAGACTCTCTCTAAACTAACTAAAAAGCAGGAAATTAAACTAAGAACTGAAGGTTGGAACTAAAACTGAATGTTGAATACAAAACTGAATCTAAAACTGGATGAATTGTGCTCTGCCTCGGACCTCTATTTATAGATGAAGTTCTGTCCAGGCCTTGTAAATTGGTCTCTGTCCAGGGGTATGAATTATGACTTCCCAACCTCAGAATTTGATGAAATTACATCCGAACCTTCCTTCTGTAGACCTTTCATTTCTCAAGAAATTTTAAGCCATTATGAGTTGGGAAAATCGAGATATGATGTGAACAAGTTGCTTGATTCTGCTGCCAATTCCAGCACAGGGTCCACCACTTTGGAAGTATAGAACTTGAGAAACCCGACTTATCGTTGCCTGATTTTTCGTGATATGGTCATTAATATCCTCAGAAATCTTCAGTCCAAATTTGGCTTCAATTGGACCACAGGAACTCCAGATATAGTCTTCATAATTTTCGGACTCAAACTCTTCTCTTGGCAGCAGTATCCTTCTTTGAATTGAACTTCTTTTCTTTGATCATTCAATGCACCTAGACTCGAGCACATTACCTTAAACTCTTCATGAAAACCTTCCTTAGACACTTGGGACTCCTTTTCCCAAGTTTCGACTCGATTGGATGTCAGGTTCCCGAGATTTTCGCAACTTAGAGTGGCTGTATAATCGGCGCGGTCATGCTAAAATGAGCTTAAAAATGGTGTGGTCGCGCCACTGGAGCAGAGTACTTGAATGGAAAGAGTTCTGGTCGTGTTTGGCAGATTTCTGGGTCCATTTTGGCGCGGTCGCGCCATTTTCTGGCGCGGTCGCACTATTTTCTGGCGCGCCAGATTTTGCCTTCAAACTGGTGCGGTCACGCCGGTCTCAGCAACATTGTACCTTTATGCACTAAAATCCTCATATCTTTTTCATTTTATCTCCAATTTTGATGATTCTGGTTGCGTTGGACTCCTGAGAGAGAAATTATTAATCTGAGACATATTTCATGCTTTTATGATGAATATTGATTCCAACATGTAAATTCTAATCCCAATTGAGGCCTAAAAATTGTGTCTTTTAGCACTTATCACAAGTCTATGTAAAAGACTCATGACTGAGAAGAATGTTCTGATAGGAAAAATAATTCGAATAAGGAGTGATCATGGTAGGGAATTTGAGAATAATCAGTTTGCTCAATTCTATGAGAAGAAAGGAATATCGCATGAATTTTCTGCTCCTAAAACCCCGCAACAAAATGGAGTTGTTGAGAGAAAGAATAGAACACTTCAGGAGATGGCTCGAGCTATGATAAATTCAAAGAATCTTCCTCACAAGCTGTGGACAGAAGCAGTAAACACAGCATGCTACATAAGTAATAGAGTACATCTCAGGTACATGACTCATAAAACTCCCTATGAACTGTGGAAGGGAAGGAAGCCTAAAGTTCATTATTTTTGAGAATTTGGAAGCCCTTGTTATGTTCTAAGAGACAGTGAACAGTTGGGAAAATTCGATTCCAGAAGTACAGAAGGTATCTTCATAGGATACTCAAGGAACAGTCATGCGTACAGGGTGTATTTCAGAAACAATAATATTGTCATAGAAACAGTAAATGTTGAAATAGCAGATCAGAATGAGAATCTGCTAGTACTGGATCACGAGCAAGGTAACATGCCTGAAATCCATCCAGAGAAAACTAGTACTGACTTGGGTACACAGTCTTCAGAATAGGTTGAGAGTCACACACATGGTGAAGAAACGTCGGCTAGTGATGATGAAGTAGAGGAAGATCAAGAGAATACAGCAGATATAGGTTCTGAAAAGGAGAAAGCTCCATCAATGAGAGTTCAGAAAAACCATCCTCTGGGTGCTGTTATTGGGAATGTTAATGAGGGAATAAAAACAAGGGGAAAGAAGCAGAACTACTCTGAAATGGTACGGTTTGTATGTTATACTTCAGCAGTTGAATCAAGAAGAGTAGAAGAAGCCTTAAAAGATGAATTCTGGATTAGAGCTATGCAAGAAGAACTTAAACAGTTCGACAGAAATAAGGTATGGACTCTTGTGCCTCGGCCTACAAACATAAATGTGATAGGCACTAAGTGGGTGTTTAAAAATAAAACAGATGAAGAAGGAAATGTTGTGAGAAATAAGGCTAGACTGGTGGCACAAGGTTACACGCAAGTTGAAGGTGTTGATTTTGTTGAAACTTTTGCACCAGTGGCCCGACTGGAGTCTATCAGATTGTTACTTGCTGTAGCAAGCTCTTTAAAAATTAAGTTACATCAGATGGATGTGAAGAGTGCATTCTTGAATGGGTATTTGGATGAGGAAGTATATGTTGAACAGCCTAAAGGATTTGTTGATTCACATCAACCGAATCATGTATATCGTTTGACTAAGGCTCTATATGGCCTGAAGCAAGCACCTAGAGCATGGTACGACAGATTGACAAAGTTTCTTTCCTCTAAAGGTTTTATACGAGGAAGTGTGGATAAAACACTGTTCATCAGGAAAGAAGGTATTGTTCTGACCATAGCTCAAGTTTATGTTGATGATATTGTATTCGATTCCACTGTTGACTCAGCTCAGAAACAGTTTGTAAGACTTATGCAAGAAGAATTTGAAATGAGCTTGGTAGGGGAGCTTTCATACTTTTTAGGTTTTCAAAACAAGCAGAGGAAGGATGGTATATTTATCTCGCAAGAAAAGTATGTAAAGAACTTGGTGAAAAAATTCGGACTAAAGGATGCTAAAGATATGAGAACACCTATGAGAACCACTGATCGTATTGGGAAAGATACTGGTGAGATACCTGCAGATCCCACGGTGTACTAGAGTATGATTGGAAGCCTGTTGTACCTGACAGCCAGTCGCCCGAACATATGCTATAGTGTGGGCCTGTGTGCTAGATTTCAAGCCTGCCCTAAAGAGTCTCATGTCAAATCAGTCAAGAGGATTATTCGGTATGTGAAGAGTATAGTCAACCTGGGAATTTGGTTTTCAACTAACACAAGTAATGTGCTAGCAGGGTACAGTGATGCTGACTGGGCAGGAGATGTTGATGATAGAAAGAGTACTTCAGGAGGATGTTTTTATCTAGGTACAAATTTGGTATCTTGGTACAGTAAGAAATAGAATTCGATCTCTTTCGACTACAGAAGCAGAATACATAGCAGCAGGAAGTTACTGTGCACAGCTCATCTGGATGAAGCAAATGCTACTTGATTATGAGTTGACTAGCAACGTCATTACCGTATACTGTGATAATACAAGTGCAATAAATATATCCAAGAATCCTGTCCAGCACTCAAGAACAAAGCATATTGACATCCGTCATCATTTCATTAGAGAGCTTGTGGAAGAAGGACAAGTCATGCTTGAGGATGTCTCTACTGAGAATCAGTTGGCAGACATATTTACGAAGAGCCTGGATGCGAAAAGATTTGAGTTCCTTCGTGGAGCTCTAGGGCTGTGCTGCATGTGAGAAAAGGGTGGGAAGTGTACTTACAAGTGTAAGTACACTCTTATGTGTGTGTGTGTACACTTATCTCTACACATAGAATGCTTGTTGGCTTTATATATATATATATATATATATATATATGACAAAAAAAAAAAAAAAAAAAAAAAAAATAAATAAAAAACGAAAAAAAAGGAAAAAAAATGGTAACCTGATGAAAGGTAAAGTTAACTTGGCAAGACTTGTTTTTTATCCTCATTCACAGCGGCGAAAAAAATTTGCGCTCCAGAGAGCAAGAGCTGAGCGGGAAGGCTTTGCCATGGGGACGGCGTCTTCTTCTGCTCATACGGAACATCCTCCACCGGAAGAAATCCAAGGTACAAGACCTGAAACTCCATCTTTGTCTTCAACACCACCTTGAACTGGTAAGAAGTTAGTTGTTAATGAAGAGACTATATTACGACCTTCGGATAATGTGGGTTCTGATGCCCTGGTTGTGAATCCGTCCAAATAGTTGAAGGGTTCTGATGTTTTGGTTGGAAATACGTCCAAAAATTTAAAGGGTATTGAGGTTTTTGTTGAGAATCTGTCCAAAGATTCGAACTTGGCCAATTCTTCTTCGGAAGGAGGTTTGAATGAGAGTGATGACAATATGTCTCTTCGTCAATGTTTGAAGAATATGGATTGCTCAAGTATACAGCTGAAGGTGTCGGCCAAACAATGTCCAAAACCCAAATTGCGTCGACAGCCTCAAAAGAAAGCTCGTTTTGTTGATGCTGTTAGTCTTAAGTTTGTTGACACAGCAGCAGAGTTCAGATATGCAACTATGGACAAAAAGGAATTTCGACCAGAAACAGAAATTACTCTTTTAGAGTTTCAATGTATCCTATTCATCCTGGACCCTGGCCTCCAGGTATTTCTTCTGATCAACAGACGTTTGACTATCTTATTCAGCGTATTCGGTTTGTGAAGTCAAATATGGAACAATTAGTTACTCGGCATAAGGTTTTGAAGCGTGAATTGTCTTTATTGCAACATCTCACTAGTGTGCAACAGAACCCGTCTTCACAGTAAGTTCCAGTTTGCTTACGTTCCAGTCAGCTGCATTTTTTTATGATTTTTGAGTCTTTTTGACAAAAAGGGAGAGAAAATATGTGAACGTGAATCTATGTTGTGTTGTGTTACTTTTGACATATCACAGTGGATGTCTACTTTTGACATGGTGTGATTGGGAAATGGTACTTGTTATGAGTTCTTTTTGTTCAACAGTGAGGAACATGTGATGATGAGGAACATGTGATGATGCTGTTATGAGTTTGTCTTTAATATGGTTCATGTTAAAATGAATATGGTTTTATTACTCCTGATGGTGGAATGACTATGAGGAATATTATGGGTGCTATTGGCTGCAATGAAAAACGTTGAAAGCTTGAGTGTTTCAAGTTTATTTGTTTGAAGAGTTAATAGATATTATATCTTCGAGATATGAAAGGTGGTTTTGTCAAAAAGATCCAAAGAGAGAGAATGTTAGAACGCATGTGCGTGATTGGCTATTTAAGACAAAATGCACTCCACGAGAGGAGTCCTGATTGAAGGTGAAGAAAGGAAGTTTACTTATAAATACAGAGGGGTTGTTATATATGAAACGTGCATACATGGAAGTATAGACTAAAAAGGAAACCAGGGGAGCTGGATTCCTTGATTGAGGAATTAGACCATTGAAGACAGGACTCTTGGAGAGAAGGTGCAAAAACCCTAGGACTATATAAAGTTAATTAAGTCGTGGGATTAGGGTTACGCAGAGAGAGAAAAAGAGATAATGGAGGATGGATTAAGGGGGAGTTCTTCAATGTTGATGATCGTGTGATAGACAGAGTGAAGATTCCCATATGCGCTCATCAGAATGTCGCATTGGCTTAGTTGAAGCTATTGACCATTCAAGTGGTTTCTCATCTAGAGAAGACTGTGTTGTACATCCCTTACGTGAGGGAACACACTAAGGGGGAGAGCCTTAGTGTGTGGGGTATCAAAGAAGCTTCTGTTGATCGTTGGAACAGGAAGCTGCAAGGCTAGGAGAGTTGTGTTCGAATCCTGAGGGAGGAGACTCAATTGCTTTAAGTGTTATTGTATCATCACTACTGTAATACTCTCTAGTGGATTTTTGATACCCTGGGTCGAGTGCCCCGCTGAGTAGGAACTATTGGTTCCGAACTGCGATAACATTTGCTGGTGTTCTTTATGATATAAGTAATTAACGACTAGTGTAATTACACCAGTATTCGGGTGTAAGTACACTCCTACGTACACGTGAAGCTTAAGACGACTTCAAATTGGTATCAAAGCAAGCACTATAAGATACTTCGGTGAGATCTTGGAGTTCTGCTAAGAGGATGATGGACACATCAAAAGATAATGGGATTATCCACACATACACCTTTGCTTAAAGAAAGCTCCTATCACTCCTGAAATTGTATTTGCACTAGGACAAAATGCAATCGATGGAGAAGACCAGAGAGATGATCAAGTCACAATGCTTAGTCTTCTTGAGAGCAATGCAGTGAAAGACCAACAAGATTTCCCATATCTTGCTCTGAAGCCAAATGACATGAGATCATCACTATATTAGTATTACACATTACTTTATTGCATTAATGCTTATTTTGTAGTAGGAAGTTGGGTTAATTAGCTATGTAGTTAATTAGCTATGTAGAAGGGTTATGACAACGTAAGGGAAATAATGTCTTTTCCTTTCAATGTGCAGACTAATAAATATAGATGTTGGACTGCTATTCAGACAGGCCGGTTTATAATCTTAATTCTCTTTTATCGCTCTCTCCTCTTTTCCCTCTCCTAACCCTAATTTCCCCTTCACACACTCCAAGAGCTCAATTTGAACTTACCCGGAAGAGTCGAAACCTTGAACCTGACACCTGAATCCATGCTCGAACTATACTGTTGGTGCAATTACACTCCATCTTTCAGTTTGAAGCTCTCCTGCACGTAACAATTGGCATTAGAGCCAGATTGTTGCACCAAAACATTTTTTAGGGTTTGGCCTCTTGGGTCGAGTCCCCTTCTTCTTGCTTCCTTCTAACCATTCGCAGGCTCTCTGCGTAGCCCCACGACTGACTTTGTTTAATCCAATCACTAAAACTGGAACTTCACAGCGGTAGACGATTACGAGTAGTCATTCCACCTGTTCGCCATGTTGATCCAATCCGTACACTAGAAGTTATTCCCACATTCACTCGAACACCCACGCTGGTGAGATCTTATAGTTCAGTATTAATGGAGCACCAGTCCAACCGTGCCATAGCCAGCAGCGCAACAAAGGGCCCTTAAACACAGAAAAAACCACCACTGGAGGATCGCATGGAGTCCATAGAGGACAGTATGGCAGAATGGCGCAGGGCATTGACCAATATTGCAGCAAGACAAAACTTAATTTTATGCCAGATCTCAGGTAATCCACGGGAAGGGCCATCTTCTTCGACTACCAGGATGCCAGGCCAACAACCATCCTAAGCCCTCAACATGTTCTATGAACTATCCGAAGATAGATAGATTGGGTATCAACCTGCACCGACTCACGTGTTGACAAAACTCATGAGCATAGACTGCTCCAGATATGTTGACTACGAGGACCCAACGATGTGGGTGGCAAAAGATGAATAGTTCTTCGACTACCATCAAGTCAAGGAGCGCAAGAAGGTGTCCATCGCGAGTTATGATCTGGATGGTGAAGCTTGGCAGTGATTCGCCAGCGCAAAATTCTCTCACATGGGATGACTTGTCCCCTGAATTCTGCACTTGTTTCAGACCCATAGAGGACGAAAATTTCCAGGGCGCACTGCCCAAGTTACAGCAGAAAGGCACTATTTGAGAATACATTGCCAAGTTTGTGTGGCTTTCGAACAGAGTTTGTGGGTGGCCTCCGGTGGCGTGAATTGGCTGTTTCATCAGTGGCCTTCGGAAGGATATCCAGGCATAGGTGAAATCTTTCCGCCTAGAACTCCTATCGGAAGCTAAGTCTTTAGAGAAGACATGATTCTAACTTCAAGGTGAGTTTCTAACTATTTCTACTTCAAATTCTAACTTCAATGAAATTCCTTATTCTAGTAGAGAAGACATGATTGAGAATGAGTGTGCATGTGAATTCCTTATTCTACTCCTATGGGTATTTTCAAGCGTCTGCATGTGAATTTGCCATTCTTGAATGCTATAAAAGAGATGTCTCATTCTATAAAATTTCTTAGTGAAACTCTACTAGGAAAATGTGGGGAGGAACACAGTATGGTCATGCTAACTCAAGCTAGCTTGTAGTGATGTTTTTCAAGTTGTGAGACCCATGAAATTTAATGATCCAAGTTGTTTTCTTATGCGATCTGAGCTAATCACTAGCAAGAGGACTAATCAATGTAATATAGACTTTATGCAAGTCTGAATATCGTCCCACAAGGACCAAGCCAGCAGTTAACTGTTTTCTGAATAAAAATCTAAAGTTTGAGAATCCTGATTTGAGAAACAGAGAATTAAACTAAATCAGTATTTGAAAACTGTTGAGAAAAGCCTTTGAGGAATTTCAATGATGAGAGAAGACGTTGGGAATCCAATTCCCTCCCTAGACACTTCTGAGATTGAATAGAAATAAGGTTTTGGAAATCAATTTCTGACAAGCTTATAAAACCATGACTACAATCCGCATCGGCATCACCTTTTTCTATCTCATAGAGCAAACTAGCCGGCATAATCTACTCTACTTGACAGCATAAACATCAAGCTCTTATGTCATAGGCAGATCAGCTAATCCAACAGGGTATTACTTTAAGGTCGAGGATTAACCCAAGGATTAGTGATCTACCTAATGCATAAACTCATAAAGAATTGTAAAATCCTATCAACATGTCTTACCTTAAGCCCAGCGTCACCTTATAACCAGTACATAGCCAAACAGCAAGTATGCATCAGGAATTAACAACATGAAGAACTCATTCATGCACCAAATTGAAAACCAAATAGATATAAAGTATCATTCTCATTACATGCCTAGGGAGTCATGGACTCCCAACTAAAAATGACTATTCCATACTGGAAATAAAAACACACAACATGGTTTTGACAACAGCCATAAGAATTAAAGACAAATAAGCACAGAAACTCCCCGAAGAGGACTGCTCCTAGTCACCCTTTCTCCTTAAGCTGAAATCTTCACCTTCTTCCTCAAAGTGGCCAGAGGTCGTGTAAGACTTCCTCTGACTTCTTCTCTCTCTAACTAATGAATAAAACAGAACTTAAACTCAAACTGAATGTAAAGACTAAATCTTGAATACAAAATTGGATCATCCGTGTTCTGCCTCGGACCCCTATTTATACTTGTGCTGTTGTTTAGGCCTTGTAAATTGGCCTCTGTCCAGGGGTATGAATTATGCCTTCCTGACCTCAGAATTGGCTGAAATTACATACGAATCTTCCTTCTAGGGTCCTTGCCTTGCTCACAAATTTTAGTTCAATCTGAGTTGGGGAACTCGAGATAAGAAGTTGCTTGATTCTGCTGCCAATTCCAGCACTGGGTCCACCACTTTGAAGGTATGAAACTTGAGAACCCCGACTTGGACTTGCCTAAATTTTTGTGATATGATCCTTAATATCCTCAGGAATCTACAGTCCAAATTTGGCTTCAATTGGAACACGGGAACTCCAGATATCTTCTTCATAAATTTTGGACTCAACTTTCTTCTCCTGGCAACAGTTTCCTTCTTTGAATTGATCTTCACTTCTTGTTTATTCAAAGCACTTAAAACTTGAATATAATTCCTTAAAATCTTCGTGGATACCTTCCTTAGACACTTAGGAGTTCGTTTCCCAAGTTTAGGCTTGATTGGATGTCAGGATCCCGAGATTTTAGCGACTTTATGTTGCTGAGTCATCAGCGCGGTTGCGCCAAAAATAAGCCAGAATCTGGCGCGGTCGCGCCACTGGAGCAGAGTGACTTCTAAGTTTGGAACGGCCTTCGAACCCGAGCAGAATTAGGAGACTTCTTGGCACGGTCGCGCCATATTTTGTTGTAGAAGTGGTGCGGCAGCGCCACTACTTGGACTTTTCTTGCTCCCCAGAACGACAACTTTTCTTTCCTTCTTCAGCACTCTTTGGCGCGTCCATACTGTCTCTGGGCGTAGTTGCGCCAGCTCTTTGACGCGGTAGCGCCCTCAGATGGCGCAGTCGCGCCATTTCACATTCCCCAACTGTTGGCTTTCATGTTCATTGAGTCGTTGGGAATTTTTCTACTTTATTTTGAATTTTTGCATATTTATCTGGCACGGTGGTGCCGATTCTAGCTCAGACACGCCATCCTTCTTTTTGGCCTCTTTTGCTCATTTTTCCTTCATTTTTGCTCCAAATCCAGATTTTCTTCTTCCACTGGGTACCTGAGGCAGAGAACATAAAACTGAGTCATATATGTTGATTCTATACTCGAAATTAACTCAGAATTAGATATTTCAATCAATTTTTATGCCTAAAGATAGTGTCTTTTAGACACTTATCATTTTAAATGTCTTGTGAATTTGGGAATTGCAAATTTGATAAAGTTTTGTGTGACCTAGGGTCTAGTGTCAATTTATTGCCTTTATCAACTTGTAAACAATTGGATCTTGGGGAGATTAGAAAGACCAATATCATGCTACAATTTTCTGACCATTCAACCAAAAGGCCCAAGTGGGTAACTAATGATGTCCTTGTGAAAATTGGAGAGTCCATTCTCCCATATGATTTTATTGTTATGGACATGGAACTTGATTGTGAGATCCCCCTAATCATGGGCAGATCCTTCCTTGAAAGTGATGGGGTGGGTGTGTTGATGTTATACTAAGAAAAGTAACTTTCAAATTTTACAGGGAAGAACTAGTGTTTGTCTTAAACCCAGCAGAGAACGAACCCCCAATTATGATTGAAAACACCTATTGTAGTAGTGATTTTCTCATGACTTTTTAGGTATTCTTCAATACGAAAATTTGGTGAATGAAAGCATGAAGAGTAATCTGGTCTCATTATGCTCAAAAGAAAGTCCTCTCATGCTAAGGAAAATCCATGGTTTTAAAAGAGAAAATTTCAGAGGTCCAAGGAATAGAAAGAGGTCACAATTGAAGGAAAGGAGAGGGTGCCAAGCAAATGAAAAGAGAGAAAAAAAATCTCCATGTAAGTGGGAATAGGTTTGAGCTTAAACAGAGAGGGGGATACAAGTTTAAACAGAAAAGGATAAAAAGGGACCTCCATCAATAGATTAGAACTTAGGAATAGGTTAGGTTTTGTTTATCATGTTGTGTGTGTTAGAAGTAAGCTAAGTAGTTGAATCTTGTTGATTTGTGTGTTTTACTTTCTTTAATTTTTATGATTCAAAATTAGTTACGAACAAGGACATTATAAAAGGAATCAAATCCATAAGAAAAAAAAGAGGTGAAACAAGAAAAAAGATGGACACTATGAAACAGAGTCTAGCACCACGACGCCAGAAAAGAGCCAAAGGCGCCGAGCTTACTGTAACTCTGCACCATGGTGCCCATCAGGTGCCAAGGTCGCCCCTACACCAAGTTTTACATTGCAAGAAGTAAACCACAAAGGTGCCAAGAGGGCCAGTGGGGCGCCAAAAACGCGCAAAGTTTTGTTTCTCTGCACTAAGGCACTATCTAGGTGCCATAAGTGCCACTACCTGCAATGCATGCTGATCGCACATGGGCATCAAAAAGTGCCATATGGATGCCATAAGCGCCAATGTGTGCAGAGCAAGTCAATTGCACATGGGCTCCAAAAGGGCCCGTAGAGCGCCAGTAACACTCAACTCTCTGTTTCTCAGCACCATAGGCGCTATTCCAACACCAAAGGCGCCTATCTACCTTCCTGTCCATATTCATGATTTGGGCACCACATCGCCCAACCTGCACCATGGCGCCCCAAACCTGCTTTACAAAGTCATGTTTTTCTCTCCCTTTCACTAAAATTCTTTCGAATTTGATTACCTTTGCTTTGTTCCTTGTTTGTTTTAGATTAGGTTAGATTGACACCATCAAGCCCTAACTTTAGTATTTTGAACAAATTAATGTGTTTTCTCTTTTGCAAAGAAAAAGAAAGAAAAAGGACAACAATGGAGCATGGAGAAGGAGAAAGATCAAAGGCAGGAATTGTCAAAGAAGTTCAGTTTGGGGTAGGGGAATCGAATTTCTCATCCTTATTTTTCGATTTTTCTCATCTTTTTGCTGAAAAATCTTTGTATCTTAGGAAATTGCATTAGAATGGTCTTAGAGAAAGATTAAAATTCAATGAGAAGGCTTGAATTGATGGCAGCTTAGCTGAATGAGTCGATTGATGAAGTACGATTTGTCTTTTGCCTTGATGAACACTTGGTTAAATTCTTTAGTAGATGAGGCAGCTACCTATAGTTTGTGGTATGAATGGTTGAATGTCATCAAAGCATGCTTTTTTTGTTTTCTATAACCTTTCCACGGAAAACTCGAGGCGAAACTGAGTAAGGTTTTCAAAAATTTTGAGATGATTTAGGCCATATTTTTAACTGAGACTGAGCTTTTTGAAGCCAGCTATGTGGAATGCACAAGATGCATCATCTATTGTGAACCCTTTGAGCCAACATGATCCCAAATTTCTTTTTATGATCCTACGCATTACATGAACCAGGCCTTTGTTATATATGTCATGTTTCTTTTTGTCTCATTCTCTATAATCATTGAAGTGTTCTTATGAATTGAGCATGATTGATCCTTCGAAATTGAATAAGTCAAGGCTGGGATGGAAGTGGGTAAAGTGTTGTACAGTGGCTGGAAAAAAAAAAAAAAACATGGAGAAAACTCCAGTAAAAGTAAAAGAAAAAGGGCTAAGTCAGAGAAAGGCCACTTTGTGTGTGCCGGGTCTCGGGCCTCAACAAGCTTAGGGACTTTGAGCCAACCAGCAGAGTAAGCTGAACTCTAGTCTAAGCCAAGGAAAAGAAAAGAAAAAGGAAAAAAGACAAATGACCATCTCTCAAAAAGGTCTAAAATTCTAAGTTTGGGGTGGACATGGAGGAGCTACTACAAAACAATGAAGAAAGGTGACTTCATGCTCAAGGAAATAGGACATAGATATTAGTAGGAGAAATTAGCCACATTAGTGACAATTATTCAATCCTACCTGTTACCCATGCGCCATTACAACCTAAGACCTCTTGATTAAAATTTTGAATTCATTCATGTTAGTGGAGAGTGGACTAAGGTTTGGCCTATGGAACTCAAGGGAAAATTGCCTTATCACATGGGCTATTGGATTAAAAGGAGAGAGGTAGACAATTCATGTCAAGATTGTGAAATCATGAGGGAAGAGGCTTGGAAAAGCCGACTTCGGATTGAAGCTTAGGATGCGAGTGCCACCAGAAAGTCAAGCTATCTGAAAATGTCTTGGCATTACTCTAAGTTTTGTGTTTTTCTTGTGTTTTGCTTAGGGACTCGCAGAGGTTTAAGTTTGGAGTACTTGATAAGTGTCTACGATATACTATTTTCACTAAGTTTTAGATAAATTTTGTAGTTTATTTTCTCGTGTTTTGGACTTTATTATTAGTTATTGCATTGATTTTGCTTAATTTAGGTTGCAATGCACTACGAAGAGGAATTAGTGGAAAAAGGGCAAAAAACAAGTAAAAATGGGCCAAAACCACCAAATCCTAGTGTCGCAGCGCCTGGCATGGCACCACAGCGCCAAACCACACAAGCTACGCCTGCAAGCACTGAAGGACCAACTGTAGTGTGAAGACTCAAGCAAGCAGCGCCACAGGCGGCCACATAGCGCCATAGACGCCTGTCTAGGTGCCATAGCACCACACTCCACCGAAACTGCACACCAGAAGACTCCTAATCCCACTATAATTCTAAGTATTGGTGCCTTAAGCGCCAGTATGGCGCCAATGGCACCCAAAAGGGTACTATACCTGAAAGTTGCAAATTCGGTAAGTCCAAGAATTCCTATCCTTATGAGACTTCTTGGGTCAAATCAAGGTCAAATAATGAGTTATAATCCTCCTCAAGGACGTGATGAAGAGTAAAGGTCAAGGAAGGGCTTAATTGGAATTGAAGAAAAGAAGATACCCTGACCTACTTAGGAAAGAAGGAACCCTAGACCTACCTGGACTAAAAGAGTCATCTCTCCCTCAACTGGAGGGCTATTTAAGCAAGGCCAGGTTTGTTGGAAAGAGGAGGCCGAAAGGAAGATTCTGAGTAGGGTTTTGTACCCAAAAACCTAGAGAAACATGTGGAGAACTGGATCCAAAGATAGTGCATGTGCAAGGAAGAAGATGAGCAAAGTTGAAGTCCAAACTGGGTTTTATCTTTCTTACTTTATTTCTTCTCATGTCTGAACTATCTTCTATTTTTTTTGTTTTCATTTCAATGACAATGGAGTAATTTCCCACAGGTTGGGACTCCAAGTGATGAGTGGTGATGTATTGTTATGAGATGTGGTTTTTATGATTCAATTTGAGCTTCTACTTAAGTCATATATTTTTGCATGTAATGTATGTTGTAGTTGTTATCTTTCCTAGCTAGGTACCATTTTAAGGAGACGTTCGGAGAGTGATTACATGAGATATATTGCATGATTATTAGGCTTAAATAGCTGCTACATTGGTTTAACTGGTTTAAGGTGATCTTTGTTGCATGAGGTCAATGGTCTTTATTTGGTTTAAGGAGAGATCTCGTAAGGATTCCATGATTTTGTGATTTAGATGTTAGATTAACTGGCTTAAGGTGCCTATAACCTAAATTGAAAGGTTTTAACTGTTTTAAGGTGAGCTAGGATTTAAGGAATCTACCTAGGTTCAATTGAATGAAATTTTTACTATGTCATTGCATGAAAACTCCACAAATCCTTGGATGTCCCAACTGCTTTTTAAAATCTGATTTTATACCTCAAGTTTGTTTAATTGTTTTCTGTAATTTTAGTTTACAAAATTCTCTTTTCAAAAACCAACTTTTCAACAATCACCCAACGAAATAGTAAAGGGAGAATTCAAGTAGTTGTAGCTAATTCCCTGAGGGATTGACTAGGATACTTTTGTTCCCTATATTACTTGGACCAGTGCACTTGCTGATGTTGCTGGGAACACACTAGTCGCATTGATAGACTGACGAACATCTTAAGTTAAAAAATGAGAGAGAGAGAGAGAGAGAGAAATAAAAAAAGAGAGAGAAAGAGAGAGAAAACGAAAGAAAAGAGAGAATAAAAAATAAAAATAAAGAGAGAGCAAAAGAAAGAAAAGAGAGAAAAAAAAACTAAGAGAAGAAGAAGGCCGGGAAGAAAATACATACCTTTAGCCATGAGCGAAGGTTGATGAAATACGATAGAATTAATTCTGAATTGCTTGGACCAATCAGACGAAGCTTCACCTATGGAGAAAAATCTGATGAATCCTGAGTGATCAAAAAAGAAACGAAGCATGAATCTGTATCTCAGCTGATGCGTCACCCAGAGAAAAAAGCCAGTGCAGAAAGAGAAGAAAAGAGAGAGAAGGAGAGATAAAGTAGAGAAGGGTACCTTCGAGGGGTTGATGATGTTTGAGCAATAAGAGCTTTGATGAAGTTTAATAAAGTTTGAAGTTTGATAAAGTTTGATGCTTGAAGTCTGGAAGCCTCGATGAAGGTTAATGAAGCAAAACTCAATGAGGTGTTTGTGTGCTCAGGAATATCAATCGATTGGTGAAGCAGGATGGAGTCTTGAAGTCACGGTGTCTCCTAGACAGAAATTTTGCACGGGAGACTTCTATCAAAGCCTTTTAGGGTTGATTTTAATCAATCAATGCATCACAATAGAGGCCTTACCTTATCAGAATCCTATTAGAATTCATCGGAACACCAGCTTTCATGCAGAGACTCCTACAGGAAGAAGACTCCAAGTTCGAGTCTAACTAGACCCAAACTCGGATGACTCAACCGAGTTAGGACTACTCGACTCAACCATCCCGACTCACCTCAACCCGGACACGCTAGGCTAACTCGGATACAACCCGGATTGGACGCCACAACTAACCCAAACTAGACGCCAATGTCGTGGGATCCCAGAAGAGTCTACCACGCTAGAAAGGGACCCACCATGCCGCACTCCAAGTTCGTCGAAGCACTCCAAATTCGTCGGAGCACTCCAAGTTCGCCGAAGCACTCCAAGTTTACCCAAGCACTCCAAGTTTGTCGAAGCACTCCAAGTTTGCCGAAGCACTCCAAGTTTGTCAAAGCATTCTGGTTTGCCATCGCCAACATCCTGACTCGCCATCACTCCATTCTACGACGTCTCATCCCACCCTGTCGTGGCCTAGTCTAGCTCGCCATTGCACTACACTCTAGTTAGCCATCACTCTAATTCTCTGGTTCGCAGTGAATCCAGTATTTTATTCCACCGCCACTCGAACACAACCAGATTGACCACTACATCTCTCATCAAGTTGTCGTAGCTCAATTCGGGCTCGAGCAAGGCGACTTCATCAGCCAGGTACACTATACTCTTTGTATACATGTATGTATACCCATATGTGTACACATATATGAAAAAAAATCAAACTGCCCTAAAAAAAGCAAGAGGGCCAAAAATATTTAGTGTTCAAAAAATCAAACAGCTCTAAAATAGCAAGAGGACCAAAAAAAATATGCATACGAGTGTACAGAAAATATACACTGTCCTCAAAAATAAAGAGGATAGAAATACGTACACCAAACGATAAATGGCCCTAAAAGAGTAAGACGGTCCAAATAAAAAACAAAAGTGTCTGTGTGTGTGTTCGAGATCTACTCGTTCTCCGAACGACTAAATCTCAAAGGGAGCAAACTGTAGACGCCAAAATCTGAATTTCCCACCTACGAAAAGTTCACCGATTCAACAGCCCACCATTTGTCCGTCACAATCTTACCATTGGTCTTTCCTTCCGTTCGCTCATTGCAGGCCTGCCAACGGCCCGTCCCTTGACTCATCGAGTCATCGACCAGTAGCCCATCATAGGGTCTATCGATCGACCACGTCGTCATCGTCGTCGTCATTGCCAACGTGTCGTCATCCTGCCATCATTAGCACTACAATCTTGCCACCTCAAGCCACCAAAAGCAGCTAACTCTTGGTTGTCGCCTAAATAAAAGGGACCCATAATTAGCAAGTCTCCATCGACGCCCCCTCCTGAGGATCAATCGAGGAAAAGAAGGAAACCTACCAAGTCCTCACTTCCCCTCTTGGGGAGCAGTGAAAAGAGGATCAAGATCCCCACTTCAAGGGTCGACCTCAACACACTTCCACTTCCTGGCTACAAATAGCTAGACGCTAAAATGCCAAAGGGAGAGAAGTTTCAATCCAGAGAAGCTTTCACGCCAGTAGCTCTACCAATTGAGGATTCGGCGAATCGCACTCGACCTGTCAAGGAGCTTTGCACGACTTCGAAAAAGTCAAAAAGCTGAATACACGGAGTACCAAATTCTTTGTCCGACCGACTAAATCCATTGCAACTCGTGTACACTTTCTCGAATGTTCGTGATTCACCGAGGATCGCCAAGAAGTCTTACCTTCCACCCAAAAAAAAGAAAAGGGGTGAGAAGATTTGCACCACAGAAGTTATTCTCAAACCAGAAGTTCACTCAAGCCACCTGAAGATTCATTGGAGTTCGCCAGTTCACCGAAGAACCTCTGCACAACTGCCGATAACGTCAACAAACTAAAAGACACGGAACACAAATACTTCTATCCAGCCGACTCAGTCCGTTGATCGTTCGTGTACACTTTCTTTTGAAGTTATCGACTCACCGTCGAATCGTCAAAAGGCCATAACTTCACCAACAACGGAGATCAAATTAGAGGAAAGCTAGGAAAACACACCCGCAAAATTTCCCAATTCACACTCAACTTGTAATTTTCTCTGTAATCTTGTTGAATTTAATCAATCAGTCGCACCTCTTCGCGGACTAGTTTTTTTGGCAGCTACATATATACTGGTATTTGTTTTATTTAATTTATATTTTTTAATAATTTTTCTTTTTTATTATCTTCATTTGGATTCAAAATTATCCGTATCCGATACAAATCCAGAAAGAGTCAAATTCAGATATTCGGATCTAATGCAATTTCGAATCCAGATCGGAGTTGGATCTGAATGGTGCGTATCTGATCCATAATCGAAATCACAAGATCCAACACATTCCGGATCCATTTATAGGCCTAGCGATGGAAGACACCGCAGCCCACTGTCCTATCGACTCTGCCCCGTCTGCAGCAGGGCATGGACAAACCACCAAACAGCACGCCTAAACCCTTTAAGGCCCTTTCGCAAGAAGATACGGACGTGAAGCATGCCTAAGGAATGTGCTTCAATTGTTATGGGCGATTTGTTCCGGGTCATCGCTGTAAGCACTTCCAACTTCACCTCCTGGAGGATGCTCCAGATGAGTCACCCCTGATGGATGACCAGGCAGCACCAGAATTTGTACACGATGTATCGATGGTGTCGTTACATGCGCTTTCAGACACCGTGATGGCTCCATAGACGATGAAATTATCGGGTATGGTTCATTACTCTGTTGTTGTGATTCTTTTGGATGGTGGCAGCACGCACAATTTTATTTGTGCCAAATTTGCTCAGCGAATGGGACTGGTGATATTGAACACGACTTGGTTCAAAGTTATGGTTGGGAACAACAACTTCTTGTTCTGCTCGGCAATTTGCAAACAGGTCCCCTTACAGATTCAAGCACTAGTAGAAAACATGGT
This sequence comes from Aristolochia fimbriata, assembly GCA_019845555.1. Lineage (NCBI taxonomy): Eukaryota > Viridiplantae > Streptophyta > Magnoliopsida > Piperales > Aristolochiaceae > Aristolochia > Aristolochia fimbriata. The sequence goes on from CM034081.1 coordinate 12,045,417, forward strand.
ATTAGTGACGGTTAATAATTTGACCGTCACTAATAAGGTATTATTAGCGACTGTTATTTGACAAATAACAGTCGCTAATACTAATAAACCTTTAGCGACTGTTGTTTTTGAAACAACAGTCGCTAATAAGCCAATCCCCATCGTGCCCCACCCCTTTGCCCTTTCTTTCCGGTAACATTTCTCTTTGCTGGACATTAGCGACTGTTATATTTGAATAACGATTAAGCTAATATAAAAATAACGATCGCTAATTGGGTTAAGTTTAACCCGGTCGGCTCCCCGGCAGTGACTTTTCATTTTCTCTTGTTGCTGTCGCCGACTCTTCCCAGCAGCTCCTTCCCGGCAACGAAATCCGCATTTGAAGGCTTCAAAATCTTGCTCTCGATTTCGTTTTTGCTTCGTTTGGCTTATTACAGGGGATTTATACACGGTAGGGCTTCCATTAGGGATAAGTTACTCGCTTCTTTTCTTCTTCTCTGTTCTAATACTTTTTATCTGTAAATGTTTTTGATTTTTACTAGTTATTAACATGTATTTAGTGATTCTTAGTCGATTAGGTTGTTTTTGTTTAGAATCACTCGATTTTGTCTTTTTTTTCTTTGTTTCCCCAGTTAAATGCATTGCTGTTAGTGTTTACGGTTCATGTTATTTCTATTCAAGTTTATATCTTCTTTAAGAAGGTTCTGGATAGACTTAGAAAAGTGTTTATTTTGAGTTTAAATGCATAACATTTCGTTCTAAGTAGCTGGTTCATCCTAGCTAGGGATGGTCCTGGACAGGAACTTGTGGATTAAAATTATGTCTGAATGCATTTCTTGGTAGGAGAGATTCTTAGGATGTTCTGTTTTATGTAATTCGAAACTCTAAAGGTTCTGGGCGAGTTTTCTGTAATTCACTTGTGGGTTTTATTCCCTTGATCAGAAGACATCGTCTTTTCATGCTTCGGCCACCGTTCTTTTGTTCATTTGTTTGGAATGAAGGGCTCGATCTTTACGTGTGGAATATTACATGCAATTGCTTCTCGTTAGTGGATGAATATGGGATGGTTAGTGGCCAACAGATGTGTGGAGTACTACAAATATTGCGAAGAGTTTTTGAAGGGGACGTATCTTAAGATACGTTGAATTTTATTCTAGTTGAACCAATGCAGTTGCTGGTATTTGGTAGATGAACACTATCCAAAAATTTTATACCAAACATTAGGAAAAGTTCTGTTGTAGTTGATGGCTTCACCTTAATTTGGACTTAATTTTCTATATTGCTTGAACCACTAGTTCACTTGCTAGCTAGTGTATGTTTGCTAGTTCACACCAATCATGCATGAATAAGCATTAATTTACTCTCCCTCTCTCTTTTTTCTCCCTTTCTAATTTTCTCTCTCTTTCTCTCTAATTTGCTCTCTCTTTCTCTCTAATTTGCTCTCTCTTTCTCTCTAATTTGCCCTCTCTCTTTAAAGTAGCACAAATGAACAAGCAGAACCGTTCACATGCACAAGCGACACATACTCTTGGTACACGGTCTATTGCAAGGCACTACAATGATGAGGTAAATATGTATGAAATAATTTTTGGTGTCTTTATTTCTTTGTTTATGGGCTAACGTATCCTTTATATTGTTGTAGCGTCAAAAGAATGGCACAAACTTTGACATACTCGAGTGTTACCTTTCAGCTCATCAGTGCAAAAAGGGGGGTATCCAAATACCCACACACAATTGAAATGTGTAAGTACCTTCAAATTTTTGTGACAACATTATTTGCTCTTACAATTATATTACTGAACTCGAGCAATGTTTGTACTTAGGCTGAGGTGGTAGAAAAGTTTCGTGGTATTGAAGGTGTAGACCCTACTGATCCTCGTGCTCTTAGTTCTGTCCCCTCGATAAGGTCTATAAAGGCCACCATGGTGGGTATGAAAAAGAGGTTTAGGAACAGGGTGGTCTAGGAGGAAGCATAGTGTAGGTGCTACCTCTTCTAGAAATGAAAATAATCAACTCTCTGCTCAATTGGAAGAAGCTCTAGTAGTTATCTCTCAATTGAAAGAGAGTGACCAAGAAAAATCTGCTCATATAATTCAGATGGAAAAATAGATGCAGGTGTTCACTGAGTTCATGGAAGCATCTAACCGAAATATGGCTTCTTCTTCCCAAGGTTAGTTATTTTTTAATTATTTTTATTTTATTAATTATGACTCACAATAGTTAATGATTAACTGATTATTATGTTTATTTGTATACTTGTTGTTAATAGACTTCACAGATAGTGATGTAGGTGAAACTCAACCCATGCCTCCATCATGATGTCATTATAAGGATTTGTGTAAGTTAAATTTATAATTACTTAAATGTGATCATATTTTATTTTATTTAATAATATAACTATATACAAATGTAATAAGATCTTTTGTTATGTTTTGTAGGTGCATGACACAATGGTCATTTATGTGCTTGGTTCATGGTGCAAGTTGAGTCTTTCTTGTATCTTTTTGTTAATGTTGAATATCTTATTAGAAGTTTTTTTTTAAATTAGAAAACAATGTCGATGTATTATTTTAGCATTCAGCGACACATTATGTTGTAAACCTTTTGTTAAAGCTTTGAATATATGTGGATGAGTTACTTTGGCGATTAATGAAGTTTGAAAAATATTTATTATGAAATTATGATCAGTTAGCAAAGTTTAGATTAATGGAGCTTTTTTTATATTAATATTATTTTATTAATTGCATAAACAGGTTTAAAAAGAAAAAATAGGAAATTTATTTTTTTAGAAATAAAGTATTAGGGACGGTTGTCAACCATAGACAACCGTCGCGAACAATCGGCAAGGACGGTTAACAGATCTTATTAGCGACGATAAACAAACGGTCGCTAATAACTGAATTAGCGACCGTTCAAACCGTCACTAATAAGGAATTATTAGCGACGGGTCTGAAACGGTCGCTAATAATGTCTTGCTACGGTGTTTTTAGCGACCCTGTATTAGCGACCGTCGACCGTCGCTAATACCTTTAGCGACGGTTATTGAGGCTATTAGCGACGGTTTAAAACCGTCGCTAAAGACCACTTTTGTACTAGTGAAGGGACAACAGTAGATGTCGATCTCTTTCTCTTTCCGATCGAAGGCATTGATGTTGCTTTGGGTATACAGTGGTTTTGAGAGATGGGCTCGATTCAGTGGAATTTCTAGCTGTCCACTTTTTCCTTTAATTACAACAGCATGCCGATTACTTGGTGGATAGGCCTGGACCACGGAAAGGCTTCGCATGCTTCACTCCCAGCCTTGATGAAGTGTTCGCATGAACCCTTTTTCCTTATGTGGGTTGATGGTGAGCCGCAACAACCATCAGTTCCTAATGACTCCTCTGCTTGAGGTACCGAAGTCGCTACTGCTGAGTTGCGACTATGATCATCATATCACACTCTTGCTGAACAGCTCTCCACCAAATGTGTGGTCCTACCACTATCCACACGCACAAAAAAATGAGACAGAGAAGCTTGTTCGAGAGATGCTCGAAGACGGAATCATTCGCCCCAGCAAGAGTTGCTTCTCTTCACCAGTGCTATTGGTGAAGAAAAATGATGGCTCGTGGCGTTTTTACGTCGATTATCGAGCTCTGAACAATTGCATTGTCAAAGACAAGTTCCCAATTTCAGCAATTGCTGAACACATAGACAAGCTGCATAGCGCTGCGATTTTATCTAAACTCGATCTCCAATCGGGTTACCACCATATTCGTATGGCTAAGGTTCACATCCACAAGACAGCGTTTCGGACTCATGATGGGCACTACGAGTTCCTAGTCTTGCCGTTAGGGTTATCCAACCTGCCGACAACCATTTAGAGCCTGATGAATGCCATACTTCGGTCATTTCTCTGGTAACGATATTTTGATTTACAGTTGTTAGGACCAAATTAAGTGGTTCTCTTTTTGGCATAAGGACGTGGCAATAGGAAAGGAAAAATAGAAATAATTCATGTCTTTATTTAGACATGGAATGTGTCATGATGGACACACGTAGATAGTGCCCTTGAGATAAGGGTCATAGTGGAGCTTATTGAGGAGCCTAAACTTGGTCTTTTCTCTACTATAAAAGAAAAATGCTATGATCAACAAAGTGAACAAGCAAAGACAAAGAATAAAAGGAGTAGAGTGAAAAGAGAGAGATCTGCAGGATTGTCTCTAAAGTCACGAGTGAAATACGCTGCGAAGCTCTCTGGAGGAGAGCAACAACCAAGGGGGAGCCTTGGTAAGGTTAAGGAGGTCAGAGATGTTCTCTTCCACTCATGTGTGTGTTGAGTGGATTATCTATCGTTGTAAGTTTATAGTTTGCTTTTGTTGAAAAGTCTACTGTTGTAATATTGTCTTACAAGCATAAATAAGATTCCTTGATAGGGATTGTATGCCCCGTAATACAGAGGTGTGTTTCTCTGTATTTCATCAAATTCATATGTACTCCCACTTCTTATATTTCTGTTTGTTTGTTGTTCCCGATTCCAAGTGTTGGAGTTGTCTCGGTATTGTAACACCTATATATTATAACACCATACAAGAAACGGGACCTACAACAGTCGTCACATAGTCGAGCATCTGTGCCAGTTGCAATTGGTTTTGAGGTATTACGAAGCCACTCCTTGCACCTTAAATTCAGGAAATGTGTTTTTGGTGTCTCTTCAATCAGCTATTTGGGACATATTATCCAACTCGGTGGTTTGGTGGCTGATCCCGCAAAGTTGCAAGTAGAGGCCGATTGGCCTCCTCCGACATCGCCCAAGCAATGTGCGGGTTTTTAGGTCTTGTGGGTTATTACAGATGATACATTCGTGAAAATGGCTCCATAGCGAAGTCATTGATGGACCTTCTCAAAAAAAGGGAGGTTTACATGGTCTGCCGCTACTCAGACTTCATTGGACTTGTTGAAGTCAGCCCTAGTACACGAGCCAGTACTTCCGCTACCAGATTTTGATCTGCCATTTACGGTTGAGTGCGACGCCTAGGGGGATGGGGTGGGCATCGTCCTACATCAAGAGGGCCACCCCTTAGCCTTCTTTACGAAGCCACTCAAGGGATGCCATATTTCTTACTCGACGTATGAGAAAGAGGTGATACTGGTCGTCCTTGTGTTTTTACATTGGCAGCACTACATATATACACGGCCGGAAATTCACCATACTGATTGACCATCGATCGCTTAAGTATTTGGGGGACCAGCGACTATGCACTATGCAACAGCAACGGTGGCCGGCCAAGTTGTTAGGCTATGACTTCACGATTGCATATCTCAAGGGCAATGACAATGGAGCGGCTGACTAATTGTCTCGATGTCCTACCTCCCTACATTTTTCGGTGGTACTAGGGACATCAGTCCCATTCATGGACCGCGTGCACGAGATCATGCACTCCTACGCGGTAGCTCTATCCGATCTAGCCAAGGCCATGCAAAGCTCCCAAACTGATCAGAGGTACTCTATAGTCATTAATTTGATTTATTTTAAAGGTCGTCTCTTTATTCCTATTGGAGGGATCCTACGCAAAGATATTTTGACATAGTTTTGTTCATACAAAATTGGGGGTCATGAGGACGCATTGAGCACTTTTAAGCAGCTGGCGCAAAATTTTTATTGGCCAGACTTATTCCAAGACGTGTGTACCATGTGACTACGTTAATGGGTGTCCGTGAATTAAGGTAAAGCATGCAGCCCCAGCTGGGCTCCTTCAGGCTTTACCCGTGCCAAAATAGATTTGGGAGGATGTCAACAATGACTTCATCTCCGGGCTACTGATCTCCTTCAGGTTCTTAGTTTATGGAGGATTGTTGACATATTGACGAAATACAGCCTCTTTTTGGCCCTTAGACGCCCATATTCAGTGATGGACATGGTTGAAATTTTTATTCGGGAGATAGTCAAGCTGAACGGTCTACCACGGACAATCTCCGACCGCGACCCCCTCTTTTTGTCCTCTTTATGGTCAAAATTATTTCAGCTGTCACACACAACCTTGCTTTTCTGCACCGCCTATCACCCACAAACGGATAGCCAAACTGAGGTCGTCAACGGGGAATTGGACATAGATTTTATTTTGAATTTGATTTTTCTTGACCAAGTTTGATTGGTTCACGTGGTGGTGGCATGCTGATCATGTGTTGCCCATGTAGTCGCTGATGAGGCAATGACATGGTGCTGATGTAAGACATGTGGCACTGATGTGTTGATGATGTGGTGCTTGCATGTGTCGATGATGGGCCCACTAGAACAATTTCAATCTAGTCCATCAATCCGATCTTGGAGATGGGACGATTAGGATGTGTCAATCGACGGTCCAATTTGGCTTGTTAATGATCCAATTGCTTGACTCTGATTCTGATGGTTAAACTTTGACTTTGACCCTAATTTTGTGGAAATTTGACTTGGTCGATCATAGCCATTGATTGCACCGATAAAAATTAGAATTTAAAATTCTAATTTTAACAGAATTTTGGTTCCAACAGTAGTATTCTTCTTTGGTCTTTGACTCACTGACTTGGCTGAATTAGTCTTGCACTTGGATGAGTTGGAGATCTCCACTAGGAGTGGATCAAAACTTCCAATAAAATTTGGATCGAGTGTTTTTATGAAGTCTTTGGCCTCCACTAGTATTTTGCTTGTTGCAAGATCGACCTCTTGGGTCAGTTAAATTAAAATTATGCCATTGTCGTTGTTGATTTAAAGGAAGTTTGAAGTTGTTTGTGCATTTATTGAGTCAAGGAATACTTTATCTTCTTCAACGAGCTTGAGTATTTTGACTTTTAGGCTAAAACATTCTTTTGTTGGAAGTCCAACCGTTTAATGGTTTTTACAATACCGTAGAGAATTTATTTCCCCAACGTCCTCTAGGCTCTTTGGTGTTGGAAGAGTTATCATCCTTCTTTTTAAAAGTTGCTCCAACATTGACGGGACATCTTCATTGGGAAAAGGATATTTCTTTTCCCACCTCTTTTTGAGAGTAGGGCTTTGTTTTCCAAAGACTTGATTTGTGGAGGAAGAAATTGTTTTTGATGTTGATGTGATGCTGGTTGCATGTGTTCATCAACTGGATCCTCCACTGAAGAATTTGCTTCATCCTCCAACTCTTTGGGATCAAGAATTGACGGACAACCATTTCCTTTTGAGGCGATGAGAAGCTCCATGATGTGAGCTTCAATTGCTAACTCTTGGAAGTCTTTTAGTTTTTTACTTTGAAGAAAGTATAAAATGCCCCAGTTCATGCCTTGCATGCATATTTGAATTTGAGTTTCTGTAGAGAGAGTGTTCTATTTACAATTGAGGCTTAAGTTTTGCCACCGATTGATATAGTCGGTGACTTTTTCACCTCTTCGTTGTTTGGCATTGGATAGCTCTACGAAGGAGACTTTGCACCTGGTACTGTAAATGCGGCTTAAAAATTTACTTTCAAGTTCTTGCTAACTGTCAATCAACCCAAGAGGTAGCTTGACAAACCAGTCAAATTAAAGGCATTTACCTTTGGGGAGCAGCTGAATTGTTTCACCATCAAGTTGTCATTGATCCCAACATTGTTTCATGTTTCAATGAATTGGGCTATATGTTGTTTAGGGTTGCCATTTCCATCAAATTGATGGAACTTGAGTGGCTTATAACCCAATGGCATATTCAAAGCTTGAATTCTTCGATTACAGGGTTGAATGTAAAGTTGAGCGGCCGACGGGATTGCTTTTGGCAGTTGATGATTTCAAATGGCGTTTTCGACCATTGACTATTTTTTACCTCAATGTACTCTGAACGCAGTGTCAGGATCTTGTCAACTTGTTGTTGGAGTAGGAGAAGTGTCTTTTGAGGCCAAGTAATCTTCAGGAGGATCTTGAGAAGATGAAGGTTCTCCATGACAAGCCATCAACAACTCAATTTTCCCCACGTTGTGCAATTTGGGCATCTCTTCTGCAAACCTTTTTGTCCTTTCAATTTTAGTTTGTGTCATCATCACTGTGACACTATCTTATGAAGAAGCAGATTGTGTTGAGTCACAACTTTGAGGCGTGCAAGGACTCGCTATGGTTTCCTTTAAGGAACTTTTACAGCACTCTTCATACCTCTTGATTATTTCTGACATGATCGTAGGGCTTGCAGAGCAACAAACACTTTTGGTGACATGTCGATACACAGTTCTTTGTTTGCGGTCGAAGTTGTGGCTTCAAGAATGTTGATCCGACGAACCATCTCTTTGGCGCATCTTGCGTAAAAATTCACGAAACCTGAACGCGTAAAAACCCGCCCCACGGGTTTGTACCAGAAACCCATGCCCGCATCGCAGGGTACGGGTACCCGACCCATTTATTTGCTTCCCGAAAGAGTCAACATATTCTATCTTGGAAGAGTCAGCGAATTTCTTCCGGGAGAGTTTCAGTAGCACTAATCCAAAGTTTTCCATTCACTTTAAGGGTGTTATCTTTTTTTTTTAGGTGAGAAAAATAAAAAAGAAGAAAAAAAGAGATCCAACAATATTGTCCATTCGTGGTGAAGATATCCCAAGCCTTGGGCAGCGCCTTGGCGATCCTGCACCATGTCATGCAGTCCAAGGCAGCACCACCGCCCAACGCCATCCTCAAACTGATCGGAAGAATAAGAAGAGAGAAGAGCAAAGCTTTCTTGTGCGGTGTCGTCGTCAAACTGTTTGGAAGAGTCGAGATGCGCAATGAGAAAGAGTTTGGAAGAGTCGAGATGCGCAATGAGAAAGAGTTTGGAAGGAAATAATTTAGGGTTAAAAATCTTGCCGATTTTTCCCTTAATTTTTTTTTATTTGCTTTAAGTAATAAGCGGGTCGGGTTGGGTTTTTTGGGTGAAATCCGTCCCCACCCCGAACCCGCAACAGGTTTGAAAAATCTTAACCCATCCTCACCCCGTAGAGTAAAATCTTAAACTCATACTGCTTTAAGCGGGGCGGGTTAGGGAGGGTTCCCCAATTTTTTAAACCCATTGCAATCCCTAATCTCACAGCCTTTAGTTGTCCATTTTCCTCCATCGTGGCACATGCTTGGAATTTTGGCAGATTTAGCCACATCGATGAGTGATGGGATGTTGGAAGCTTGTAAGGATTGACAAAGCCTCCTTTTGATTTGAGGACTCTTGGAAGGTTGGAATAATCAACCTTGTTCTTTGAATTGACTTTGTAGCAATTGGATTTTAATTTTGAGAGCTTGAATGACTCAGATTTGAGCTTATAGTCTTAAGGCCCTTGATTTTCGGTGTGGCTTGAGATGTCATGCTGCTGGAGTTGATTTTTCTTGTTGAGCTTTGGAAAAAGAGATAGAAGGTAGAAAGTGTCCTACCGGGTATGCCAAATTTATATTCAGGTACAACGGGCCGATCTACAAAAAGGCACAACCATTTAGTACATGAATAATAAAATTTACAAATTTATGCGGTTTTTCCTTTGATTCGATCTCCATGTGTCAATTTACAGGACAATGATTTGAGTTAACGTGCCACGAACTCGTCACTGACTTCTCAGTAGGCGAACTTGAATATGTTGAGCACCTTCACCTGAAGCTTGACAGGGAATTTTTGCTCTGTATGGCCGAGTGGTGTTCTGAGAAACGTTATTGTAGTAGCAGGAAGACTGCTTGTTGCTATTGTGTTTGATGAGTTGCGTTCTTGACTTCTTTTATTGTACAGTACCCACGAATTTACCATGAGTAATTGTAGGAATTTTCAACTTAGATCTCGGACAAGCTTCAACTACGCTTCGTTCTTCGGTAGCAGCAAATCGTTCTTCATTCTTTGTTCTTGATTTTCTGATCTCCCACAATGTGCTATGCTACTTTTGATCCACTTCAATCGATGCCCTTTGAGCTCCAAATAAGCCTGTATTTATAAGTGAGACGGGTAGTTTGATTGTCCACTTTTACTCTTCTAGATCTGAATTTTGGCCAATAGGTGACTGCCAAGGGCAAAATTTGTTTCCCCAATTAGCTCAGATTGTCAGAGGCTAAGTCCATGACTCACCATATTGCACCACGTGTAATTTGGCTGAGTCAGCTTTGAGTTAGTCATCCATCCTGCATGTCGGCTTTTGATTGGTTTGTTAGAAGTCCAGTGTTACCATGTGTTGCCCAGTCAGCCACCACACATGTGCTGATGTGTCTCCTCTAATTGGGCTTTGATTGGGTTAGGCTAGGCTTGAGTCGATCCAATTTGACTTGGATCGGTCCTATTCGGGCCCAATTACCTTGAATTGAACTTGGTTTGATTTGAGCCAATTGTGATCGTCGATTTGGTTTTGACAATCAAACCCAAATTAATCCCTTGATCAGAGATCCGACTTTGACGATTGGCCATTTACTGATTTTCATAGGTCAATTTTGGGAATTTAGACTGAATTAACCATGAAATTGAGATGATCGTGACCTCAAGTTTATGATTGTAGATCAGAGAAAAATGAAGCCTTTGGTCGTTGATTCGTCTTCGACAGTTGGTCGATCTCTAATCTATCATTGATTTGTGTAGGTCAATTTGTTGAAATAAAAAAAAAATCAATGGGTATATTAGATCGTAAAATAATAAAGAAGATGTTTTAGATATTTTTAATTTCTACTACAATATTAAGTATTTAAAAATTAAAATTATATAAGTGCTAGTTGTAAATGCTATAGATAATATATATAATACCCTATGTAATTGGAATAAACGGGTATAAGCAGTAATCGTAATCGGACACGATTTACACCCTAGAGACGGGAAGCCTCCAACAGAATTTGAGAGCAGAAAAACCCACTGAAACTGAAGGAGAGAGCAGGAAAAGAAAAAAAAGATAAATTTGTATTGGAGGCTGGGTCCAAATCCGAAGAATAATAAGGTGAGATAGACCTGAATCTGTGAATCAGTTCTCGATTTTGTGTCAATGACGAATTGGCAAAGGGATGTGCTCGCCCGAGTGAACTCGGAAGAGTTGTGGAAATGGAACGGCTACTTTTGCGTTACTATCTCTGCCTCCGTCGTCTCTCTCCACTTTTCCAAAGCAAATAGAGCAAGCTGTCATTGGATCATCCTTGGCCTCTGCCAAAATTTAAGGCATGGCACGAGTCCTCGTTCGAATCGCTGCAAGTTGCCCACTGCATTCCGTTTCCATTGACCTCCTCGGAAGACGAAGCCGACGGTTTATCTGTTTTTCGGAAATACGTTTTTAAGGTACTCGCTGGACTCCGCTCCGACGTGTTTAAGCTTCTGAGCGCTTTCAATTGACGAGAAAACGCCCACCCCTGATTCTGAATTTCAGATTTCCCCCTTCTGCCAGAAAGGGATTAAAAAAAAAGGAGATGAAGACGCCCACAAGAATGTCTCCAACTGTTTTAAACAGAGGTTTCTTTGAACGTGAGACTTTGAGTTGGTTATGTGGTAAAGTTGATCATTTTCATCAACTCAAGCCTTATTGGAGTTCTGTTCTAGGTCCTGCTGTTTCGATTTCAGGGTTTTCTTTGGGGGGTTATGATGGACATGGGAGCCGGAAAGCTTCAAAATTCGTGGCGCAGAATCTTCAAGAAAATATTTTGAAGAGCTTGGGGAGTTGTGGGCTGCACGAGGGAAAGGAGGAAGCCATTAAAGATGGGTATCTGAGGAGTTCTCCAAACAGGCAATATCCCATCTCCTTTATATATTGATGATGGTTTTGAGGTCGTGGTTGCTGTTTCATAAGCGCTATCAGATTTCTTCTGAATAAATGAAAAAGTGCTAAAAACCAAATATTGCAGGTAATAAATGGGATTCTTTTATGACGCGAAAATTCAATTGATTTGATTCTAGTAACATCACTTCTCTCTCGTCCTCTCTCTCTCTCTTGATTCTTCTTGTTGCTATTTTATGATTTTGTAAGTCACCATCAATGTTTTTTTCTTCCTCATCTGGACATCACCGATGGTCAACTGGTGGTTACAATCCATTACAACTAGTGGTCATGGTTGAATGCGGTTTTAACTGTGTTCGTCCCCTTCCCTGATCGGTGAAAAGAGTGGTTGTTATAGAATTGCCCATAACTCTTAAAGATCTAGTTACTACTCAAATATGTGTTGAGCTTTTCCGACCATTTGGTAGTACATGAAATTCTTCCCAGTGTCCTTCTCTTTCCTGCTCAGATAATAAGAGAGGCATAACGGTCTAATTTCAGGGGATCAGTGGTGGTGCTTGCTGCGTTACTGTTCTCATTGAAGGGCGGCTTGTGACATTGCCGCACTGTTCTGCCTTGAAGTGTTGTAGCTGAATCTCTCACCGTTGATCACAAACTTGGCCAGGAAGATGAACGGAACAGAATTGAAGAAAAGGTACTGTCTGCAAGTTTGCCAAATTTTCCTAACCACTTGGAGCTTTTGATTGCTTCGAGTGATTGTCATTGTACAATCATAGCAGGTAATGAGACCCAATATCTCCTTCATAAATTATGTGGGTCAAAATACCCACTTATTCTGTCAACAGCCTATTGGACAAATGTGCTACCGCCACATGCACTGAGGCTTTTTCAATAATGTATTCTTCGTGGGTCCTCCCATGCTTTCGTCTAGTTCACCAAGAAAACCAATGACTGTATCATGTCCTTATCATTCCGTGGGTTCTGGTTTTTTGGGCTGTTTCATTTCACTCTTATAAGGTGTTCAGTTACAGTCGAGGAATTTTTTGTCAACCACTCTTTTTCCTGGATGAAAGATGTAATCAGTTCTTAAGTTAGGTTGCTGAATGATATTCGTTTATGCTTCAACGAAGGGAGGTTCTGTAGTTAGTTCAAGGGACTCATGCTGTACCTAGAAGCAATGGATATGTTCATCTCAAGGAATGGGTAACAGCCGAACCTGATACAAGGACAGTGCCATTGACATCTGACACGGAACTTCTAGTATTAGGAACACAAATGTACTCCGAGACAAGATGAGAAAAAACAGACTATGATCTGTATAGGGACTTTCAAATTCAATTTTGAGCATTCCCCATGGTATTTCATGTGCCTTGTCTTCAAATAATTCTTCAAACTGAAATCTCCTGCATCTGTATGGCGTTACTAATGAATAGACAGCAGTTGCTTCATTTGCTGTTCCTAAAATATTGAGCATTCCATACATTGTCCTGGACTCTGTCGGGATGATATGATATCTGGGTATCTTCAGTGGATGGAAATAGTGGTCTACTCTTGAATATTGTGACTGAACTTTTAATAATTTTCCAGAAGTGCACTGGGCAAATATTAAATTCCTATATGCAGAAGTTATTTTTCCTGTTGAGTCTTCTGTGAGACCAGTTTTCTCTATCTAATCAACAAATAGTAGTCAAAATTCTTACCATTAACCTCTTGGTAGGTTGGATATCAAGAACTGTCTGACTCTTTATTATTCTTTGACAATGCTCAACTGTATGAAAACCAAAAACCCCATCTGAGCATCCTTCATTCAATTGTGCATTATGCATTTGTTTTTAATTTCTCGATTTCAATTATGGTACCCAATGCCTTTTCCTTGAATTGCTTTTAGTCATGCTTGTGTCAGACTGACTGATTTGTAGCCTCATTAAAAGGTCAGTTATCTTTATTTCTCCAACCTTTTCAAGAACACCCTAAACATCAGATACTTGTGACTGTTCCACCAAAAGAGAAAAACAGAAGATGGCAACTGGCTAAAACAATTTGAACTCTGTTGGAATTTTTCTCTAATCCAAACTGGGTAGGACAGTCCAGTGGTAGAGCTTTTCTTGAAACATTGACTGAGGAGAGCTATTTACCCTTTACCTCCAGGGTCCAAGTCTGGAACCTTTTCTTAGGCATGCGCATTCCACAACCGAGGTTGGTGCTGACACTTTGGGTGATAACAAAGTGACAGTTGAAGCCTTAGTGATGGTCACTGTCTGCTGTCTTCTCATCATTGATAGAGAATTGGATGGAAGGGCTATTCATAAATGGGGCATTTATCAGAGAAAGGAAGCAGAACCAGAGCTCCCCTCCTTCCCCTTGTACATTTAGCTGGCTATCTCATCCACTCAGAGAATAGACACATGGAGCCCATCCTCATGAACTGGAAATGGTACCGATCAGAAATAAAGGGCTGCTGCTTTATGAAAACAGTTGCTCCAAAGGTCCCAAACTTGTCGTTTGCTTTTGAGCTATGGAAATTAATGTCATTGTGGTATCCCACCCCCTTGGCTTTCTCTGCTTACTTGTTTTTTTCCACAAAGGATAATCGGGACCCACCCTCTATGGGCAACGGATTTTTGTTTTGATTAAACTTGTTATTATACAAGTGGTTTTGTTTCGTAAAATCTTATAAAAATATTTACGAAGAAATGCGATAAGAATATACGAAACGAAATGCAATGAATTTTTTGAATTAATGAATGGATCAGATTTGGTATGGGGCGGGTTTCAATTAATCAATCAATACTCGCATATCTGATATTTCTGACATGTTAACCATATATATGTCCATGGTGCTTTTGTTTTTTTCTATGCTTTGATCAAGTTGGCTTTCTTAATGGATGGAGTCCCCGAAGTCCTAAAACATCTTTATTGTATTTTTTCATTTGTTTTTGCTTCTCACTGGTAACTGTGTTGCAGATCAGAAGTAGACATTTGCTTTTCAAAAAAGGTAAATAAAATGGTAGGAAGTTGAAAAATGATAAAGGCTTCCCAAGCTTCAAACTGAGTAACCCCTTCATGCCTCTCAGTACTTTCTTCTGAATCTTGGATATGACATTTTAACAAACATAGAGAAACATAGAGAACAAAAGTCTTCCAAATCTTATTTTCTGCCTCCTTTTTCTTTTTTCTTTTTTTCTTTTTACTTTTTCTCGTCTGTTGTCTACCTTTTTTTGAGTTTTCAGTGAGATTTAACCCTAGAAGCACAAGGAACAAGTTAACTACTCTTCAAATCTTTTCCTGCAAACTGCAAACCGCAGATTCCTCAGACATTTTTCTGCAACTGCCACACTAGATTCCTCTCCCTCTTTCTTTCAAGTTTCACCACTGACCTGGACCGAGCTCAAATAATCCAAACGAAGGAAAAAGAAAAATGACAGAGACATATACATCGAAATACCAAAAACTTTTGTTTAATCCCTTCCCACTTCCCTGTTTTGACTGGTCTCCTTTTAACCATAAGCACTGATGGCCCCAACAGGCTCTCCTCCTCGGAAAATCTGAGCTCCAAATCGGGATTAAAAAGCTTCTTTTCTTTTTACCAGTGATGAAAACAAGACAGCATACGGAGAATATTTTTTAAGAAAGAAACCCATCTGGGTCTGAGTGTGCCACCAAGAAGCAGTTTTCTGAGGAAGAAGGAAGAGGTTTCACAATACCCATCTGGTTTTCCCCTGATTTGCTAATAATAAAGGGTCGACCTTCACTTCCTCCCTCTCTGTGCCCTTCTCCCAGGAAAAAAAACCCAACTGGACAGAGGATCTCAGCCTGGCAACAAAGCATCTCTCTGTAATATTTTTGGATCCAGAGCAACTCATTTCCAGTCAAGAAAGCGTAGGTCTTTCTCTCTGCTTCTCTCACCACTTCTCTCTCTCTCTCTCATCTATTATACATGATGGGAAGATCCAATTGTATATCTATCCCCTCTTTCTCAGTCCTCTTACCCAAATCTCCAATGTCCATTATCGAATCCCATTAATCCAGGTCTCTACAGTATAGTACTTCTCTCCCCCGTCTCCGAAAAAAGATGCAGGACACGATCCCTCTTCCGGCGTGCTTCTCGTCGGGCGGCGGCGGCGAGAAGACGATGGAAGACGGGGCGGTGGTGGTGGCGACCAAGTCCGGGCAGAGCATGGTGATGTCGGTGTACCAGACCAAAATTGCAGGCCAATGCCGTTCAATCACGGTGACATGGTGCAAGAACCTGCTGGTCCACGGCCTCTCCATCTCCGTGGAAGGACGGGGAGACGGAGATGGCGACGGAGAGGGAGACACTCAGTACGCCTGCAAGGTCGAGCTGAAGCCGTGGTACTTCTGGCGGAAACAGGGGTGCAAGCGCTTCTCCATCGATGGGACCGCCGTCGACGTGTTCTGGGACCTGAAGGCGGCTAAATTCGGCGGCGACCCGGAACCCGTCTCCGACTACTACGTCGCCATGGTCTGCGAGGCGGAGGTGGCTCTTCTTCTCGGTGATCTGAAGAAGGAGGCGTACAGGAAGACGGGCGCCCGGCCTTCCCTCATCGACGCCATCTTACTCTCAAAGAAGGAGCACATCTTCGGGAAGAAGAAGTTCTCCACCCGCGCCAGGTTCCAGGAACGGGGCAAACTCCACGAGATTTCAATCGAATGCAGCAACAGCAGCAACAATGGCGGCGGAGCAGAGGTGAACGACCCGGAAATGGCTATACGGGTGGACGGGCATTTGGCGGTGCAGGTGAAGCACCTGCAATGGAAGTTCAGGGGCAACGAATCCATCTCCATCAACAAGGTCCGAATCGAGGTTTACTGGGACGTCCACGACTGGCTGTTCAGCCCCGGATTGAGACACGCCCTGTTCATATTCAAACCCATCTCCTCCGCAATCTCCTCCCCGCTATCATCATCGGCTTCTTCATCCATCTCCACTCCTTCCTCACAAACAACAACCCTCTCGGGTTCGATGCTCGAAGGGATAAACGGAACCGGGTCCTCGGGATTTTGCCTCTTCGTCTACGCCTGGAAGGTCGACTGACCAAAAAACACGAAAAACCCGCCGTCCGTTTTGTCGGCGTCGGCGTCGGCGTCGGAGATAGATAGAGGGAGAGAGAGAGAGAGAGAGAGAGAGAGAAAGGTGGAGTTGCAAATGGGGGAGCATAAAATTAACGACAGGTGGAATGAGGTGAGATGGAGGAATCTGAATGCATTTTTTTTATGTTTGATTATTTGGAGGTCTAGGAAAGCAGACCAAAGAGGATAACATTTACGGGGAGACAGAAATGGAAGAAGAGAAGAGAAGAGAAGAGAAGATCTCCTCCTCCACCTCCTCTAACAAAAAATGGCTGTAGACGAGTTTGTTCAAGCTGGAATTGCAGAACAAAATTGGACACACCTCACTGATCTGCCCATTTCTGCAATCTCTCTTCCCTTGTACCCTCCTCCACCCTTCTGCTGTTTGTTCTCTACAAAGACCCATATTATTCCACACCAAACGAGATTGTAACTTTTTTTCTTCTTTTTTTATTTTGAAATTTTGTGCGTTAAATAAACAGAAATAATTTTTCTTTTTTTCTTTTGAGGGCTGTTTGAACGTTTGGTGTTGATCTAATGATCTAGGCTTTCCTTTTTCAAGTTCTTCACATGCATAGCATATACTTTTGATCTAACTAATCTATTAATTCAAATGTTGTGTATATACTTATTGCTCATGGCTTATAAACTACTACATGTATGATCAGATCAGAAGTTCAGAACTTACAAGTAATATATAATTCAGAACTTAGAACCCCACTTCATTGACGAGAGTAATCGCATTTCATGAATGAATAACACCGATCCTTGAATGAAGAATCCCACTTCAGGTTACCCAGAAAACCTGACCCGATACCAACCCCTACGTTTGAAGAAAAATAGTTTGGGTTTGAGTTTTAAAACCTATTCGGGTTTTTTGTAGGTTTGAGTTTTGGGTTACCCGACCCATGCCCACCCCTATGGATGATCAGATGATTCAGATCAGAAATAACTTGTTAGCTTTAATAGTTTTCTAGGATAATGCAATCTTAAGTATGCCAAACAATGCTTCAGGGACCAACACGATTGAAGTAGGCGAAGAGCCCCACTTCATGAATGAATAGCCTCACAGTTCATGAAAGAATTAATCCCATTTCTGGAATGGATTCCCTAGTTCATGAAAGAATTAATCCCTTTTCTTGAAGGACCCGCCCCAATTCTTGAATGAATAACACCAATTCTTGAACGAATAACCCCAGTTCATGAATGAATAAGAAAAGTTCAAAATCATATCTTTCACTTGCGCTGTTGCAGGAGATGAAAGCTCTGGTGCGATCCGAACCCGTTAGTATAATAACAAAGAATTATCACGTGGATATGAATGATAACTCGGGAAAAAGCTACTTACTTAAATAGTTCTGTTGTTTACAATCCAGGGATTGGAATTGCAGCTTTTCCTATTTGATCCTAAACTTCGATTCTGTTTTTTCGTGCTTCCATTTGAATAGATTTTTGGGACTCTCGTGAATGGATAACTCGAATTGTTGTATCTATCCTTTTAGCGAGGGGAGGTTTGGGATTTGCGATTAGGAACTTGTGGAAAGGCTATATCGATACCTCTATTCGTTTAGAACTTGAGAATTCAACTTCTCTTTTACCATATTAAGGTATACATGAATAGGGGTGGTCATGGGTCGCGTTTTTAAAAACCCGAACCCAACCTGAGAAGCAATACTCAAAACCCAAACCCGTTTAAAACCCAAACCCGTTTAAAACCCAAACCCTAAACTGATCCGAACCCCTATTTTGTAAACCCAAACCTGACTCAACCTGATAAAAACTCATCGGCTTTTCAAAAATACAAAAAAAAAAAAAAAACAAAATAATAGGAAAAAAATAATAAAAATATTTAAAATTTTAAAAATATATATGTATGCACCAAAATGTGCATGACCCAAATTCAACAAGTCCAGGAGTCCATCGACCCAACAAACAAAGTTCGTGGACAGGCCTCGACAATTCTCGAAGTAATCCGACGCAGCCTATCGCCAGGATCCCGTCTCGTCGCATTATCAACACAGTGAGTCATCTTACAACCAACATCAACTCAGTGAGTCACCGTCTAGTCAGCAACGACTCGGTGAGTCATCGCCACATCAACGCGAGTCAGCATACAGTCATCCACTTCAACCGAGAGAAGATAAAATCTTTGGAAAGAGGTCACGATCCTCATTCAAGGGATCTCAACAAGGAGTTCCTGGTCCCCCTCCTTCCCTCTTCTCCCTAAACTTCACGAGCAGAAATGGGATCGTGATCCCCTTTCCCAGGAAAAATCCCTCAACAACCACACAGAATGGCTACAAAAGGCAAAAAGTTCCCTGTTCCAGAGGTTGGAGAAATCATACTCGGAGGACTCTCTT
Organism: Aristolochia fimbriata; assembly: GCA_019845555.1. Taxonomy (NCBI): domain Eukaryota; kingdom Viridiplantae; phylum Streptophyta; class Magnoliopsida; order Piperales; family Aristolochiaceae; genus Aristolochia; species Aristolochia fimbriata. The sequence goes on from CM034081.1 coordinate 12,064,480, forward strand.
AGCACAAGTGCAAAAATTCTCTCGTTCTCAAATCGAAGGTCCAAAACTCCCTTCACCGAGAAGAATTCCTCACGCACAGAGGTTCTTTCAAATCGCAAAGAAGTTCAGCCACCCGCAGTTCGTCGCTCTACAGCTCGACCAGAAGCAATTCTACACTGTCGCTGGCATCGTCACAAGTCAAAATACACGGAACACAAATACTTCCGTCCGACTGACAAAAAGCCACACCAGATCGTGGTAATGCGTTAAGTTTCAGAACTTCGAAGTCCCGACGACGACCTCGCAGGAGCCAAAACTTCACCAAAGTCACACGGAGATCGAATTAGAGGAAGCCTAGGAGAGTGAACTCGCATTCTTTGATATTTACACTACACCCTGTAACACAAATTATTCTAAAGTAATCGACATATTCTCTCGGTCGCGCCTCTTTTCGGACCGGTGGATTTTCGGTGAAACAGATTTGGCATACCCGGTGGGACCTTTCCTACCTCTCATCTCCTTTTCCGTCCAACAAAAAAAAAAAAAAATTCCAACCTTAGCCATGGCCAGCAACGGCAACAACGGCAACAACAACAACAACAACAACAACAGAGGCAAACAGACTGCCTCCTCGAGCTCTGCTCAACCGCGCCCCGCCGCGACTGCAGGCTCAACCACTGGAGCTCGCGGACCAGCAGCCGCATCTCCGGTCAACCTCCGCGTTCCGACATCTCCTCCACATGCCACACGCCCATTTACAAGGTCTCTGGCCAGAAGTTTGTCCACTGGACAAGCTCCATTCATGCGCGACACCCGTCGCCCAACTGCCGTATTCGTTCCTCCGGCTACCGCGGCCTCAACTGAACCTGCCGCATCCTCCACCAAACTAATGCCGGCGACGGCCAAACCAACATATCTGGCTGTCGTCGCTTCACCTCCTCGCAGCCCGACTGCCAGCCCGACGCAGTCGCCGTCGTCACGGAGAAGCTCTATTGTTCCCACTTTGGTGCAACGATACGAGCAAAGCGGGGGCATCTCCTCCCTCCCTGCTGCGAGAACACACTCTGTGCCAGCCTCCTCCGTGCAGAGAACATCGGCGACAGACAACTCGCCGGTTATGCTGGTCTCACACGACCTTCTGGCCACACTCAACGCAGCAGCTGGTCCACCACCAATCCGTTCACCCCGCCGACAAACACCAGTGACTTCCCCTGTCACAACATCACCTATCTCATCCTTTCGATTCTCACCGGCGGCTGCCACTGCAAGCCAGCCATCGCCCAGAGCCACTCTCCGTCATCAACCCGCGACTGGTCTTTCTGACCGGTCCTCCACAGCGACCGCCTCTTCAATGAAGTCACCAACGAAGAATTCATATCTCCAAGCCGCGTCGAGAACAACTACTCCGACGCAAACCGTCAAGATGACCGCAATGACAACTTCGGCCAAAACTATTTAAGAACAGCTTGCCAAAATGCAAGCTGCGATAAAGGAGCAAAGCGAACAGCTGCGCGTAAAAGATGCGCAACTTGCAGCCCGTGATGCTCAACTAGCAGCTCGCAATGATCAGATTGCGAAGATGTTTGAACGGCTTGAAATGGGCATAGCCACCAATAACACCGGTGGTGTCTCTCATGAAGTCGACCGAAATCGGCCGACTACCAGCGCCTCAGCCGAGCTGCCGCAAGAAGACTCTTCCTCCAACGACGAGCTGCCGCCCGTCGCTCTAGTGGCCATCCGCAGAGGCCGACCCGAAGTGGATCTGTCTGCTCTTACCCTTGATTCCATTACAGAGCTCATCAACCGTGCAGTACGAAACAACTCCGGCGACCACAAATCAGTTGCCTACAAGAGACCGTACACACAGAGGATTCAGAACATCCCAATGCCGATTGGCTATCACCCTCCCAAGTTTCAATAATTTAACGGCGACGGCCACCCAAAGCAGCACGTCGCTCACTTTATAGAGACTTGCAACAACGCCGGCACAGATGGCGACTTGTTGGTCATGCAGTTCGGCCGGTCGCTGAAGGGAAATGCCTTCGATTGGTACATCGAGCTGCCCCAAGAATCTATTGACAGTTGGGAGCAACTGGAGAGCGAATTCCTTAGTCGATTCTACAATTACTTCGGCGCATCTTGTAACACTAGTCGAGATCGCCAATCTCAAACAGAAGAAGGCCGAAAAAGTGGTCGACTACATCAACCGATGGAGGAACCTGAGCCTCAATTGCAAAGAAAGCTCGAATCTATCTCTTGAAGCCGAAATAGAAATGTGTTCACGGGGAATGCGATGGAATCTCCTCTACTACATACAGAGCCGAAGGCCGAAAGATTTCCAGGAGCTCGCAACAGAAGCTCACAATATGGAAAACTTGATAGAAGAACGAGGAGAAGAAGGATCATCTTCCGCCGACCCTCGCAAAAAGGGGAAGGCACCTGCTGCGACCGGGCCCAAAGAAACGAAAGAGAAATCAAAATCCTCTTTCACGACAAATACTGTCGAACCGATCAAGGTCGGAAGTAAGGTCAAGCAGACATACCTCCCACGACAATTGACGGGAGGCTTCAAGAAGTTGACACTAGAAGAACGACAGGCAAAGACATATCCCTTTGCCGACGCCGACGTTCCCATCATGCTCGACCAGCTCCTCGACAATCAACTATTGAGGCTGCCAGAAATCAAAAGATCTGGCGACCAATCCAAAAGTAAAGATCCAAATTTTTGCAAATACCATCGACTGGTTGGGCACTTGACGGAGAAATGCTTCGTCTTGAAGGATCGCATCATGGAACTGGCGGCGCAAGGCCGTATTGAAATTGAAGGAGCAGAAAACACAACCTCCTCATATGCCATCTCCATCCAAGCCGAGCCGAATCAGCTAACTCGGCCAAACAAGAAGCAGGCCACGAAGTAGGAGTATCGACCAAAGCCCGGTTCCTCTAGCCGACCTCATAACAACAAACGACCACCGGCTAAGGTCGCACCAAACCGGCACCCCGAGAAGCAGCTGCAGCCGACGCAGAGGGGTGGATCTTGGTCACCCGGAGAAAGAAGCCTATTCGAGAAATCGACCCGGCACCGGTGACCATCAAGATAAAAGCAAAGCGGCCAAACAAAAGAGCCGCAAAACGCCAAAGAAAAGCTCCCAGGACTGACCTCCAGGGGGCAAGAAAAAAGAAAAGAAGACCCGTCACATTGGCGGAGTTCTTCCTGAAGGAGTTCCTCTCGCCGCCTGCAATGGTGGCGACCTGCTCAACAGCTCCTCCCGAGCAAACAGCAACAACAGAGAAGGGCAAAAGACCAGTCGTCGAATGCGACGACCTAGAGACGTCGCTCAAACAAATCTCACATCTCAACAAAATAGAAGATGACCAATTTGGACATCAGGTCCAGACAAGCCCTAATCCGAGTCCTCGACAAACCAGAGGAACTCAAAGCCGAGCTCGAGACGTTACTGATGAGAAAGAACGACCTACCGAAAGTCGGGTTAACCCCTCCTTTTCGAAAAGAAGAGGAAGATGCCTACACCAAAGCGCATCTCGCAAAGTCAGAAGAAGCTCTGGCCGTCACATGCCCACCCTACATTACATTCAGAGAGGAAGACGCACAATTGGGGTCGAAGAATCACAACAGACCGTTGTTCGTCTCCGGCTACATCAGGGATCACAAAATCAACCGCATCCTCATCTACTGTGGATCTGTAGTTAACATTCTGCCCATCCGCACGATGAAGAATATTGGTCTCTCTGCTGGTGACCTTTCTCCTAGTTCTCTCCTCATTCAAGGTTTCAACCAGGAGGGCCAGAGAACACCCGGCATGACGAACCTAAAGCTGCACATCGGGGACATGGTAGCCGACACGCCTCTTCAAGTCATCGACTCGAGGACCTCGTACAACCTGCTCTTGGGTCGACCGTGGCTTCACTCTAATGGAGTTGTACCATCCACACTCCACCAATGCTTCAAGTATTGGGAAAACGGCGAGCAGAAGACAGTGTAGCCGAGGAAAGCCCATTCACAGAGGCAGAGGCATCGTTCGCAGATGCTAAATTCTACCTGATGACTAGGCCGACAGTTAAATTGTCAACGGAGTCGAACCAGGCAGCAAATGCCAAGAGCACTCCGACGCAGGCCGCATCGTCCAAACAACCGATGCAGGATGCAACACTCCAACAGTCATCGCAGCCCACAAAACCGCAGACTTCGACGCAAGTTGTATCTCCTAAACAGATCACGACGCAAGTCGTATCTCTAAAGCAGCTGGCGCACAACAACCCGTCGGCACACGGCCATAAACCGGCCACAATCGCGCCTACACCAAATCGGCGCAACATACCCATCTTGCGATACATTCCACAGTCGCAAAGGAAGAAAGGAGAAGCTCCCCTGGTCGCCTGCAACAAAATTCAGCCGACCCCTTTGCCAGAAAAAGTCACGCTTCCTCTGCCAAAATTAGAGGAGCGAAGTATCGTGAAGTAGTTGCCGAACCAACAACAATTGCTGAATACACATTCAAATGAAGGCTTCGACCCGAACGCCTACCGGTTGATGGCCAGAGCAGGGGGTAATCTCACGAAAGACGAGATTCATGAAAAACCTCCTGTGACCTTACCCGTCTTCACTCGAGCAGGAGAAAATTGAAGAATGAAGGGCATCGCGATCGGTCAAAGTCGCCTGGGCCTCGGCTATGAGAGACCAAAACCAATCAAAATCTATACAGCCCAAGCAAAGCCGGACAAGATAACCAGAAAGTCATCGGCAGATGTGCACCAAGTCTCAGTTGGCCAAATCCCAACAGAGAAACAAAATATTTCAAAACCAGTGATTATTTACACCAAAGCAGCCATCAATCGAAGTCGACCAAAGAAAGACGGTGGTCCAGTCGTCATCTATACGTTGAAGGCAGCCATTGCTCGAGCTCGTGCCTACGACTTCGTCCACACACGATGAATCATATCTCCGTCACGCATTTAACGAACAAGAAGATGAGGAATTGTCTTGAAGGAGGCTCCGGCTGAATTCAAGAAGGAGGCCAGTCGACCGTTGACGAAGTTAAAGAAAATCGACTTAGGCACAGCAGAAGACCCGAGGCCGACTTTCCTCAGTGCTTCACTGACGGCCGAAGAAGAGGTCGAATACATGGCGTTGCTCCGCGAATACCGCGACATCTTCGCCTGGAATTACACAGAGATGCCCGGCCTCGACCCGCCCGTGGCAGTCCACAAATTGGCGGTTCATCCCTCTGTTCGGCCAGTGAAGCAATCGCAACAACGATTCCGGCCAGAACTGGTGCCAGAAATCGAAAAGGAGGTCGACAAGTTGATCGCGGAAAATTTCATAAGGGAGGTGAAGTACCCGTCCTGGATTGCAAACATCGTCCCAGACAAAAAGAAGACTGGCCAAATTCGGATCTGCGTCGACTTTCGCGACCTGAACAAATCGTGCCCGAAGGATGACTTCCCTCTGCCAATTACCGAGCTCATGGTCGATGCGACAACAGGTCACGAGGCTCTATCTTTCATGGACGGGTCCTCTGGCTACAATCAAATTCGGATGAACCCAAAAGATGAGGAGCTCATCGCATTTCGCACTCCAAAAGGGATCTTTTGCTACAAAGTTATGCCGTTCGGACTCAAAAATGCCAGTGCGACATATCAACGAGCGATGCAAAATATCTTCGACGATTTCCTCCATAAACGAGTCGAATGCTACGTCGACGACTTGGTAGTGAAAACAAAGCAGAGAGCCGACCACCTTCTCGACCTCCGGGCAGTATTCGAGCGACTGCGACGGTTTCAGCTCAAAATGAATCCGTTGAAGTTGCTTTCGGCGTCACCTCAAGCAAATTCTTGGGGTTCATTGTCCATCACAGAGGAATCGAAATCGACCAGTCAAAAATCGATGTCATTCAAAAGATGCTGGAGCCCAGAAACGTTTCCGAGCTTAAAAGCTTCCAAGGTCACCTGGCGTACATCCGCCGCTTCATTTCGAACCTCACCGGGAGGTGCCAGCCTTTCAGTCGTCTGCTAAAGAAGGGTACACCATTCGAGTGGGACGACGCTTGCCGGAACGCCTTTAACAACATAAAGGCGTACCTCACCAAGCCACCGGTGCTCGTAGCTCCGATCGTCGACAAACCACTGCTGCTATACATCGCAACACAGGAGAAGTCGGTAGGAGCTCTTTTGGCTCAATGTGATGAGGACAACAAAGAACGTTCTCTGTATTATCTCAGCCGAACACTGGTGGGTGCCGAGCTCAACTATACACCGATCGAGAAGACCTGTCTCGCTCTCATATTCGCAGTTCAAAAGCTTCGGCACTACCTCCTGGCGCATTCAACGAACCTCATTTCACGAGCTGATCCGTTGAAGTACATTATGTCGCGGCCAATCCTCTCTGGTCGATTGGCAAAATGGGTGCTGCTCCTCTCTGAGTTTGAAATCAACTACGTGCAGCAACGAGCTATCAAAGGCCAAGCTCTGGCCAATTTCTTGGCCAACCACCTGGTGTCGGCCGAATGGGAGTTAATAGAGGAATTCCCAGATGAAGAAATATTCCTGGTCGAAGTGCTTCCCCCTCGGAAAATGTATTTTGACGGCGCCGCACGGAGAAATGGAGCTGGCACCGGAGTCCTTTTCGTCTCCCCAAAGAAGGATCTACTGCCGTATTCGTTCGTGCTAACCCAGATTTGCTCGAACAACAAAACAGAGTATCAAGCCATCCTCCTCGGACTCGGTATAGCGGTCCAGATGCAAATGCCGCAGTTAAACATCTATGGCGACTCGGCTTTGGTCATCAAACAATTGACAGGAGAGTTCGAAGTCAAGAAACGCGGCTCAAACCTCTCTGGAGATATGCCGGTGAACTTCTGGCCCAAATCCCGGAAGTTTCACTCCACTATGTCCCTCGCTCCGAGAATGGGCCAGCCGACGCATTAGCCGGCATTGCTGCCAGCTTAGCACACTTCGACGAACGGCCAAACCAAGTTCCCATTTGCGAACAATGGGTCATCCCTCCACCACTCGAGGAAGAAAAAGAAGAAGAGCTAACATAGGAGATAAAAGAATCTCTCCCTATCTCGGCTAGCCAAAATCAGACCGAGGACTGGCGCAAGCCTATCATCAATTTCCTTCATCTCAGCACACTCCCAGTCGACCTGCGAGAGCGAGTCCAAATTCGTCGGACAGCTCCTAGGTACGTTTTCATCAACGACGTACACTACCGAAGGTCGTACGAAGGTCTGCTCCTTCGTTGTCTTTCAAAAGAAGAGGGGCTACAAGTGCTGAAAGAAATACATGGTGGGATCTGCGGCGCACATCAAGCTGGCCCGAAGCTCCACCTACAAGTCAAACGACTCGGCTATTAATGGCCAACTATGCTCAGAGACGCCATCGAAATGGCTCGAAACTGCAAACCGTGCCAACTCCATGCCGATTACATACATCAACCACCGGTGCCGCTTCACCCAACGGTCGCTTCCTGGCCATTCGAAGCTTGGGGTATGGACATCATCGGCCCTATCACTCCTAAGTCTGACTCTGAACGGCAGTACATATTGGCTGCCACCGACTACTTCTCCAAATGGGCTGAAGCTGCAGCCTACCGAGAGGTCAAAGCCACCACCGTCGCCGACTTCATCCGAACTCAAATCATATACAAATATGGAGTTCCATGGTATATTGTGACGGACAACGGCACACCCTTCAGAAAATGAGTCATGGACCGCTTCTGCGAAAAATTTCGCATACAACAGCGGATGTCGTCGGCTTACAACCCGGCAGCCAATGGACTCGCAGAGGCTTTCAACAAGACACTGCAAAATTCTGAAGAAAACGGTCGGCACCCACAAAAAGAGCTGGGATGAAAAGCTTCCCGAAGCTTTATGGGCATACAGAACGACGGCCAGAACGCCTACCCAGTCGACTCCATACTCGCTGGTTTATGGCACCGAAGCGGTACTCCCTCTCGGTACAACTCCCTTCCTTACGCATAGCTGTAAGAGAAGGACTGACGACGGAGGAATGCGCCCAACTGAGACTCGCAGAACTTGAGTCTCTCGATGAACAACGACTCGAGGCACAACAACATCTCGAGTGCTATCAGTCCCGCATGACCCGAGCCTTCAACAAAAAGGTACGACTCAGGTCATTCCAAAAGGGCGATCTCGTGCTCGCAGTAAGACGGCCGATGCTCTTCACCAGCAAAACCGGGGGCAAATTCGCACCAAAGTGGGAAGGACCTTACAACTCATCACTGCAAACGGGTCGGAGCTGCCAATAACCAACGGTAAATTTCTCAAACGATTTTACCCATGAAGAAGGCAGCAAAGAAAAAAAAAACAAAGGAAGAAGAGAACTTCGAAAAAAATCGAGCACGGACTTCTCATTGCAATAAAAAAACTCGTAATGGGAACAGTGCAGGTCTTGCAACAAAAATGCGAGGCACAAAAAAAAAAAGTTTTCTTTCAAATTTCGCAACAAAAGGCGAGGCTACAAAAACAAAAGGAAGAAAGAGAAGAAGCCTCACAAAAAAAAAACGAAGCAAACAAAAAAATGCAAAGGAAAAGAAAGAGTGAGATGACATCAAAGTCGCGGAAGCTCGAAACCGGCAAGTTGTCCCTTCAAACGGATCACTTTAGCTTGGGTATCAGCCAGCTCCTGTCCTTCCTGTTCGGTGAAGGTAGGTCGAGCTCGAACCTCAGCCCAACGTCGACGAATAGCGGCAGCCTCTTCATCTTTTACATCAAGCTGTCTCTTATCGGTCGCAAGTTGTGCATCCAAAGTGTCAGGGCGAGCTGAAACCAGAGCGAGTTGTTCGTGAAGTCGCTTCTGCTCCTCTTTGGCAGCCTTTCGAGCCACCCGATTCTGGTCAACACTAGCGGACAGTTGGTCACAACTGCTGACCACACGTCGCTCAGCTTGAGTAAGTTCAGCCTCTGCAACTTGGCGTTCTTCTAGACTGTGCTTCCCCTCCAGCGAACACCGCAAATGCTGAAGTCGAGATGCCCCGGATGCGAACTCGTCAACCCATTGCTCTAACGTGGAGGTATCGATACCTACCTCAATCAGCTTCTCAAGGCAAACAAAGGCATCTTCCACCAGTTCGGGTGAACTCGGATCACTGGCCGACAAAAGGTCTGCCTGGACGAAGTCCTTCCACAACCCCATAGCCGCCTTTTGAAGCCTCAGCTTTGTTCTTGTCGATGGACGTCTCGACCCCTGCAGAAATCGAGACCATGAGTTCGCAGAAAAGGGGAAAGTCAACAAATATATATGGAAAGGAGAAAAGGAAATCGAGACTTACTGATAAAGACTTCGAAGAGGTCGAATGATCGCTGCCTGGTGGCTGAAGGGCTGATGACGGCTCTCCATCATTCCAAGGTAAAGGGACCACCGGAGGCTGAACGGCTACGACTGGAGTTGCCAGCATCGGATGAGAGGAACTGGGGGCATCACACTGAATTCTACCAACGGCCGCTTGGGTCAAACCGGTGGTCGTGACTCCATCCGTAGTCGCCTCCGCTTCGGTCTGAGGGGATGCATCATCTGCAACCACTGTCGTATCGTCCTCCACTCCATCGAGTATAGGATCAGCAGCAGATAGAGGATTCTTACGGAATCGTATTCTGGCAAGGTCCGCCAAAGAGACATGATCTTCCTCGTCCAGCATTGAGTGTTGAGGGAGTTCCAATCCAGAAAGGTCCAACGGCTCGTCCAAAGTCGGAGTAAGTTGAATCTCCTGCGGGTCAGCCAACTGAGCTTCTCTAGTAGGTCCCTGAGACGGACCTGGTAGAAGAAGAGGAGCCGAAATGGCCAAGGATTCGGGCGGTTCCAGCAGAAGAACTGACGTGCTAGGGACGCTAGACAAATCCTCGGACGGTATGGAAACACCACTTCGAACACGCTTGATGAAGGGCGGAGGAGTGAAAATCGGAGACTGAACGGGTGCCTTCCGCTTGGCTGGAGCCTTCTTCTTCTTCTCCTTAGAGGCTGGAATTGGAGACGCTAACAAAGGAAGGACCACTGGCTAGGTCTCTTCCTCCGGGACAGACGGCTCCTTCAGCACTATACCCTTCGCCTTCGCCGCACCTTTCGAAGTAGGCAACTTCTCCTTCACTACCTTCGGACGCGGCTGTTTAGCCTTGGCTTTCCCCTTCTTGGCCTTAGTGGAAGCCAGCTGATCAGGACGTGATAAGAGAACCTCTGCGTCGTCGTCACTCAGCGCGCGCAACAACTTGGATAGAGACGCAGACGCGCCGGTTCGAGTAAGGCTCTTCCACTCATGCTAAAAAAAAGAGAGGGGAGAAGGATGAAGGAAATATCGGAAACAAAGAAGAGAAGCCAAAGGAAAGGAAACAGAAGCTCACATACCTCGAAAATGGGGACTACGTGCTCGAGCCACGATTCTCTGAAGCTCAAAGTGACACCAGGATCTGCGTCGGCACCCAAACAGACTGGCACTTGTACGTGACCAAAAGGCCTCGCGACGCTGATCCTCCACGACTCTAAGAGTGCCGAGAGAGACTCTGGTCAGAGATAAGCACGCCAGGAAGATCCTGGCAAAAGCCAAACTGTCTAGCAAATCTATGAGGGTTGTAAGGCTCGATAACCAGACTGTCGCGCTGCCGATTAACCAAGGAAGTCGATCGAACACACAGAAAATAGTCTGATTGATCGAAGAAGCCACGTGAGTCCTCGCGTCAAGAAGAATGCCAGAAGGAAGAGCCTCGGCTGGATACCAAGTCTTGATCGAACTCCTCCAAAACAGTGCACGGGCTTCGACCGGAGTAAAATGTCGGCAGAGTTCTGGGTTCCGATACACCCACATGAGAGGACCAGAGCCTTCGCTAGGATCTGCGCCATGAGCACCAAAACGTTGCGCCAGCCAGGCACAAAGGAACGGCCAAGCTATGCGACCCTGGAGAAACTGTTGAGGCTCCGATAAAGATGCGCCAGAGCCGCCCCGGCTAAGCCTACTTTAGTTCCGCTCGCCATAAAACATGCCATCTTGAAAGTATCCGGTCGCATGGCAAAACCCGCCATAGGGATCACACTGCGGCATAGCCAGAGCGCTAAAAATGCTGCCAGGTATACCTCATCTGCAAGGGCCTCTGGTACGCCAAGTTCAACGAGGACCTGATTTTGAATGGCCGAACGATCTCTGCTACGGGTCTCCATCATCTTGCTGCGATCAGTCCAAGGGTCAGAAGAAGGAATGGCCCCTTCCTCGGTGCGGAACCAGAAAGATGTCCAATCCAAAAAGGACACAGCAGGACCCTTCTTGTCTCCCGGGTTGCGATGATAGTAAATCCGGTAGAATGCCAGCAGTAAATATGGTACGCTCTCTGGCAACGACAAAGCTCGGACAACAGTAATGTCAGTCACCGTCGGCACCACTTCATCATAAATAGAGCCAAAAACGGGCAGCCCACAAAGGTGATGTAAGTCCCACAAAGAAATCGAGAGCTCCCCGCCTCGAGTAAAAATTGTCTTTGTCGATGGGCACCACAGCTCCAAGAAAGCATGGATCACGTGAGTGGAACATTGATAAGTGAAAGCCGAAGCGCGGATTGCAATCAATATGCCCAGCCTAGCCAAGATCTCTGGACAAGTACGAACGATAGTGCAAGTCCATTCGAAGTGAAAAGGCACGTGAGCGGGAAAAGGAACTGGTGGCGCAGGGTGTGAATCGTCCCAAGCGCCAAACCGAGGACTATGAATCGATAACTCCGCGCCGTGGTAATGCGTGGCTAACTTGTGCGAGGGCTCAACGTAACGTTCCCCAGCTTGATGCGAGGGAAAGGCCGCTTGTCGCAGAAGGTAACAAATCTGGTCGCCCTCGACTCACCGGGCGACTCCACAAGTCATGCACACTTTCGGGAGCGTGAAGCGCCGAACCGCGGACTGACCTCCAAATACCAATTCCGCGTGAGGTAATAACATCGACTTCTCTTGTCCGTTTGAATCTCTAACCCGCAGGCAGCGTCGCAAACAATCGTCGGATAGAACAGAGATATCCGCAAAAGGTCAGACCAAGGAGGGAAACTGAAGCTGAGACGACAAGAGACATCTGCGACAAAACAAACAGGTACGTCAATCAATCCTCTTTCAAAAAAAAAAAGAGAGAAATCATGCATCCCCTGCGAAAAAAAAGGGGCAAAGTCGCAAATAGAAAAAGAAGGGGGATCTGCGAAAAAAAAAAATCAATTGCAAAACGCGAAAGAAAAGAAAAACAGAGGGGTGACAAAAAGAATCACTCGTCAGTCAAAAAAAAAAAAAAGGAAACAAAAAAAAAGAGAGTGGGCAAACCGAAGAGGTATACCAATCCTCTTCGACTGTGCGACAAGCAAAATCTCGTGCCGGCGACTGAGCCGAGCACAATCAAATTGAAGTTATTTCATCCGACAGTCAAATCGGGTGGAGCACATCTTCAAATTCGCAGCCAACTACAAAGCTGGCTGCAGTCAAAAAGGGGGGAGCACCCGATGACCGAGTCAGGTGCGACCAAAACAACAACACTGTTCTCGGAGACCCGAACCGTGGACAATCCCAAAGCCTCGCGGCCACCAAACCGGAGGCGAACAGAACAAAGTTCTCTAGTGCTCAACGATCAAGTTAGGTGCATCAAAACAGAGAATTCAGCATCTAACGACAGAGTTAGATGCCGCATACCCGATCCTAGTGCCTGACGACTGAGTTGGACAGGAAAAGGACGTTGCGAAACAAGATTGCCTGGCGACCAGGCCAGGCACAACTCAACTTATTGCGACCAGTCAAACAGTTGGCCACGATCAAAAAGCAGGCGCCCAACACCGAAACGGACGTGAAGAAGAGTGCAGAGACACTACCCGACGACCGAGTTGGGTGTTGTACTACAAACTTCTGCTGCCGGCGACCGAGCCAGAGGCAGCCAACAGAACACAGAACAAGGTACGCAATCCAGCTTCATCTTCTCAACAAAAAAAAAGAGAAAGAAAAAGGCTGCGACAAAAAGAAGCCGTCGCCGAACAAAAAGCTGCGACAAAAATGAGCTGTCGCAAAAGAACAAAAAAAAAAAATGCAGCGACAAAAAGAAGCAGTCGCAAAAGAAAAGAAGTGGTTGGCGACCAAACCAGAGCTCACCACTCAGCAGCTCGCACCCGACGACCGAGCCGGGTGCGCCAACGTAGGAATTCGGCCTCCTAGCGACCCAACCGAACTCAGCCGAACCAAAGCCTCGGCACTCGGTGGCCAAAACAGAAGTCATCCTCCTAGCGACCCAACCGAGCTCAGCCGAACCAAAGCCTCGGGACTCGGTGATCAAAACAGACGTCTAACCTCCCGGCGACCAAGCTGGCTAAGTTTAAAACGAAAACTGCAACACCCGGCGACCAAGCCGGACGCAGCCAACATACCAGGTACGTGACTCGTTTCTGGGCAAAAAAAAAAAAGCGACAAAAGAAGCGGTCGCTAAACAAAAAAAAGTCTGCAACAAAAAGAAGCCGTCCGCTAAAAAAAAAAAAAAGAGCTAAGACAAAAAAGAAGCGGTCGTAAGAAAAAAAAAAGGAAAAAGGTCAACCTTAACTTCGCACCCGGCGACCCTTGCCGGCTCGCGACCTCAACCTAATTCGCACCCGTGACCCTTTGCCGACTGCGACCTCAACACAACTCGCACCCGGCAACCCTTGCCGGCTGTGACCTCAACACAATTCGCACCCGGCCACCCTTGCTGGCTGCGACCTCAACAACAACTCGCACCCGGCAACCCTTGCCGGCTGCAACCTTGCATTAGCAATCAACTCTGGCCTCCTGCAACCAGACTGCTAATTGCACTCGGCATCCAAAACAAGTGTGCTAGCGCAGACAGACTGTCTCCTGGCGACCAATCTGGATCAGCCCAAAGAAATTTCAGCACCTGGCGACAGAGCCCGGTGCGACCAGAATAAATTTCATCACCTGGCGACAGAGCCCGGCGCGACCCGAATGAATTGCAGCACCTGGCAACAGAGCCAGGCACCACACAAACTCACAACGTTTGGCACAAAAAACTGTCAATTTGTCACAAATGCACAAATTGATCTAACACTTAGAGCGCCAGAAAGAGAGAAAAAGAAAAAAATCAAAAAAAAAAAAAAAAAAAAAGGAGAGAGAGAGAAACAACTCGTGGAAAAAAAAAAAAAGAGAGAGAGAAGAATGAGAGACTGAGGGAGGATTCGAAAATGAGAAGAGAGAAAAGGAGGAAGGAAAAGGAAGAGAGAAGAAAAAAAAGAGAGTGGGAAACCCGGCTGACTCGAATTCAATCCGAGCCTGCCGGGATAAAAAAAATATTCTTCACAGTACCTTTGGATTGAATCGCGGAGAACTTTGACACAAGCCGGGGGCACAGAGAAGATAGCAGACGATCAATGTGCAGCCTCCCAAAATCGCAGCCAAGAACAGTCAGTTCGAAGACTGTCTCCCAGAGCAAAGTCGCAGACAGAGTATAGACTGACGAAAAACGTCAAACCACAGACAGTGTCTCAAACCGTGGATTGACTGAAGATGCTGGATCGTAGACAGTCAAGAAGAAAAGGAGGATTTTTTAGAGCAGGTCCACAGGAGAAATTAAGGGAAGTTAATAAGTTCCTCTGTTCTGGGGATTAATTGACTAAAGTTAACAGAGAAGAGTATTAGGGCGGGGCCCATGGCGTTGCCTCCCTTCTTTCCTCCCCGCACCGGAGCAGTGCAGCCGGCCGGGGCTCATTCTTGAGTCAAGACCACACAGGCCGGGGCCCACGGCGCTGCCTCCCTTCTTCCTCCTCCCACGCTGAGCAACTTTGCCGGCCGGAGCTCATTCTTGAGTCAGGTCCACACCTGGCGGGGCCACGGCACTTTGCTTCCCATCTTCCTCCCTCCCCGCCAGGACAGTATTCTGCGGGCTTGGAGTTCATTTCTTGAGTCAATACGCCACCTGGGCGGGGCCCACAGCTCCCTCCTTCTCCTTCTCCTTCTGCATCCTTCCCTCCTGCGCAAAAAAAAAATCAGTCTTGCCAAAGCCGGAGCTCGCTGCTGAGTCCGCGCCACACAGGGCGGGGCCCACGGCTCTGCCTCCCATCTTCCCCAGCGCAGAATTAACTTTGCCGAAGCCGAAGTTCGTCAGCTGAGTCAGCGCCATGCAATGTGGAGTTCATTGCGCAATCTCTCTCTTCTCCGGCGCTGAAGCAAAGCTACTGAAACTGCACCTCTCACCAGTCCGATGCACACAGAGTCGCCGAGTGGCACCTCTTCACCAGCGCGACATCCAAAGTCGCCGAGGTTTGCAGAATTTTGCAAAATCCATCGCGTCGGTCTTCTCTGAGGCTTCGAAACGACAACACTCAAAGCAGACCGTAGCCAGCAGCTCATCCCCAATTTGTCGTTGTTGCTCAAACCTGGGCGACATCTCTGCTCAGGTATTCATCATCTCTCAATACCCATACATACTCCACATGTAATGCGGCATGCAAAAAAAAAAAAAAAAAGAAAAGAAAATCGAAAAAAAAACAAACAGCTCTAAAACAGCAAGAGAAAAAAAAAAAAGAAAGCAAAGAAAAGAATGAAAAAAAAAAATACGCATAAAGGTGTATGAGAAAATATACACCGTCCTCAAAAAAAGCAAGAGGACATTTAAAAGCAAAACATCGTACACAAAGATAAACGATCCTAAAAGAGTAAGAGGATCAACAAAAAAAAAAAAAAAAAAAAAAAAGGTGTGAGTCGCGTTATGTTTATTCATCTTCACATTCGAACTTTCTCGTTCCTCCCGAACGAGCAAGTCTCGAAGGGGGCAATTTGTATGCACCAAAATGTGCATGGCCCAAATTCAACAAGTCCAGGAGTCCATCGACCCAGCAAACAAAGTTCGTGGACAGGCCTTGACAATTCTCAAAGTAATCCGACGCAGCCCATCGCCAGGATCCCGTCTCGTCGCATTATCAACACAGTGAGTCATCTTACAGCCAACATCAACTCAGTGAGTCACCGTCTAGTCAGCAACGACTCGGTGAGTCATCGCCACATCAGCGCGAGTCAGCATACAGTCATCCACTTCAACCGAGAGAAGATAAAATCTTTGGAAAGAGGTCATGATCCTCATTCAAGGGATCTCAACAGGGAGTTCCTGGTCTCCCTCCTTCCCTCTTCTCCCTCGTTCCCTCTTTTCCCTAAACTTCACGAGCAGAAAGGGGATCGTGATCCCCTTTCCCAGGCAAAATCCCTCAACAACCACACAGAATGGCTACAAAAGGCCAGAAGTTCTTTGTTCCAGAGGTTGGAGAAATCATACTCGGAGGACTCTCTTAGCACAAGTGCAGAAATTCTCTCGTTCTCAAATCGAAGGTTCAAAACTCCCTTCACCGAGAAGAATTCCTCACGCACAGAGGTTCTTTCAAATCGCAAAGAAGTTCAGCCACCCGCAGTTCGTCGCTCTACAGCTCGACCAGAAGCAATTCTACACTATCACCGGCATCGTCACAAGTCGAAATACACGAAACACAAATACTTTCGTCCGACTGACAAAAGACACACCAGATCGTGTACGTTCGTTTCTGTAACTCGAAGTCTCGACGACGACCTCGCAGGAACCAAAACTTCACCAAAGTCACACGGAGATCGAATCAGAGGAAGCCTAGGAGAGTGAACTCGCATTCTTTGATATTTACACTACTCCCTGTAACACAAATTATTGTAAAGTAATCGACATATTCTCTCGGTCGCGCCTCTTCGCGGATCGGCGGATTTTCGGTGAAACAATATATTTGGGTTCAGGTTTTATGGGGTAAACCCATATCCAACCCGACGCAGGGTTGGGTTTGATTTCCCAAACCCAACCCACAGATTGAATTTGAGAATTCAAACCCGACCCGATGCCCACCCCTATACATGAACTTAGTTTTGGGACTCTCTAACGTGTTGCTCTCAACCTTTCTATGGAGACTCAACCTAAGACCTCCCGCAATGTTGACTTCCCATGAGACCATCAAAGTTATTACTCAGGGCTCAAGGTGTGGTTCACTTGTAATAAGCACAACATAAGTAACCTATAAAAATATTAAATATACACAAATTATAGGATATAATATTCAATTGTTTAACCAATGGTCCAACCCGGTTTGCTAGGGTTCCACGAAAACCAGACATTCCACCTACACGATGGCGGCCCGTGCAGTTTTTAAATCAATGGTTTGAATATGAAAGTAGAGTTCCTTCCTTTCATAGACACAACCGAGTACTATCTTGTTTATGGGCAATGATAACTCCACTCACATACCTACAATCATTTGAATATTTTCTTCACTCCTTGTCCTAATTGTCTATAGAACCATCTTTAAAAACTAAGAACTGGATTTACACTACAAAAACTGGATCAAAACTGGATGCCTTGTGTTTTGCCTCGGACCTCCTTTTATAGCTGAAATCTGCCCAGAACTTGTGATTTTAGCCTCTGTCCAGGGGTATTAATTGTGACTTCCCGACCTCATAATTGGTTGAAATTACATCCGAACCTTCCTTACATAGTCCTTGCCTTGTGTACGAAATTTGAAGTCATTCTGAGTTGGGAAACTTGAGATATCTCCTTGAGAAGTTGAACTGGTTCTGCTGCCAATTCCAGCACTGGGTCCACCACTTTGAAAATATAAAACTCCACAACCCCGACTTGGATTGGCATGATTTTTCGTGTCATGATTCTCAATCCTCTCAGGAAGCTGTGGTCCAAATTGGGATCTAATTGGAAGTCGGAATCTCCTGATATTGCTCTTCAATCTCGGACTTGTACTTTCCTTTTATGGCAGCAGTTTCCTTCTTTGTCTTTGACTTCTCTTCTTGACCATTCAATGCACCTAGACTCTGGAAATATATCATAAAATCTTCCTGGATACCTTCCTTAGCCAATTAGGACTTCTTCTTCCAAGTCTGGGCTTGATTGGTAGTCAGAATCTTGAGATTTTCGCAAGTCACGAAGCTGAGTCAGCGGCGCGGTCGCGCCGACTTGTTCTTTGTTTTGGCGCGGTCGCGCCGACTTGTTCTTTGTTTTGGCGCGGTCGCGCCACTGGAGCAGAAATTTTGTCTAAGTCTGGAGCACGGCCTTCGGGTCCTATATGAGGAAGGATTCTTCATGGCGCGGTCGTACCATGCCTTAGACTCTTTGCCGACTTCCCGAAATTAAACTTGAACTCCATGTATGGAAACAGTGCAGCGCGGCAGCGCCACAGGAGGTGCCATCTTCATGGCGCGGTAGCACCCACGAAGGGCGCGGTAGCGCCCACGAAGGGCGCGATCACGCCATTTCACATTCACGAACTGTCCTCCTTTCAGCCTCTCTAGTCGTTGGGAATTTGCTGGAATTATTTGAATTTTGCGCATTTACCAGGCGCGGTCGCACCAGAATCGGCGCGGTCGCGCCATTCCCTTTTTTGGCTCTTTCTGCTTCTTTCTGCTTCAATTTCCCTCAGATTTCAGATTTTCTTCTTCTATCCGGTACCTGAGACACAAAAATGTATTTGAGTTATATTTGTCACTTTCATGCTCATAATCAACTCAAATTAGGAATTTATGATCAATAATTCATGCTTAAATAAGTGTCTTTTGGACACTTATCACAACCCCAAACTTAAACCTTTGCTCGTCCTCGAGCAAAACTCTGAAATAAATACCAGATAGATCTGTAAAGACATAAGAAAAGTTCAGTGATCCTCCCTATTAAAGTTTTCAAGATAGATGATTCACTTCTTTCCTAATGATGGTTCTTCTTGCTTAGTCAAAACAGACTTTGAATTTTCTTCAAAGTTTTTCAAAGATGTACATTCTCATATAAGTGATAAGTCTCAATTCAACTCCATAGGCCAACCATCAGTCCACTCTCCACTAACCTGAAGGAATTTTCAATTCTGATCAATAGGTCTTTATGGGTTGTAATGAGGCAGGGGTAATGGGTATGATGAAGATTTTTGGTTATTTCTTTTAGGTTTTATTCTCCTCCTCATATCCATTTTCCATTTTCCTAAGCATGAATTGGATTTGTGATTTTTCCTCCAAGCTCTTCCACCCCAAACTTATTCTTTTGCATTGATCCCTCATTTCTTCTTTTTCCCTCTTTTTTTCTCTTTTATTTTTATCTTTTTCTTTGGGTTTTGTCCAGAGTCTAGCTTACCTCGTCGGTTGACTCAGAGTCCCTAAGCTTGCTAAGGCCCGAGACCCGGTGCACACACGAGGTGGCCTTTCCCTTAACTAACCCACAACCTTTTCTTTCTTTTTCTTTGGCTTTGTTTGGAGTCCAGCTTACCTTGCCGGTTGACTCAGAGACTCTAAGCTTGCTGAGGCCCGAGTCCCGGTGCACACACAAGGTGGCCTTTCTCCTACTCAGCCTAGAACTCTCTTTTTTCTCTCTCTTTGCTCCTTCTTCCCCTTTACAAAGAAATATTTCTATACCCTTCATCCTTCCCTCCTTATAACTTCGAAATCTTTATCCATGCTCATTCAAACAGAACACTTCAATAATTTGGAGAATCATGGGTAAGAAAGAAACAAGTTTATTTATCACTAAGGCTGACTCATGTAGCATGGGACATTCAAACAAAAGAAGGATCTTTTTGGCTCAAAAAGTTTGACAAAAGGTGATGCAACTTGTGCATTAAAATGGGTGGCTTTGAAAAAGACTCAAACGATTTTTAAACAGGTACCTAAATCACCTCAGAATTTTGAAAACCTTTCTCTGTTTCGCCTCATGTTTTCCTCAGGTTGGTTCTAGTGATTGAAATCGACTTGCTCACTTGTACTTTGTTTTCGAAAACTGTTTTTTTAAAGAAAAATTCTCATCCATTCAAGACTAAGCATCTGAACTAATATATTTCTCCAGAAAGTGAATCATGCTATTCATATGATCAGGGGTTTTCACTGGTATTTTTCAAAGTCTTTATTGGATTTTCTGGTGAAAAAACAGTGCTTTCAGATCCATGCATGAAAAAGTATCCCACCCCAAACTTAAAATTTTTCAAATCCCCTTAAAATTGCATGAAGAGTATCCCACCCCAAACTTAAAAACATGTTTTGTCCTCAAAGCAGCAGTAAACTTAAGAGTGATAGATATAGTTCCCTGACTTTCTGGGTGGAGTGAGGTTGGATGGATCTCCCTTAGTGGCTTTTGCATTCTGCTCTCATGGGTTAGTGATAAAAATTTGCATGATTTTCAGCAATTGAAAATGAAAATTGACTAGAAGTGTCTCTCAGGCATAAAATGTGTCTTAAGAAGAATACCTGCAGTGGAGGTTCTGTTGCCTCACCTCTGTAGTGGTCAAATCTCATCAACCCAGTGGCGCGGCCGCGCCAGAATTTGGCGCGGTCGCGCCGAGTAATTCCTTGAAATTATCAGATTCTGAATGCAATTTTCAATATTTCCAGTTTTGACAATTAAATATGAGAGAGAGGCATGCTTTGGAGTGATTTTCATATATTTTTATTTGAAGAATGAAGAAGTTCATGCTTTGAGACAAATCATTGAGAGTGAAAACATAATTTCATTAATATGAATGATGATTGAGTGCATATTAATAAAATTGCATTAAATCACATTCTCAAACATAAGCACACACAAAAAGCAGGCTCACGCATGAATTATCAACAAGGAAAAGTTTAAAAGATATAGCAAGAAGTTTCTATTCGTCTTTTTCCTTTTCATCTTCTTCTTCCACTTTCCAGTTTTGAGTTTTTAATTTTTTGTGTTTTTCTATTTTTTGAAAGCTGTAAATTTTTAATCTAACCCTATTCCTATCCTAGGTCTATGCAAAGAAATCAAAATCTCATTTAAATTTAAACAGGTCCTAAAATATTAAAAACAATCCTAACCTACTCAAAAAATTCTGGCAAATTCAAAAACTCCTACTCCTATTATTTACACTACCTACTGATCCATGTGATCTGATCCACCAGGATCGAATGGAAACTGGAACCATCCATGCTTGAGGGTGTTTTTGACTTCGGAATGTGTTACATGGTGATTCAAACTTTTGAGTAAAGAGCTGGTCACTCTTTCTCTTTTCTGGTTGGCTTCTAACTTGTTTTGCTCCTTTATTTTTAGCCAACTTTTCTTCACACTATCCAGACCTAATAAAATTTTAATTTCAACTTTTGTGGGTGGTTTATAGGGCTGGATAATGAAGAAATCTATATCTAATGAGAGAAAAGAATGTTCATTAACTTTCATGTCCTCTATCCTAACCTCTTTATGCTCTTCAAGGGGTTTCTCTTCCTTCTCTACCCCATCCCCTTCTTGCTCTTTTTCATCTTCTTCTTTTATCTCTATGATCTTTTCATCTTCTCCCTCTTGAAGTTTCTGAAAATCACAATAACTCTCAGCTCTCTCCATTGTATCTATGAGTTCTGATATGACAGTGGCCATCTATCCTATTCGTATTTCCAGATTTCTGATGGAAGCTTCTTGAGCGTCAAGCCTGGCTTTAGTCTGAGCATCTCTTTTTTCTTTATTTTTTAGGAACTTTAAAAACATATCCTCAAGTCTGGCTCTTGTGAATCATCAATGGTTTCTAAACTAGGTTGTTCATCAGGTGGATCTAACATGATATCTATTTGGGCAGAATAGTTATCCACTGGAGTGGTCAACCTAGACCAGTCTTCTTGAGGCTGAGGGGGATATGCATGATGATATGAAGAATCACTGAACATATGAGGGTGATCATACCTGAACTTGGACAATTGCCCATGTGGCAAATTGTCCTGCCAATCATTCTCAAAATATAGATTTACATTTTGCTTGAGAAATAATTATCATGCTCTGCTTCATAGAAACCATTAGGTTCATTATCGACAAAAGAACATGATATAGTACAATCATACCTCCATGAATCATGACTAGAAGATGCATATGGTTGGGGAAATTCTGAATATGAGTTAGGATATGGACTTATCTCATTCTGCACGTAATTCCACCTCTCATCTGAGTGCTCTTTCTAGTTCCAGATCGGCTTCATCTAGTGGCTCACCACTACTTCTTGCTTCATGCAATAATCTGGTTCATCCTGAAAAGATAGAATAAAAATTATAATTTCAATCAACAAATCAAAATTCACTTAAACTTACTCTCAATTCAATGGTCCCCGACAATGGCGCCAAAAACTTGTTGGGTGTCTAGCAAGTGCACTAGGTCAGCAAGTAATATAGACTCGAGAGTCCAGATATCGATCCCACATAGACCTTGATGAGAATTCAGTTTAAATAAAGATTTTTCTATTGATTGAGGGAAAATAAATTTTTAGTTTTGGTTTTGAAAATTGAAAAGAAAACAGAATTAAACTACTGGAAAAACTAATAGGGATGAGATGTTGGGGAAGAGTGTCAATCCCTCCTAGCTGTTAACATGTAAAATTCTGATTTTGTAGCACAAACACCTTTACTTTGACTTAGCTTTTGAAAACCTGGTTACCCATATACAGGAAATAACTTTCACTTATTCCTTGAACTCCTTCTCAACCGGAACATTCAAATCCTAAGTGCATAAATATAAAAGCTTGAAGATTTACTCTCTCTTATTCAGAACAAGAGTTATAGAAGTCACATCACTTTTCAACTAGTCTCCTTCGAAATCGGAACAATCTAGTTTGAAAGCGAGTTATTTTAGAAAACAAGGAATCATATAACTAACCCAAATCTTTACTGAAATTTAACTTCTCATTCGTACCTCATTAAACTTCAGATATCAATCTAGACTAGCAATAAGCAATGAATACAGATTCTAAAACAAAAGCAGAGTTCTTTATTGCTATAGAAATCAGAACTTAAACATGTAACGACTAGGACTTCATGACTTCCCCAACAAAGAGAGACTACTCCATGATAATAGAATAAACACACAGTAAAAGGGATTCAATTACAGCCATAGACATAAAATAAACTAAGTACAGAAACCCCCTTGAAGGCCTGCCTTTGGCTTCTCTTGCACCTTTGACCGCAATCTCCACCTCTCTCTAAAGTGCCAAGAGGTCGTGTAACACTCCCTCTGGACTTTTCTCTTCTCTATAACCTAACTAAAAAATAAAAAAAACAAACTAAGAACTGGATTTACACTACAAAAACTGGATCAAAACTGGATGCCTTGTGCTTTGCCTTGGACCTCCTTTTATAGCTGAAATCTGTCCAGAACTTGTGATTTTAGCCTCTGTCTAGGGTTATTAATTGTGACTTACCGACCTCAGAATTGGCTTAAATTACATCCGAACCTTCCTTACATAGTCCTTGACTTGTGTACGAAATTTGAAGTCATTCTGAGTTGGGCAACTTGAGATATCTCCTTGAGAAGTTCAACTGGTTCTGCTGCCAATTCCAGCACTGGGTCCACCACTTTGAAAATATAAAACTCCACAACCCCGACTTGGATTGGGTTGATTTTCTGTGTCATGATTCTAAATCCTCTCAGGAAGCTGTGGTCCAAATTTGGATCCAATTAGAAGTCGGAATCTCCAGATATGGCCTCTTCAATCTCGGACTTGTACTTTCCTTTTATGGGAGCAATTTCCTTCTTTGTCTTTGACTTCTCTTCTTGACCATTCAATGCACCTAGACTCTGCAAATATATCATAAAATCTTCGTGGATACCTTCCTAAGCCAATTAGGACTTCTTCTTCCAAGTCTGGCCTTGATTGGTAGTCAGAATCCCGAGATTTCCGCAAGTCACGAAGCTGAGTCAGCGGCGCGGTCGCGCCGACTTGTTCTTTGTTTTGGCGCGGTCGTGCCACTGGAGCAGAAATTTTGCCTAAGTTTGGAGCACGCCCTTCGGGTCCTATATGAGGAAGGATTCTTCATGGTGCGGCTGCACCCCTTTATGCTGTATAACTGGCGCGGCCGCGCCACTTTATGTTATATAATTGGCGCGGTCGCGCCACTCCTTAGACTCTTTGCCGACTTCCCGAAATTAAACTTGAACTCCATGTATGGAAACAATGCAGTGCGGCAGCGCCACAGGAGGCGCCATCTTCATGGCGCGGTAGCGCCCACGAAGGGCGCGGTCGCGCCATTTCACATTCACGAACTGTCCTCCTTTCAGCCTCACTAGCCGTTGGGTATTTCTTGGAATTATTTGAATTTTTGCACATTTACCCAGCACGGTCGTGCCAGAATAGGCGCGGTCGCGCCATTCCCTTTTTTGGCTCTTTTTGCTTCTTTCTGCTTCAATTTCCCTCATATTTCATATTTTCTTCTTCTATCCGGTACCTGAGACACAAAACATGTATTTGAGTTATATTTGTCACTTTCATGCTCATAATCAACTCAAATTAGGAATTTATGATCAATAATTCATGCATAAATAAGTGTCTTTTGGACACTTATCACTCATCTATTGTCTCTGCTACAGAAAGAACATAAGCCACCAAATCAGCATCACTATATCTTTTTGGCTTCTGAATTTCTCTTCTCGGTCTATTTCTGGCAATGCTATAATTTTCAGTCTCCACTATAGGTTCTGAAGAACCTCCATCTTCTTCTTCAGTAGTATCTTGAGCCACTTCTTGAGAGCAAACCTGCCCTTTAGAAGCTTTTGAAGAGACTCCTACCTCACAAACTACCTTCTTAGAAGACTCTGGTTCTTCTCTTGTACCAAGAGAAATAGTAGATTCTTTCTTTACATTAAGTAAAGTCGACTCATCAAAAGTAACATCTCTGCTAATAAAGAACCTCTGTGACTTTGGAACAGAACACCATAATCTATATCCTTTAACACTAGTAGCATACCCAAGAAATATACATTTCTTTGCTCTAGGTTCTAATTTTCCTTCATTCGCATGCATATAAGCAAGGCAACCAAAAACTTTTAAATCAGAATAATCAGCAGGAGTACCAGACCGTACCTCTTTTGGAGTTTTGCACTCAATTGCTGTAGAGGGCGATCAAATCACCAAATAACAAGCCATACTAGTGGCTTCAGCCCAAAAATCCTTGCCCAAACCTCCATTTGACAACATGCATCGAGCTCTTTCCAAAAGAGTTCTATTCATTCTTTCTGCAACGCCATTCTGCTGTGGTGTGTGACGAACTGTGTGATGTCTCACAATTCGTTCGTCCTTACAAAATTTTTTAAATTCTCCACTGCAAAACTTAAGACCATTGTCGGTTCTCAACCTCTTTATCTGTCTTCCTGTTTATTTCTCAATCATACACTTCCATTGCTTAAAATTAGTGAAAACATCACTCTTTGATTTCAAAAAATAAACCCAAACTTTTCTTGAAAAATCATCAATGAAAGTAATTAAATACCTGACACCACCTTTAGAAACGACTTGTGCTGGCCCCCAAAGGTATGAGTGAATATAGTCTAGAGTACCTTTCGTCCTATGAATGTCTGTGCTGAATGCAACCCTCTTCTGTTTGCCGAAAACACAATGTTCACAGAAATCCATCTTTCCTGTACTCTGTCCGCATAAAAGACCTCTTCTACTCAACAAATTGAGACCTCTCTCACTCATGTGGCCCAATCTCAAATGCCACAACCTTGTGGTTTCACTTTCTGTTAATGATGCCGAAGCAACTGTTGTGGAACCAGTAACCGTAGAACCATCTAGAACATAAGGAGTTCCAATTTTTCTTCCTTTCATGACTGTGAGAACACCTCTGCTAACCTTCATAACTCCACTTTCAGCTGAATACTTGCACCCAATTGAATCAAGGGTGCCCAAAGAGATAAGATTTCTCTTTAAATCTGGAACATACATTACATCTGTCAATGTCCTTATAACTCCATCATGCATCTTCAAGCGAACATATCCTTTCCCAACAGCTCTACAAGTCGAGTTGTTTGCCATCATCACAACTCCACCGTCAACTGCATCATATGTGGAGAACCAATGTCTATGAGAACACATGTGATAAGAACAACCTGAATCAAGGATCCATTCATCACATCCTTTAGTTTTGTCATCGCTGACTACTGAAAGAATATTCCCATCCGCCTCTGCTATACTGGCATCTGCAGACTTCTGATTTTTAGAATCATTCCTCTGCAATTTATTCTTAAGCCTATAGAAATCAGCCTTAATATGTCCCTGCTTTTTACAATAATTATAAATCAGATTCTTGTGTCTCGACTTTGATGACTTCTGTTTTCCACTTCCAGATTCCTTCTCTTTTGACCTTCCTCTAGTGAACAATGCATCCCCATGACTACTGTTGGAACCAGATGTCCCACACAAAATAATTGTCTCACACCCATACAAAATAATTTCTCTAAAATGCTTATACGATTGAGGTAGTGAACATAACAGTAATAAAGTTTGATCTTCATCATCCAATTTCACATCAACATTTGTAAGATCCACAATAATAGAATTAAATTCACTAAGATGGTCCTTAATGGATGTACCTTCTGTCATCCGAAAGGTGTAAGGCGTTCTTTCAAAGTCAGACGGTTGGTGAGGGATTTCTTCATATATAATGTCTCCAATCTTAACCAGAGACCAACAACAGTCGTCTCTGTCAAAACCTCCTTCAAAACTGTATCTGTCACACATAACTGGATTGCAGTTAGAGCCTTCTCATCCAATTGCTCCCAATCTGCCTCACTCATATCTGTCGGCTTCTTCTCCTTCCCTTTCAATGCAGGTTTTAGGTCGTTTTGGGTCAGAACTGGAAGCATTCGAACTCGCCATAACCCGAAACTCATATTGTCGTCGAACTTGTTGATATTGAACTTTGTGATCGTCATATCCGAACAAAAAACAAAACTTTTCCAAATCTGCAACCTCGCAACCTTGCTCTGATACCAATTTGTTACGAAAAACGTAGAATCGCAAGAAAAAGTAAACCGGTGTGAATCAATAACAAATAAAATGAGACACAAAGAATTACGTGGTTCGGCTAGGGTAGCCTAATCCACGGGCAAGAAGAGACAGGAGAGATTTCACTATGCCAGCCAAAAAAGGGTACAAACTGTAGAGCTCAGAGATAGCTCAGAGACGGCAAGGGTTTCAAAAGATCAATCCCTAGGTCCTTAATACAGAGTCTTAATTGAGTAAATTCCCAAAACGCCCAACCCAAGTTAGACGGGTTCAATTATGGGCCTACCAGCCCATATAGATTCAAGGCACCACATAACAGTCCCTGCCCTGGTGCAACAATATGAGCAGCACCCGTCACTCTGGCGGAGTTCTTCCCAAATGAGTTTTTCGCACCTCCAGCAATGGTGGCAACCTGTTTGATAGCTCCTCCCGAACCAGCAACAGCCAAAGACAAAGACAAACGACCGGTCGTCGAATGCGACGACCTCAAGACGTCATTGAAGCAAATCTCGTCACTCAACGAGATAGAAGACGACCTCGACTTGGCCATTCGGTCAAGACAAGCCTTAATTCGAGTCCTCGAAAAACTAGAGGAACTTCAAGCCGAAGTCGAGAGGCTGCTCATGAGAAAGCATGACTTGCCGAAGGTCGGGTTAACTCCACCCTACCGAAAGGAGGAAGAAGATGCACAATCCTCCCCGCAGTCGGTAAAGTCAGAAGAGGCACTCGTCGTCTCCTGCCCACCGCGCATTGTGTTCCGAGAGAAGGATGCACAACTGGGGGCATGACCTCCTCCTCCGCGACCAGCCAAACTGCTGGCAGCGACCAAAACAGGTGCCCGACGACCGAGCCGAGCACCCTTCGAAGCTCCGCAACCAGCCAAACTGCTGGCTGCGACCAAAACAGGTGTCCAGCGACCGAGCCGAGCACCCTTCGAAGCTCCGCGACCAGCCAAACTGCTGGCTGCGACCAAAACAGGTGCCCGGCAACCGAGCTGAGCACCCTTCGAAGCTCCGCGACCAGCCAAACTGCTGGCCGCGACCAAAACAGGTGCCCGATGACCGAGCCGAGCACAATTCAAAGCTTCGCGACCAGTAACAAAGCTGGCCACGGCCAAAACAAGTGCCCGATGACTCAGCCGAGCACAATTCAAAGCTTCGCGACCAGCAGCAAAGCCGCCCGCGATCAAAACAAGTGCCCGACGACCGAGCCGAGCACAATTCAAAGCTTCGCAACCAGCAACAAAGCCAGTCGCGACCAAAACAAGTACTCGGCGACTGAGCCAAGCACAATTCAAAGCTTCGCGATCAGCAACATAGCCGGCCGCGATTGAAACAAGTGCCCGACGATTGAGCCGAGCACAGTTCAAAATTAGCGCCCCGCAACAAAATGGACGCAAAAAAAATACTGAGGCACTACCCGGCGACTGAGTCGGGTGCTGTACTACAAACTCCTGCGGCCAGCGACCGAGCCAGACTCAGCCAATAGAACCAGGTATGCAACCCCTCTTCAAAAAAAAAAAGAAGCAAGCGACAAAAAGGAGTTGTTGCAAAGAACAAAAAAGCGACAAAAAGTTGTCGCCAAAGAACAAAAAAAAATGCAGCGACAAAAAGAAGCAGTCGCAAAAGAAAAGAAGTTGTCGACGACCAAATTGGTTGCGACCACTCAGCAGCACGTACCCGACGCTCAAGCAAGTTGCGACAACAACACCCGGCGACCAAGCCGGGTGCGCCAGCACAAAATTTTGGCACCCGATGACCAAAACAGAAGTTTAACCTCCTGGCAACCGAGTCGGCCAAAGTTAAAACGAAACTGCAGCACCCGGCGACCGAGGCGGATGCGACCAAAACAATAGCAATACACTCGGTGACCAAACTGAATGCAAGAAAGAAGCTTAGCGACCGTCGGCATAGCCGGACGTAACAAAAATCCGCGGCCGGCAACCAAGCCAAATGCGACGAAGGAACTATCAAATGCAACACCCGGCGATCTATTCGGGTGCCGCACAGCAAACTCCTGCGACCGGCGATCGAGCCGGACGCAGATAGACGGAGTCAGGTATGTAACTCCTCTTCGAAAAAAAAAGGCTGCGACAAAAAGAAGTCGTCGCAAAAGAAAAGCCGCAACAAAAAGAAGTCGTCGCCAAACAAAAAAAGAGTTGCGACAAAAAGAAGCAGTCGCAAGAAAAAATAGAAGGAGGTCGACACATACTTGCACCCGACGACTCTTGCCGGCCGCGACCTCAAAACAACATGCACCGGCGACCAACTCCTGGCCGGCTGCAACCTCAAAACAACTTGCACCGGCGACCAACTCCTGGCCGGCTGCGACCAAACAGCAACTCGCACCCGGCGACCAAGCCGGGTGCTTTAGTGCAGAAATTCTACCCCTCCGCGACCAAGATGGATGCAGTCACACAATAGTTCGCACCTGGCGACCATGCCGAATGCGACCATAGCATTTCGGCGACCAAGCCAGGTCGCACAATAGATTCCTGCCTCCTGGCGACCGAGCCGGACGCAAAACAAAAAAAAAAGGAGAAGCTCCTGCGTCCCAGTGACCAAGCGAGACGCAGCCGAAACACAACTTCTCACCTAGCAACAGAGCCAGACGCGACTTACACTCCCCGGCAACAGAGCCGGACTCAACTTTCACTCCCCGGCGACAGAGCCAGACGCGACTTACACTCCTCGGCGACAGAGCCAAATTTAAAAAAAAAAAGAAGCTCCCACATCCCGGCGACCGAGCCAGGCGCAGCCAAAACACAACTTCAGCATTCGGCGACTGAGCTGGATGCGACCCAGATCAAATCTCTATACATGATGACAGAGCCAGGTGCACTTTCAAACCAAATATTGCGCAAAAAATTACTTGTCTGTCACATTGACAAATTGACGGACACCAGGAGTGCGCAAAAAAGCCAGTTCGAGAGAGGTAAGAAAGAGAGAAGAACACAGGAAGGAAAATCGAAAAAAAAAAGGAAATAGTGAAAAAAAAAGAGAGACTGAGGGAGAGGTTGAAAATGAGAGGAGAGAAAAAGAAGAAGAAAGTGGGAGGAAGAGAAAAAGAAAGAAAAGAGAGCGGGGACCTCGACTGACTCAAATTCAGCTAGAGACAGCAGGGAAGTTTTTCTTTACAGTTCCTTTAAGTCCTGGTTCGCGGAGAGTTCTGACACTAGCCAGGGCTCGAAGGAGATTGCAAAGCCAAAAGCACAGATGAAGTCAAATTCGTAGTCACTGGCAGTCTCCCAAAACAAATTCGCAGATTGAAAGAGTAGCCAAAATTGCAAACAAAAAGAGCAGCCAAAATCGCACACAAAAAGAGTAGCCAAAATCGCAGAGAGAGAGAGAGAGGCACCAAACCAGCCAGGGTGGGGCCCATACTCCCACATCCTCAACTCCTTTGCGACGTGTACAGACGCCAAACAGAGAAGAAGCATCCCAATTTGATGAAAGGTTGGATTCAGCCAGAATACGTCCCACTGCATCTACCCGGCACGAATCCTCTTCCCAGCGCATCAATACAATTCACAGAGGGAATCTCAGTTCGCCGAGAAATCAGTCAAGCTCGATTCGACCTTCCGAGTCTTATTCGGATTCACTCTTTCTCCTCGGTACAACAATTAAGTTACCAAAACTGCATCTCTCACCAGTGCAACACACAGAGTCGCCCAAACCTGGAAAAGTCGACAAAATTCGTCGCGACTACCTCCTCTTAAGTGCCGAAGCGACATTCGGCTACAACATTCAAGCAGACTACGGCCAGTCACTCAACTTCAACTCGCCAACTCAGGTACACTGTCTCTACATACCGTACATATTCTACATATATGCGTATACAAAAAAAAAAAAAAAAAAATCTTATAAAACTAGCAGCTCTAAAACAACAAGAGAGCCAAAACAAAAAAGAAAAAAAAACATACATGCAAAGGGTACAGAAAATATACACTGTCCTAAAAAAGCAAGAGGACAGAAAGGAATACGTACACAAAGGATAAACGATCCTAAAAGAGTAAGAGGATCGACAAAAAAAATGTGTTGTGTGTGTGTGTTCTTCTTCACATTCAAAATTTGATCGTTTTCTCCAAAATGGTCAAGTCTCGAAGGGGGCAATCTGTACACACCAAAATGTGCGTGGCCCAAATTCAGCAAGCCCAGGAGCCCATCAACCCTGCAACCAATGCTTGTGGGTGGGCTCCAACTATTCTCACGGTCGCTCAACACAGCCCATCGTGAAGCCCACTCGCGTCGTCACATTAGCAGCATAGTCGACGCCCTTGTCAGCAGCTAACCGAATAATCAGCACCAGTCAGCAATTGGAGTACACATCAGCCTCATCCAGTCGTTAATGGAAGGAGGGAAAGAAGGCCGCGATCCCGGTCCTCCTCATCTTCCCCTCTTCTTCCTCAACTTCCCCAGTAAAAGAGGATCGTGATCCCCTTTCCCAGGCGATTCCTCAACCACTACAGAAGATCGGCTACAAAAAGCCAAAAGTTCCCTATCACAGGGGTTGGAAAAATTCAAGTTCGACAGCCTTCTTGCCGAGAAAAAAACTCTACTCGCGAAAGTTCTCGAACCAAAAAAGTTCAGCCACTCGCAGTTCGTCGTTCAACAGTTCGACCGGAGCAGCTCTACACGTTCGCCGGCAACGTCACAAGTCGACACACGCGGGGCACAAATACCTCTGTCCGACCGACAAAAGCCATAACAGTTCATGCACACTCGTTCCAGAACTCAAACTTCGACGTTCTCGCCAGAAGCCGAAACTTCTACAATTCATACGGAGATCGAATCAGTGGAAGCCCAGGAAATTGTACTCGCATTCCTTGATACGAAATACATCCTATAACACAAATTTATTCTAAAGTAATTGAAATATTCTCTCGGTCGCGCCTCTTCGCGGACCGGCGGATTTTCGGTGAAACAACTATTAACCATTGTTTTGAAAACCAAACCGGTCATCAAACTGGCGGGACATTTGATTTTGGTTGAACCGGTTCAATCGGGTTCAACTGGTGGGTAGACCGGATATATATAATTTTTTTTGTAAAAAAATATCATAACCAATTTTACTATGGCTAAACAAGTTTAGAAAAAATAATCTGGTGATACTTAGAAGCAATGATAGCTCAACATTAAAAAGAGCAAACAAAAAGAACTTTTATTATTATCAGTACATGCACAAACTACTGATTTTGTCAACACTGCAAGGACCTGTATTATTGTACGCTAATGGTTTTATGCTAAACTTGTACTCTTCTTTTGTTTACTTCAACACCCATGCAAAAATCGGAAAACCTCTTTCGTGCTTTGAAATTTAAAACCCATGGCAAATTCGTAACCCTTTTTGAAAAAATAGGCATACCTTTATATTTTAGGAAATTGAAGAGAAGCAAATATATACAAATTATAGGGTATAATATTCGTTGGTTAAACAATTGATAAAAAAAAAAAAACTGGAGTTTGATGGCTGGTTCCGGTTCGGTATTTAAAACATTGGTTTCAATGGAAAATGTACTAATTGAGAAAAAGGGGGAAAAAAACATTTAATAATCTGATAAAAAATTGAAACCCCCCAAAACCAACAAGACCAGCAATATATATTGATAAAACATTTTGTAATAAATTCAATTAGAAACTAATGGATATAGGATGCTTGATGGTGCAATAAATTTTATTCATTATTTGAACACAACTATGTAGTTCAGTAATGTAGAGCTTGGACCACTACATATATATAACTGTATGCACCAAAATGTGAACGGTCCAAATTCGACAAGCCCAAACGCCCATCGATCCAGCAATCGATCGTCGTGGGTAGGTTCTGTCATTTCTTAAAGTCATTTGTCGCAGCCCATCGCTAAATACATTCACGTCGTCGCGTCA
Source organism: Aristolochia fimbriata (assembly GCA_019845555.1). Classification (NCBI taxonomy): domain Eukaryota; kingdom Viridiplantae; phylum Streptophyta; class Magnoliopsida; order Piperales; family Aristolochiaceae; genus Aristolochia; species Aristolochia fimbriata. Next base: position 12,097,124 of record CM034081.1, read on the forward strand.
TCGGTATAGTCGACGTCCCAGTCAGCGAGGAGTCACCGCGTCAAGAACAGTCAGCAGCCACGTCAAGATGCCACTCAACTCATCAGTTAAACGACCAAGTCTAGTCGCCAACGGTAGAAGCCAAGAAAAGACATCGAGATCCTCATTCGAGGGATCCAAAGGAGGAGCTCCCGGTCTTCCCCCTCTCAAAAGAAGCAACAGAAAGGGGATCGTGATCCCCATTCCAAGGATCGACCCCCAACAACTGCACATAATCGGCTACAAATAGTCAGAAACATTCTATCGCAGAGGTTCAAAAACTAGAGTTCGAAATTCCTTTGTGAAGAGAAATCTTGTGTCGAGCAACATTCTCGCGCACAAAGACTCTTTCATGGCAAAGAAGTACAACTTGTAGTCCGTCGTCATTCACCAGTTCGACCAGAGTAGCTCTACACGTTCGCCAGTAACGTCAACAAGTCGATACACGCGGAACACAAATACTTTCGTCTGACCGACCAAAGCCGTCACCGTTCGTGCATACTCGTTCCCGAAACTTGGATTTCGACGATAACTCGCTAGAAGCTTAAACTTCACTAAATTCACACGGAGATCGAATCAGAGAAAGCCTAGGAAATTATACTTGCATTCCTTGATATTCTAACACAATTGTAAAATAAATATTCTATCGTAAATCGAATTACTCTCTAGATCGCGCCTCTTCAAGGACCGGTGGATTTTGGTGAAACAATAACGTATTTCACTACCCAATATATATATATATATATATATATATATATATATATATATATATAAGACCACCGAATTGAATGAGCAAAAATCATATCAATGGTTCTAAGTCTACAAGGGAGGGAAATAACACAAAAAAAAAAAAAATAAAAAAAACCCGATGATTTACTAACATTATATCATATCATAATATGTCACTAAACTTAAAACATTATTTATGTAACTATGTACTCACTCCATAAAAGATGAACGTCTTCGGAATTTCCCATATCAAAAGAGTTTATTGAAGCATTTTATAAGACAGTTAAGCATTTGACACCCCCCATAATATAAACTAAGGGCCTTCACAGAAACTAATTAACATTACGGCCTTCACAGAAACTAATTAACATTACAATGAAGAGAAAAGGAGGGGGTACATGAGACGGGATTAGTAGTCCCTTAAAAAGGAGACAAACTAAGGTAGGTCTCTGACTACGATATCAATCCATCAAATTTCCATGGCAGGCCATGTGGAGCGGCGTCGGAGGATCCGAATATGTACCGTCTTTGATCCGATCAAACACCCAACGATTAGCAGCTTGAGTGTAATGAACCCCGTCCCAATTGATTCGGATTCCCGGATTCTTACAGGATTTCCCGATTACGACGGAGGTACCGTTTACCTCGAGGGTCGACCCGCATCCTCTGTCCCGGTTGTAGTTGTATTTGCCCCCGTGTCCGCAACATGCTACCAGTGGCTTCTCAAAACCTGGAAATGGGTGGGTTACCATGCACAGACATACTGTTTTTTCAAAAAAAAAAAAAAAAAAAATCTCGTTTTTCTTGCCCTTTCCCATTTCGTATCTTTGTTACTACTCAAGTACTTACCATACTTCTTGGCATGTCTAATGAGGGAATACTTCAAGGAATAGATGTCGACATAGGTGATGACACTTCCATGGAGGTCCCTTCTGAGCTGAACCACGGCCTCCTTGAGCTTCTTGTTGAAATACTTGGCTACCCTGTTGAAAGGCTCCACACACCCAGCCCTGTCTACTTGACTCTTCTTGTGGTGTACTCGTTCAATCACATAAGCCAGGCATCCGAATGGCCCTGTGTTGTGAATCCAAAAGTATCTCCCCCCTTGGCCGAACACATACTGCAATTACAATCCAGAATATTTTCATATAAATGTGATTTTATCTTCTCCTTGATCATGTTCAATTACTACGTACTAGAGCAGGCTCAAATTAATAATTGATCACCTTAACAATGGTAGTAAAGTGATTGACAATATCAGGCACGTTGGCCATAACTTGAGCCGTGGACATGTTGTTGAAATAGCTCTGAGTGAGATCATTCTGGCCAATATCAAAGGTGTAGAGAGCCCGAGAGAAGACCTCCTCCTTTGGCAACAAACCACGGAAGATCCCTCCTGCAACACCCACCCATCATCACCATCATCAAGAGAAACCCATTACGGTACAGAGGTTCTAAGTAACGAAAAATTCATCAAAACTATGAATGCAGGTTTAAATTAAGAAGAAGAAGCAAACAAAAAAAAAAAAAAAAAAACCTTTGTTGTTGTTGCAGATGGTTTTGGATCTTGACTTGAACTGGGAGAACTGCCAGAACTGTACGTCCAAGGGGAAGGGACTGAAGCCACCGTCGAAGAAGGTGTCGACGGGGTGACGGATGGTGGAGCCGGCGGTGGCGAAGTTGGCGCCGTGGCTGAAGTTTGTTCCCAAGGAGTTGAGGTAAGCGTCCAGGTAAGGTAACCCAACCCTATTTGCTGTTTGAATTTAACCTTTATTAATAAAAATATAAAAATTAAAAAAAAAAAAAAAAATTTTTTGCTATTTATCATACTATCTAAAACGTTTCACTCATGAAACAAAAAATTTCACATTTATACTAGTAAAATTTATTACTTTTCCTTATTCAAAAAGTTAAGTTTTGAGTTTTTGGGCAAATATGTGAAATAAAATTAAAAAAATAAATAAATAAATATATGGTCCTAACTAAATAAAATATTTTGTATTTAAATTTAATACCTTATACAGTAAAAAAAAGGTAATAAGAAAAATTACAAAATACGTATTAACATTTTATTGCACATCATTTGAACCAATAAACAATTTAGAAAAAGGTATTTTAAAGTGGAGGGGAAAGAACCACCAAATTCCTGACAATCATTCCCAACTGTCAAATATACCCGGAAAAAAAAAAAAAAAAAAAAAAAAAAAAGTGGGACCCACAAAAGAATCCGTAAAGAAAACGACTCTACTCTGACATGTGAACGGCGTGCGGCGCGAAGCCCGTGGGAACGGTCGAGCCATCGGATGGTGGACCCCACCAAGCTTTATGAAAGGGACATCTCATCTAAGACCACGCAATAAATCAAATCCACTCTCGAGTCGAGAAAATAAAATATCCCAAAAAAAAAAAAAAAAAAAAAAAGTTCGGGAAAGATATCAATCTAAAGTAGGTAGCAAGAAAAAGATACATACATTCCCCTTAAACAAAGACAAAACCGCACAATTAAATTAATGCGCCCGTTAATCAAGAACCAAAACCCTATTTTTCACGTTAGATTTTCTAGAAAAAAAAAAGAAAAAAAAAGAAAAAGAGAAAGAGGTCTGAGTCGTTTGATATTACCGATAAAATCGATAATGAGTCGACCGTCGGAGTACCTCCCGGCGGGATGCCCCCAAAAGGACTCTCCGTTCGGCTCCGGCGCCTGTCCGAACGACGCCGACAGTCCTCCCGTGTCCGAATTCGAGTCCCCGAAGTTGAACACCGCCGGAAACTCACAAGACCTCCCACCACCCGCCGAAACAGGAACGGAAAACACGCAGCAGAGCAAAGCCAGTACTACTCCCTTAATCCGCCGCCATCCAATCTCCATGATCCGCTTCTCAATCCCTCCGATCGAACACTTTTGTCTCACAGGAGCACAGAAACTGTGCAAGTGTTGGACACTACTGGCTTGGACTGCTGTGCGGTGTGCTGCGGGAGTGCAGGGCATATTATATATATACATATATATATATATATATATATATATAGAGAGAGAGAGAGAGAGAGAGAGAGAGAGAGAGAGAGAGGAGGGAAATTCGAGACGTGATGAGGGTGGGGGATGATGAGGACGTGGCAATTTTGGTAAATTCGAGCCGGTTTAAGTAAGAAAGGGAGGCGTCGGCACTCCGTCGGCGGAGCGGGTAACGGGTTATGGATAAGAAGGAGAGGGAAACACTAAGAGAGAGAGAGAGAGAGAGAGAGAAGAGGCAGTAACGGTTGTAATTCCAGCGTCATATTCTCTGATTCAGTATTTTTTTTTTATGTAAAATGTTTCCGCGTGTTAATGATTTGATTTACTTTCTGGTTTTGTATTTGGATGGGCATTAAATTAGAATCTCATAAATGATTTAGATATCATAAAATATATATATATATATATATCTATATATATAGACCTTTAATTTATACGTGATTCAAATTGGATCAGTCTCTAGAGAAGAGTAATGTAGAAGACTTGCCTCTTTTTTCTTGTTTTGTAAACTACCCAGAAACAAGAATCTTCTTCTTCTTCTTCTTCTAAGATTGACTCGATTTCACATTTTCAATTTGATACTGGATTAAAATAACTTCACATTGTAATTATTTAAGAAATTAATTAATTTTTCGACCTTGCAACTAATTAACCAAGCTATATATATATAGTACCGTCACTGTGTCGTCATTGCATCTTTGGATTCTTTCCATGGCAGGGCATGTAGAGCTGAGTCGGAGGATCCGAATATGTACCGTCTTTAATCCGATCAAACACCCAACGATTAGCAGCTTGAGTATAATGAATCCCGTCCCAACTTACTCGGACTTCCGGATTCGTACAAGACTTCGCCAGTAACACCCTGCTACCGTTCACCTCAACTGTCGCCCCACACCGCATTTTGTTGTTGAAGTTGTATCTGCCGCCGTGCCCACAACAAGCCGCAATTGGCTTCTCAAATCCTGAAATAATCGTACAAAGTTTGAATTACGTACGTACCAGGGAGATGGAGATCAGGTTCTAAGGGTATAGATGTGGGATTAATAATGAGAAGGAATTCTTAGTCTTACCAAACTTCCTGGCATGTCTTATGAGTAGACACGTCCACATAGGTGATGACACTTCCATGGAGCTCCTTCCTGAGCCGAACCAAGGCTTCCTTCAACTTGTCGTTGAAATACCTAGCTACCCTGTTGAAAGGAATCACACACCCAGCCTTGTCTATTTCACTCTCCTCGTGGGGCACTCGTTCAATCACATATGCAAGGCAGCCGAATGGCCCTGTGTTGTGGATCCACAAATACCTCCCTCCTAAGCCGTACACACCCTGCTGCAATTAATTAATCCAGTAGCACCATTAATTCAAGATCTAAATATATATATATATTAGTGTCCTTGAGAGAAGTTCACGACTTTCAAGTCGATCGATGGATTACCTTAACCGTGGCTGTAAAGTGGTCGAGAATGTGAGGCACATTGGCTATAACTTCATCCGAAGACATGCCGTTGAAATAGCAGTGAGTGAGGTCGTTCTGACCAATGTCAAAGGTGTACAAAGCGCGAGAGAAAACCTCCGCCTTGGGCAACAAATCCCGGAAAACCCCGCCTGCAACATATTAACGTTGCATTAATAATATTAATACCCAATTTAACAACAAAGTTAAAAGACGGTACCCTCTCTCTCATTCATCTGATCATATATAACACGAAAGTGGAGGAATATATATATACCCTTGTGTGAGATGAGTTGGGATCTGGAGTTGAACTGCGAGAACTGGAGGAGCTGCACGTCCAAGGGGAAAGGACTGGAGCCACCTTGGAAGATGGTCGCGTCTGGGCGACGGATGGTGGAGCCGGCGGTGGCGAAGTTCGCGCCGTGACTGAAGTTGGTGCCGAGGGAGTCGAGGTAAGCATCGATGTATATATGGTAATCCAAGGCTTTCGGCTGCAAACAAATTAAACTTTAGAGAAAATTAGGGAACGGCTTACGTAATTAATTATGCATGTAGCAAACAAACATTATAAATTAATTTCCTTCAGCCTTCAGAAAAGAATGTTTATACTTATAGAGACAAATCGGATTAACTAGAAAACAAAAAAGAGAGAGAGAAATAGAAAATAATAAACTTTCGATATTTATATATATTTCATTGGACCAGGTTTGTAAATGATTCAAAATGGTTAAAAAACAGAAATTTTAATGTATTATCAATTATGGGAAATAATTTGAGCTTTTTCTCATTAAGAATTGGTACCCAATGTTTAAAATCCTAATCTGGATTAAACATTTATAATTTTAATGCGGTCATCAATCTTGAAACAAAAATTACAAAAACCTTATCTTATCTACGAGGGCCAGCTCCCGAGATGGGAAGAAAGCCTCACTTGTCGCGACCGTCCACTCTGTACCATTACGTGGGTCTAGCATTCGATCCACATGAAGACGACCGCGAGCGTGAAACCTTCAAGAAAGACACAGGGACCCACCAAAGGTAGCCACCAGAAAGAACAGAGGAAAGTCTTCAGTGGGTCCCACCTGCTCGGACATCGAAAGCGACAGACAGACTTGCCCAAAGCGCGTGAAAATAAGTTTTTTCTATAGAATTATTACCTTAAAGAACTAAAATAGTTCGTAATCAAGCGTAAAATCTGCGTAAAATCTGATAATCACGTCATTAGAAGCTCTTAAACGGGCCTTAAAATAATTCGTCACGATTCACGGGTGTATGTTGTATGTAGGTATGTACGCGATTTAATCAAACAATGAATTTCCATAAAAGAAAAACAGAAATCGGTAGGTGGAGATACTAGTGATTACTAATTACCGATAAAATCGAGGATAAGGCGGCTGTCGCAGAACCTCCCGGCGGGATGACCCCAAAAGGACTCTCCGGTTGGTTCCAGCGCCGGGCCGAACGTCGCTGACAGTCCTCCGGTGTCCGAATTCGAGTCGCCGAAGTTGAAAACAGCCGGAAATTCACACGATCTCGAGGCGCCCGAGGCGGCGGAGGCGGAGGCGGCGGAGGCGCGAACGAACAGGAAGCCGATCACCCCCAGTAGCACGATCCGCCGCGATCCGCTCTCCACAGCCTTCATCTTAATTCACCGATCGATAAAGACGCACGCAGAATAAAAAAATTCGAGACAGATCGAGATCCTAGTGATAGAGAAGCTTAATTTCCCGAATTCCGCGATAGTATTACTGCTGAGGTGATGAAGACGGGAGACGAATCTGGAGAGTACTACTACTCCATCAGCACAGGCGGACCCTATTCTGGCCCTCCATTATTTATGGCTATATGAAGTATGACCGTAGGAGCGAGCGATTCCTGGTGATTTCGATCCCATTCCTTCCAGAAATGGTGGCCACCACTTTGGGCGGGCGAGGTGCATGCGATGGATAATTTATTTACCTTTTATAATTATACTATTATTTAGAATGATATAAAAGGCATGTTACTCTATAACATGGTAATCTAGGATCTGTAAAGGGAATCAATTCTCGTAGTTAGGTTAGATTTCATCTGTATTTTTTACTACTTTTTGCTTGGATTTTGGCGGGCAGATAATAAATCCAAAAGGGCACCTGAATTAACTAGAGTCCACATTCTTGCCTTCACTTTTATTTATTTAAATTTTAAACCAACCATGGTCTATTTCAATTTTTTATTATCCCACACTTAAGATTAGTCTCCAACCCAATTACTTATACACTAAGTTAAGACCAGAATATATATCATTGTATTTTATGATTTAGTCTCAGAGCCATTAAGTTAAAACGACTCCGTTCCTAAACGAAATGGAAAAATGTTTTGGTTTTGATTTTGATTTAACGTGGTTAACACAACGAGTCCAATTCGGTTTTGATAACGTGCATGGTAAATTCTATTAGTGACATCTGAGCGGAAAATTTTTATTGAATTATTTTTTAAAACATTATTTAATTTTAATAAGAAACATGGAAGGAACACATGCGTTACATATATGTAGCATAGCATAGCATAGCATGTCACCCGTCATTATATACATCCTTTAAGAAGAGTGTAGGGAACTAAGGTAGCAGCAGGTCACATATCAGAAAACGTCTGCAAACAAAGTGAAAGTATATATATATATATATATATATATATATGCTTTCATGGCCCCCCACATCAAGCTTTCTTTATAAGTGATTGAAACCTTGAACTAGTTTTTACAGAGTTCTGGGGTTACTTAATTGTACAGAATTGAAACTCCATCCCCTTACTACAAAGTTCTGCGACAAGCCATTTTGAAGGGAGTGGGAGGATCAGTGAAGGCCCCACTGAAGATTTTCTTAAACACCCATCTGTTTGCAGCTTCGGTGTAGTGAATTCCATCCCAAACAATCTTCAAACGAGGGTCTTCACAAGAACTCCCTACAAGAACCAGGGTGCCATTCGTCTCAGTTTTTGTACTTCCACAGAACTCGTGCTGGTTGTAGTTGTACTTGCCACCGTGCCCACAGCAGGCCCTCAGAGGATGCTCAAATCCTGAAAAATAATAGTGGTGAGATAATAAAGCTTGCATTTAGTGGATTGCGATTTCTTTTAGAGTGTGATCAGTATCACTCATCTCAACTAAAGGGATTACCAAGCTGTTTGGCTCGGCTGATGAGAGTGTATTTGGCAGAGTAGATATCCACATACGTAAATGTGGCTAATGGAAGTTCTTTTCTAAGTTGGATCACAGTTTTCTTCAATTTGCTGTTGAAATACAGAGCCAGTTCATTGGAAGGAGTTGCACAGCCGTGTTTGTCGATCTGTGAGGCGAAAATAGGCAACCTTTCCAGCACATACGCAAGACAACCTAGTGGACCAGTGTTGTGCACCCAAAAGAACCTCCCACCCAGTTGGTACACTTCCTGCACCACTTACCCAAAATAATTTATTTGTTATTGGTTTATTTATCTTTGAAGCAAATTGATGCTAGCTAGCTGACCATTTAATCTCAAAATTGCTATCACCTTAACGGTTAAGGCAAAGATGTTGAGCATCTCTGGGACAGAAGCTTTCACTTCTTCGACAGTCATGTTGAGGAACAGACCGGCAGTGAGGTCATTTTGACCGATGTCGAAAGCGTAAAGACCCTGTGAAAAATACTCCTCTTTTGGGACCAAATGCTTGAACACTCCTCCTCCTGGCATTGACGACATAAATTAATTGGAGTTTCTACTTTGGACACAAACAGAGAGCCCATCGAAAACAGAGGTTACGATTTGAGATCTTTCGTTTCACCTTGCTGGTGTGCTAACAGAGATTTGGACTTGAACTGAGTGAACTGTCTCAATTGCACATCCAAAGGGAAGGGACTGTATCCAGATTGAAACCAGGTGGTGTTCTGCACCCTAATGGTGGCACCTGCAGTGGCGAAATTGGCTCCATGGGTGAAGTTGGATAGCACAGAATCAAGGTAGGCGCTAAGGTAAGGGAGTCCCATGCTATCAGCTGCAAATCCAAACCAAGTGAGTCAGGGAAAACTACCGTTGGATAAGCAAACCCAATTCAAAGATTTAATAAAAAAACACCGAAAGATATGAACCCAACAGAGTAAGCAGCCAATAAAAGAAGAAAAAAAAAAAAAGGGATCATCAAACAGGGAGACGCACCCATGAAATCAACCACAAGGCGTCCATCGGAGAACCTCCCGGCAGGCCGACCGAAGAATGTCTCGCCGTTGGGCCAGGGAGCAGGCCAGAGAGACGCCGCGAGGCCTCCGGTGTCGGAATTCGAGTCGCCGAAGTTGAATATCGCCGGAAAATGACAACCTTCGGATGCCGCCGCTGGGTTCAGGCTGCCGATCAGTTGTAGCAGAACGAAGAAGGCGGCCAGTTTTATCTGGGGAGCAGCCATGGCGAAGGATAAGATAAACCTGCTGATGTACGTGACTGACGGAGGGGTGAAGAAGACAGTCAACAGACTTGCGATAGTCAGAGCTAGTTTTATCGCCGGCTTTTCGGCTTCATCCTCATTCCACGGCCCCTCTGAATTCGGCTTGTCATTTCCGCGTCAGGAAGATCAAATTAGCATGGGACCCTTCTATTTCAATCCTTTTTTTTAAATAATAAATTAAGAATTACGAAATTTTTAAATAATTTTATATACGGAGCAGTGTATTTACACCAGAAGATTGGAAAAAAAATAAATCTTTAAATAATTTTGTATAATAAATTAAGAATTGCTAAATCAAAACGTTATCTTATTCCTCCTACTTTATTAATATAATTTTTGTGCATGGTATCGATTATTTAATTTTTGGATGCAATTACTCACTTACCCATATCATTGGTTGGAGTCATTAAAGTAATGACGGAAAAACGTTGTAAGGTTCACGTGTATACGCATGAGTGTACTTAATATTGGAAAAAAATATATATATATTTATATGATTTTATATAATAAATTAAAAATTACTAAATCAAAACGTTATCTTATTCATCCTACTTAATTAATATAACTTTTGCCTTATTTGATATCTCAATATCACGTGGGTATCGTTTATTTAATTTTTGGATGCAATTGCTCACTTACCCATATTAAGATAATTGGTTGAAGTCATTAAAGTAATGACGGAAAAAAAAATCTTTAAATGATTTCGTATAATAAATTAGGAATTGCTAAATCAAAACGTTGTCTTATTCATCCTACTCTATAAATATAACTTTCGCCTTATTTGATATCTCATGCATATTTGATAGAAATATCACATGGGTATCCGTTATTTAATTTTTGGATGCAGTTGCTCACTTACCCATATTAAGATCATTGGTTGGAGTCATTAAAGTAATGACGGATCGATAAACACTGAAAAAGTTATAGGGTTCAGTGTCTATAGGAGTGTACTTACACCCAAAGATTGGTATAACTATACTTAAAGTAATACTCACAGGAACACTAATAAATACCAGCAACTGTTATCGCAGTAATGAGTTCTCATGCAAGAAGGATTTGAATAGTGTAAAAATGAATTTTGCGAGGACGGAAAATTGTCGTCCAAATCAGCCCCGCAAGGCCCAGGTCAATAGGTCAAACATTGACCCCAGTCAACCAACGAAATCAAGCCATCAATCAATCCATGATGAACCGACGACCGAGATCAAAATCGCCATGTCAACAACCTACAGGGGTGACAAGTCAGATGATTAAACCCACACAATCTTGCCTTGGTCTAAGGCAGTTCCACATTTTAGGAAAAAAGCTACAAGGAAGCGGTCGAAGTGTGTTACAACTGCTTCAACTTACCTGGTCCACACAGTTAGAAATCAACATGCCTATAAAGCAATGGGCTTGGACACACACAGACACACGAACAGACATACGCGAGAACATACGTCAGAAATTCCAAAAATTCAAATTGCCACCCCAAATCAGTGAAATAGTAACAAGCACTTCTGCCGCTATTTCGTAATCAACTGTCTAAAGCCGATCGAAATGTCAAATGTTTCGTCAAGCTTAGGCGAAATTCAAATTCGTTTCGTTCATTCGTGAAGAAAACGTACTTCGACCGTTTCGTGTCTATTTGAAGATCGAATCAAATGAGTTCTAAAAGTCGCACCCACACATTCATAGCAAATTACCAAATTACCCTTCTTTAATTTTGTATACTGTACATCGAACGCGTAATTTACGGTCCACATATTTGTACCCGTTTACAAATTTGGCACGCCTGGTGGGACCCTTCTACCTTTCATCTCTTTCTCCAATCAATCAATTCAAATAGCCAGTTCCAACGCCAACAACAACAACAAAGCCGCGGCCAAGACTCCAGCTGCCGGAGCCAGCTCCTCACTGGCACCCAGGATGATCGATCCCTTGGTCACCTTCCCTCGCCGTCCGCGTACACCAACAGTCGCTGCTGCTGGCCAAGTCAGGGGGATTCGTCTATCCCAGGCTCCTGTGGTCATCCGCTCAAGGCCGACCACTAGATCTGTCACAGGATCCTTGCCGACACAGTGCGTTGTACCAAAATCGCAGGCGGATCAAGTACCGACCAGCCCCATAGTTTCTCCAACAAGGGCACATCCTTCTAGGAGATATTCAACTGTTCTGACATCCCCACCGCCGATCTGCCCTATGGCCAACCCAGTGGCCTGCCCAGCAAGGAGCTCTTCTCAAACCACAAGCCGGGTCCCAGCGCTGATCTCTCACTTCGAAGGGAGACATATCATTCCTTCCCTAGTGCGATCGGCCACATCATTCGAGGCACCCCCTTGGTCAAAGTCCATCTTCCCCCACATCTCCAGTCATCAGAGTTTCTGCGATAATGACTCAAGCCAAAACGGTGGAAGAACAGTTGGCAAAACTCCAAGCCGCCATGAAGGAAAAGGACGAGCAGTTAAGAGAAAGGGAATTGCAGAGGGATCTTCAGATCGCCACAATTCTACAAAAGTTTGAACTCATTGCAGATTGTTTGGGAGCTTCCTCCCAACCCAGAAATGATGACGGCTAACCAGGACCCAACACAGCTGCCAATCCCGTTATGATCCCTCCTTCACCCACCATCTGTCCATCCCCAGCTCTCAAAATCTCACCTGTGAGCCAGGAACCACTGATCGAGTAACCAGGGGCGCTATCCTTTGGCACCCTACAAAATATGATTTCCAATGCGGTGGAGCAGAAGGTACAGGCGAAGGGGGTAAGATCTCAAGCCTACACCAGACCCTACTCCCGTCGGATCCAGGCAATCCAAATGCCTACCTCCTACCACCCGCCTAAATTCCAACAATTTAGTGGGGACGATAACCCAAAACAACACATTGCCCACTTTATCGAGACCTGCAACAATGCAAGAATCGACGGTGACCTCTTGGTCAAACAATTCGGGCGATCCCTCAAAGGGAACGCTTTTGACTGGTTCATCGAACTCCCTGAAGAGTCAATTGACAGCTGGGAACAACTGGAAGGTGAGTTAATCGATTATATAGCACAAAGCGCACAGTGACACTGGTGGAGCACACAAATCTAAAGCAGCGAGAGGGAGAGAAGTTGATTGATTATATCAATCGCTGGCAAAATTTGAGCCTCAATTGTAAGGAGAGCACCTCCTTGTCCACCCAAACATCCATCGACATGTGCATCCAGGGGATGCCTTAGACGCTGGTGTATTTCTTGCAGAGTCGGAAGCCGAGGGACTTTCAAGAGCTGGCATCTGAGGCTCATAACATGGAGATCCTCATCCAAAAAAAAAGAGAGGGAAAAGCTCCAATATCTGAGGCCGATAAGAAGGCGAAATTCGTAGAGAAGGAGTATAAAGATCCTACCAAAGATGCACTCGCCACCAATGTCGTCGAACCGCAGAAAATTGTGGCGACTCAAAATCAGAGTACCGGAAGTGGCAGGAAAATAAACACCAGTCGAAGCAACGACGGTGCACCCCATCAAAAGTTTACACTAAAGGATAGGTAGGCCAAAACCTATCATTTTCCCGACTCTGACGTTCCAGGTATGCTCGAACAGCTCCTGGAGAAAAATATGCTTCAGCTTCCTGAAGCCAAAAGGTCGAAAGATGTTGGGAAAAGTTTAGATCCCAACTACTGTAAATACCACAGGCTGGTAGGCCATCCTACCGAGAAGTGTTTTATCCCGAAGGACAGAATTTTAGAATTAGCGACGCAAGGTCGCATCATCCTGGAAATCGACGATAACATTGCGGCTTCCAATACCATTTTCGTCCAGTCGGACCCTAGTCCCGGAGCAGCTAATCCGAGGACGAACAGAAAAATCTTCATCCTACGCACCGCAAGACCCAGACCGCGGTCCGCCATAAAGGATGAGGAAGGGTGGGAAGTGGTTACTCGGAAAAAGAAACCGCTTCATGAAACCCCTGTCAGAATATTCATTAAGAGGTATGCGGCGGAAAAAGAAGAACAAAAGAATAAGAAGGCCCAAAAGAAAAGAGGAGGCAGAAGGTACAAACGCAAATCTGCCCTTGCCAGGGTTGAAGAATAAATCCATCAGAGGAAACCAAATCCAATCACTTTGGCAGACTTTTTTCCGTCATAAATTCCTGATGCAAACCTCGGCGTTAGTTGCCACTTGTTCACCCCAAACGGTCGAGCAAAAACGTGAAGGGAAAGCTCCGATGGGATTTGTTGACGACATTCACACGTGCTTACAGGACGTGTCAATCACCAATGCCATACTAGACGACCTAGACTTACCAATTAGGTCTAGGCAGGCTCTCATAAAATTTGTTGCGGCAATAGATGACTGGTATGCAGAAATCGAGCTACTGAGAATGCGGAGACACGACAAGCCTAAAGTCGGACTATCTCCCAACATGATAAGAGAAGAGCAACCGGTGGGGCCGTCGCAAATTATGGAAGCACACTCAACTTCCATTGTCTTCAAAGAGACGGACATGCTGCTCGGAGAAAGATCCCATAACCGGCCTCTATTTGTATGTGGATCCATCAAAGACCGGTGGATCAATCACATACTTCTCGACAGTGGGTTGGCCGTAAATATCCTGCCAATCAAAACTGTGAAAGATGTTGGGCTGGTTGCCAACGACCTCCAGGCCAGCTCGTTCATGATCCAAGGCTTTAACCAAGAAGGACAACAAGCACTGGGCACAATCAAATTGGAACTGCAAATAGGGGACATGACTTCTCATGTGCTATTCCACGTGATTGACGCACGCACATCTTACGATGTGCTGCTCGGGAGGCCCAGGTTGCACAACAACAAAGTCATACCCTCGACCCTTCATCAATGCTTCAAATACTACGAGGATGGAGAGGAAACGACAATGTTTACTGATGAATGCCCTTTCACAGAGTCAGAGGCTTCTTTAGCATATGCTAAATTTTACTCGAAAGAAAAATCCACTACTTCGGGTAAAACTACTCCTCCCAAATCGGTCAAAGATGAGCGGGCCAATTCAAATAATAAGTTGCATATAGAGGAACCAATACTCAGGTATGTTCCTCAATCGCGCAGGAAGAAAGGTGAATCTCCCTTCACTGTCTGTGACCCAGAAGAACGATCAGGAGATTGAAAGCCTTAAAAGGGGATGCCACTATCCCGTTGCCAAAGATTAATAACCGGGGCATCATCATCGAAGATAAGCGGGGCCTACCCGATCTTTTGAAGACTCGAACACAGGGGTTTGATCCCAATGCCTACTGATAAGTGTTTAAAAGACACTATCTTTAGGCAAGAAAAATGATTGAAATATCTAATTTTGAGTTAATTCTGACTATAGAATCAACATATATGACTCAGTTTATGTTCTCTGCCTCAGGTACCTAGTGGAAGAAGAAAATCTGGATTTGGAGTAAAAACGAAGGAAAAAGGAGCAAAAGAGGCCAAAAGGAAGGATGGCGCGTCCGCGCCATAATCGGTGCCACAACGCCAGATAAACATGCAAAAATTCAAAATAAAGTAGAAAAATTCCCAACGACTCAACGAACATGAAAGCCAACGGTTGGGGAATGTGAAACGGTGCGACTGCACCATCTGAGGGCGCTACCGCGCCCAGAGACGGTATGGACCCGCCAAAGAGTGCTAAAGAAGGAAAGAGAAGTTGCCGTTCTGGGGAGCAAGAAAAGTCCAAGTAGTGGCGCTGCCGCGCCGCTTCTATTGCAAAATATGGCGCGACCGCTCCAAGAAGTCTCCTAATTCAGCTCGGGTTCGAAGGCTGTTCCAGACTTAGAAGGCACTCTGCTCTAGTGGCGCGACCGCGCCAGATTCTGGCTTATTTTTGGAGCGACCTCGCCGATGACTCAGCAACATAAAGTCGCGAAAATCTCGGGATTCTGACATCCAATCAAGCCTAAACTTGGGGAAAGAAGTCATTAGTGTCTAATGAAGGTATCCACGAAGATTTTAAATTTATGAAGAAGATATCTGGAGTTCCCGTGTTCCAATTGAAGCCAAATTTGGATTGAAGATTCCTGAGGATATTATGGATCATATCACAAAAATTTAGGCAAGTCCAAGTCGGGTCCATATTGGAATTGAAGACCCAGTGCTGGAATTGGCAGCAGAATCAAGCAGCTTCACATCATATCTCAAGTTTTCCAACTCAGATTGAACTCAAATTTCATGAGCAAAGCAAGGACCCTAGAAGGAAGATTCATATGTAATTTCAGCCAATTTTGAGGTCGGGAAGGTATAATTCATACCCCTGGACAGAGACCAATTTACAAGGCCTCGACAGCAGCACAAGTATAAATAGGGGTCCGAGGTAGAGCACTGATCATCCAATTTTGTATTCAAGATTTAGTCTTTACATTCAGTTTTTACTGCAAATTCCTGCTTTGTAGTTTAGTTAGAGAGAGAAGAAGCCAGAGGAAGTCTTACACGACCTCTGGCCACTTTGAGGAAGAAGGTGAAGATTTCAGCTTAAGGAGCAAGGGTGACTAGGAGCAGTCCTCTTTAGGGAGTTTCTGTGCTTATTTGTCTTTATTTCTTATGGCTGTTGTCAAAACCATGTTGTGTGTTTTTATTTCCAGTATGGAGTAGTCATTTTTAGTTGGGAGTCTGTTGGATGTCTAGCAAGTGCACTAGGTCAGCAAGTAATATAGACTTTAAGAGTCCAGATATCGATCCCACAGGGACCTTGATGAGAGCCTAATCTAAGCAAAAACTTTCCCGTTGATTGAGGTGAAGAAAATTTGGATTTTTGTTTGAAAACTGAAAAAGAAAACAGAATTTAAACTTCTGGAAAAACTTATGAAGATGAGATGTTGGGGAAGAATGCCAATCCCTCCTAGTTGTAAACATGTAGAATTCTGATTTTATAGCTCAAATATCCTTGCCTTGACTTAGCTTTTGAAAAACCTAGCTACCCATATACAGGACATAAATTTCACTTATTCCTTGAACTCCTTCTCAACCAGAACATTCAAATCCTAAGTGCATAAATATAAAAGCTTGAAGATTTACTCTTTCTTATTCAGAACAAGAGTTATAGAAGTCACATCACTTTTCAACTAGTCTCCTTCATAACCGGAACAATCTAGTTTGAAAAACAAGTTGTTTTAGAAAACAAAGAATCATATAACCAACCCAACTTTCTACTGAAATTTAACTTTTCTATTCGAACCTCATTAAACTTCAAATATCAATTCAGATCAGAAATAAGCAATGAACTCAGTTTCTAAAACAAAAGCAGGATATTTTATTGCTATAAACTTCAGAATTCAAACATAAAACAGCTAGGAGTTCATGACTTCCCCAACAAAGAGAGACTATTCCATAATAATAGAATAAACACACGGTAAAAAGGATTCAATTACAACCATGAAAATAAGAAGAAAACAAGTACAAAAATCCCCCTTTTGAGGAACTGCCCCTTAGCTTCAACTCCTCCTTGACTGAAATCTCTTCCTTCTTTCCCTCTCTCTCAACTCCAAACTAACTAAAAACAATAAAAACCTAAACTACTGTATTTACAACTCGAAACTGGATGAAAACTTGATAAAAAACTCGATGCTTGTGGTTTGCCTCGGACCTCCTTTTATAGCTGAAGCTCTGCCCAGAACTTGTAATTTTGGCCTCTGTCCAGGGGTATGAATTGTGACTTATCGACCTCAGAATTGGCTGAAATTTCATCCTAGCCTTGATTATATAGTCCTTGACTTGTGTAAGAAATTTGAAGTCATTCTGAGTTGGGAAACTTGAGATATCTCCTTGATAAGTTGAACTGGTTCTGCTGCCAAATCCAGCACTGGGTCCACCACTTTGAAAATATAAAACTCCACAACTCCGACTTGGATTGGCCTATTTTCCGTGTCATGATTCTCAATCCTCTCAGGAAGCTGTGGTCCAAATTTGGATCCAATTGGAAGTCAGAATCTCCAGATATGGCCTCTTCAATCTCGGACTTGAACTTTCCTTTTATGGCAGCAGTTTCCTTCTGTCTTTGACTTCTCTTCTTGACCATTCAATGCACCTAGACTCTGGAAATATATCATAAAATCTTCGTGGATACCTTCCTTAGCCAATTAGGACTTCTTCTTCCAAGTCTGGGCTTGATTGGTAGTCAGAATCCTGAGATTTCCGCAAGTCACGAAGCTGAGTGAACGACGTGGTCGCGCCGAATTGTTCTTTGATTTGGCGCGGTTGCGCCACTGGGGCAGAGATTTTTTCTAAGTCTGGAGCACGGCCTTCGGGTCCTAAATGAGGAAGGATTCTTCATGGCGCGATCGCGCCACTTTATGCTGTAGAACTGGCACGGTCGCGCCACTCCTTAGACTCTTTGCCGACTTCCCGAAATTAAACTTGGACGCCATGTAAGGAAACAGTGCAGCGCGGCAGCGCCACAGGAGGCGCCATCTTCATGGCACGGTAGTGCCCATGAGGGGCACGGTCGCGCCATTTCACATTCACGAACTGTTCCCCTTTCAGCCTCACTTACCGTTGGGAATTTTCTGGATTTCTATGAATTTTCGAACATTTACTTGGCGCGGTCGCGCCATTCCCTTTTTTGCTTGATTTTGCTCCTTTCTGCTTCAATTTCCCCCAGAATTCAGATTTTCTTCTTCTATCAGGCACCTGAGACACAAAACATGAATTTGAGTTATATAATTTATTTTCATGCTAATAATTAACTCAAAATGGGAGTTTATGCTCATTAAATAATGCATAAATAAGTGTCTTTTGGACACTTATCAGAGTCCATGACTCCCTAGGCATGTAATGAGATTGATACTTTATATCTATTTGGTTTTCAATTTAGTGCATGAATGAGTTATTCATGTTGTTAATTCCTGATGCATACTTGCTGTTTGGCTATGTACTGGTTATAAGGTGACGTTGGGCTTAAGGTAAGACATGTTGATAGGGTTTTACAATTCTTTATGAGTTTATGCACTAGGTAGATCATTAATCCTTGGGTTAATCCTCAACCTTAAAGTAATACCCTGTTGAATTAGTTGATCTGCCTATGACATAAGAGCTTCATGTTTATGCTGTTAAGAAGAGTAGATTATGCCGGCTAGTTTACTCTAGGAGATAGAAAAAGGTGATGCCAATGCGGATTGTAGCCATGGTTTTATAAGCTTATCAGAAATTGATTTCCAAAACATCATCTCTATTCAATCTCAGAAGTGTCTAGGGAGGGAATTGGATTCCCAACGTCTTCTCTCATCATTGAAATTCCTCAAAGGCTTTTCTCAACAGTTTTCAAATACTGATTTAGTTTAATTCTCTGTTTTTCAAATCAGGATTCTCAAACTTTATATTTTTATTCAGAAAACAGTTAACTGCTGGCTTGGTCTTTGTGGGACGATATTCGGACTTGCATAAAGTCTATATTACATTGATTAGTCCTCTTGCTAGTGATTAGCTAGGATCACATCAAGTTTTTGGTGCCGTTGCCGGGGACCAAAGTTTTTAGCAGTAATTGTTTAGAGTTTAAAAATTTAGAGATTTGAGTTTTAATTGTTATTTTGCAGGAGGTTCATGACCAGATCTCGAGTGGACTCCCCCAAGAGATTGATCCTGAACCAGAAAGAGCTTTAAGGCAAAGGCTGAAGGAAAATCAGAACCAGAGCACTCCCAAGGAGCAAGAAGACATGGAAAACTTAGAAGGTACTCATGAAGCACAAAGACCAAGGAGAACCATGGAGGATTATGGCACACAAAGCCCAAATACAAACAGGACAAGTATCATCACTCCCACTGTTCAAGCTAATAATTTTGATTTTAAGCCTCAACTTCTTGTTATGCTGCAAACTCATTATCAATTTAGTGGGTTAGCTAATGAAGATCCTAATGACCATCTTGAAAGATTTTTGGACTTGTGTGCTACTTTTAAGTACAATGGTGTGTCAGATGATGCAGCTAGATTGAGGCTTTTTAAGTTCACCTTGCCTGGACGAGCTAAGACATGGCTGAACACTCTACCAGCCGGTTCTATTGCCACTTGCGAAGATCTGTAGAAAAAATTTTTAGGTAAGTATTTTCCACCAGCAAAGACCATTAAATTAAGGAATAAAATTTTCCAATTCATGCAGGAACAAGAAGAACATCTTTTAGAAGCATGGGAGAGGTTCAATGGACTACTTAAAAGATGCCCAAATCACAAAATAGAACTCTGGAGCCAGATCGAGATTCTTTACAATGGGTTGAACATCAACACAAGAAGCATGGTAGATGCTGCATCTCGAGGATCGATCAGTAAAAAGACTCCTGAAGAGGTTCATGAGCTAATCGAGGAGATGATAGCCAACATGTATCAATATCCAATAGAGCAATCAGGCAAGAAAGCTGCTGGAATTTACAAACTAGACTCCTCAACCACCACACAACCACAATTAGAAGCACTTCAGCATCAATTCACAAATTTTCAGCAATAATCAAATCCTATGGTAGCTTCGATCTGCGAAATGTGTGGAGGAGGACATACTGATTATGAATGCCAAGGTAATGTATATGCTTTAAATTCCATAACTGAACAAACTAATTTTGTTGGAAATTCTCGCAGGATGGACCCATACAATACATACAACTCTGGCTGGAAAAATCACCCAAATTTCTCATGGAATAATGCAAATCAAGAGTTGAGTGTCTAGCAAGTGTACTAGGTCAGCAAGTAATATAGACTTGGAAGTCCAGATATCGATCCCACAGAGACCTTGATGAGAGATTTAGTTTAAGAAAAGATCTTTCTATTGATTGAGGGAAAAGAAATTTTTGGTTTTGGTTTTGAAAACTGAAAAGAAAACAGAATTAAACTTCTGGAAAAATTAATAGAGATGAGATGTTGGGGAAGAATGTCAATCCCTCCTAGTTGTAAATATGCAGAATTCTGATTTTATAACTCAAGTACCCTTTACCTAGACTTAGCTTTTGAAAACCTGGTTACCCATATACAGGAAATAACTTTCACTCATTCTTTGAACTCCTTCTCAATCGGAACATTCAATTCCTGAGTACATAAATATAAAAGCCTAAAGATTTACTCTCTCTTATTCAGAACAAGAGTTAAATAAGTCACATCACCTCTCACTAGTCTCCTTCGAAACCGGAACAATCTAGTTTAAAAGCGAGTTGTTTTAGAAAACAAGGAATCATATAACTAACCCAAATCTGTACTAAAATTTTACTTCTCATCCGTACCTCATTAAACTTCAGATATAAATCTAGATTAGCAACATGCAATGAATTCTGATTCTAAAACAAAGGCAGAGTACTTTATTGCTGTAAAAATTCAGAATTCAAACATAATACCAACTAGGAGTTCATGACTTTCCCCCAACAAAGAGAGACTACTCCATACTTATGAAACAAACACACAAAGAGAATTCAATTACAGCCATGAGCATGAAAAGAAAAGAAGTAAAGAAAACCCCCTCTTGAGGACTGTCCTTAGCCTCCTCTCCTGCCTTTGCTACAATCTCTTCTCTCTCTCTTTCTCTCAACTCAATACTAACTAACAGAACACGAAATTAAACTAAATACAAGAATTAGAACTCTGGAAAACTGGATTTACACTACAAAAACTCGATGCCTTGCTCTTTGCCTCGGACCTCCTTATATACTTGTTCTGCTGCCCATGCCATGAAAATTGCTCTCTGTCCAGGGGTATGAAGTACCCATTCCCGACCTCAGAATTGGCTAAAATTACATAAAGACCTTCCTTTTGAAGTCCTTTCCATGCTCACGAAGTTTGAATTAATTCTGAGTTGGGAAACTCGAGATATGAGGGAAGGAAGTTGCCTAATTTCTGCTGCCAACTTCTGCACGGGTCCACCACTTTGAAGATGTGTAACTCGAGAATCCTGGCTTGGATTGACCTGAAATTTCGTGAAAAGATCCTCTGTAGTACCTGGAAGCTTCGTTCCAAGTTTGGCTTCAATTGGAATTGTGAAATTCCTTCTCTGATCTTCACAAAATTCGGATTTATCTCCTTCCATTGGCAGCAGATTCCTGTTTTGAATTAACTTCTTCTTTTGGACCATTCAATGCATCTGGACTTAATTAATTTACCTTAAACTCTTTGTTGGAACCTTTCCTTAGACGTCTGAGACTCCATCTCCCAAGTTTGGATTTGATTTGATTGCAAGTTCCCGAGATTTTCGTATTTTCTGCTGCAGAGTCCTCGGTGCGGCCGCGCCGAATTTTGGCGCGGTCGTGCCACTGAACCCGATATCCATCTAAGTTTGGAAACCACTTGGCGCGGTCGCACTGAACATTGCTGCGATATGGCGCGGTCGCGCCAGTCCTTAGGAATTTACTTGGTCCCCGGATGGCAACTTCTCTTTCTGCTTTTAGCTCCCTTTGGCGCGGTAGCGCCCTCCAATGGCCCGGTGGCGCTTCCTGTGGCGCGGTCGCGCCCATTCACATTCCCCAACCTTTGTCTTTCATGACCGTTAGGTCGTTGGACATTTTTGCACATTAATTTGAATTTTTGAGGATTTGTTTGGCGCGGTCGCGCCGTTCTTCTTTTTGGCCTCTTTTGCTCATTTTTCCTCCGTTTTAGCTCCAAATCCCCTTTTTCTTCTTCTACCGGGTACCTGAGACATAAAACATGTATTTGAGTTATATTTGTCACTTTTAAGCTCATAATCAACTCAAATTAGGAATTTATGATCAATAATTCATGCCTATATAAGTGTCGTTTGGACACTTATCATCAAGCAAGGCAGCAACCTCCTGAATTCAAACCATTGCTTACCAATGCACAACAAAAGGAGGAGCTGCTAGCCACCAAGGCTGAATTGGAGGAAGAGAGGAAATTAAGGCAAGCAATGTATGCAGAGTTGCAATCACTAAGGCAATCATTCACACTCCTGACCACCCATGTAAACCATCTTAATCAAAGTGCATATGAGGGGCCGAGAGGAGCTCTACCTTGCAACTCAGAAGCAAATCCAAAAGAGCAAGTCAAGGTCATAACACTTAGAAGTCGAAAGACTCTCGAGGAGCTCCAACCAAAAGAATAACCAGCCATGGAAGAAGAGAAAAATCAGAAAGGAGAAGAAGGGCAAGAACGGGAATAGGTAAGTCCACCAGCTTCCCCAAGGAAGAAAAAAGGTAAGGATGCACTTCCTATTACTGATATTGATATAAGACATCTACCTTACCCAAGTAGAGCTAAAACGGACATTCTAGAAAGTAGTTTTGCTAGGTTTCTAGAAACCTTTAAGACTTTGAAGATTAACATCCCACTTCTTGAGGGAGTAAAGCAAATGCCCCTTTATGGCAAATTTCTTAAGGAGATCCTATCCGGAAAAAGGAAGATGGAGGAGCAAGGTACGGTTGTGCTGAATGAAAATTGCAGTGCAATCTTGAAGAATGAGCTTCCAACAAAATTGAAAGATCCAGGGAGTTTTACAATACCTTGTGAAATTAGCTCTAATAAATTTGCAAATACTTTATGTGATTTGGGAGCAAGTGTTAATCTAATGTCATTGTCTCTTTGTAGGTATTTAAAGCTTGGAGAACCGCAAGAGACTGGAGTCACTCATCAATTTGCAGATAGATCAACCAAAATACCAGAAGGAGTGATGGAGGATGTGATGGTAAAAATTTAAGATTTTATATATCCCTGCAATTTTATAGTTTTAGACATGGAAGTGGACAAGAACCTGTCTATAATTCTTGGCAGACCATTCTTGGCTACTGCTGGTGCTATAATTGATTGCAAGCAAGGGAATCTAACCTTAAGGCTTAACAATGATACCATAAGTTTTAATATAAAAGAAGCCATGAAACAACCAGCCATCCTACATGATGATTTCTGTTTGAGTATTGATGTGATTGATTCTTGTATAGCAGAAATTGAAGAAGAAGCAAGGATTGAAGCAGCGAAAGAAGGAGGCCTAGTCAATTCAGAGGAGAAGGAAGATGAAGATCTCATCATGACAAGAGAGGTTGACAAATTAGAGGTTGAAAGCAAGGAGGAAGGAATAAAGGAACAAGGAGCCCAAGGAGCTTCCAAACCTGAACTCAAACCCCTTCCTAATAATTTGAAGTATGTTTTCCTTGAAGAGAATGATAAACCATTGATTATTTCTTCATGTTTGACAGGTTTGGAGGAGAAAATGCTCATTGAAGTGCTGTCCAAACACAATAAGGCAATAGGCTGGTCATTAGCAGACATTGAAGGAATCTGCCCCACCATTTGCACACATCGAATCTTGATGGAGGACAATTACTAGACCAGCATTCAACCACAAAGAAGATTGAACCCTACAATGCAAGAGGTAGTGAAAAAGGAGGTGATCAAACTCTTGGACGCAGGTATTATCTATCCTATTTCAGATAGTGCATGGGTAAGTCCTCTTCAAGTTGTTCCTAAAAAGGGGGGTACCACTGTCATTTACAATGAAAATAATGAATTGATCCCCACTAGCACAGTCACGGGTTGGAGGGTATGCATAGACTATAGGAAATTGAATGCAGCCACTAGGAAAGATCATTTTCCTTTACCATTCATTGATCAAATGCTTGAAATGCTTGCTGGAAATAAATTTTTTTATTTCCTAGATGGTTATTCAGGATACTTTCATATACCTATAGCACCTGAAGACCAGGAAATACTACCTTCACATGCCCATATGGAACCTTTGCATATAGGAGAATGC
This sequence comes from Aristolochia fimbriata, assembly GCA_019845555.1. NCBI lineage: Eukaryota > Viridiplantae > Streptophyta > Magnoliopsida > Piperales > Aristolochiaceae > Aristolochia > Aristolochia fimbriata. The sequence continues at coordinate 12,121,441 of CM034081.1, forward strand.
CCTTTGGCTTGTGCAATGCACCAACCACTTTTCAAAGATGCATGATGGCTTTATTTCATGATATGATAGGCAAGATGATGAAAATCTTTATGGATGATTTTATAATTTATGGACTAACATTTAAAACTTGTTTGCAGCACTTAGAGCTTGCTCTCAAAAAGTGTGAAGAAAATAAACTTGTCCTAAATTGGGAAAAGTGTCACTTCATGGTAAGAGAGGGGATTGTTCTTGGCCACAAAATCTCAGAAAAGGGGATACAGGTAGACAAGGCAAAAAAAGAAGTAATTGAAAAGCTACCTCCACCCACTTCAGTCAAGGCCATTAGGAGTTTTCTAGGCCATGTAGGTTTTTATAGAAGGTTTATAAAAGATTTTTTCAAAATTGCAAAACCTTTGTCAAACTTGCTTTCGAAGGATGTCAAATTTGATTTCAATAATGATTGCTTGCATGCTTTTCATCTTCTGAAACAAAAATTAATCTCTGCCCCCATCATTGTCTCACCTGATTGGAACCTACCATTTGAACTCATGTGTGATGCAAGTGATTTTGCTTTAGGGGCAGCCCTTGGCCAAAGAAGAGAAAAAGTCTTCCACATCATTTCTTATGCTAGTCACACACTCACTGGTCCTCAATTGAATTATACCACCACTGAGAAAGAACTTATGGCTGTGGTTGTTGCATTTGATAAATTCAGATCATATCTCATTGGTTCAAAGGTTATTGTTTGGACTGACCATGCAGCCCTTAGATACTTATTTGCAAAGAAGAATTCCAAACCAAGACTGATCAGATGGATCCTTCTTCTTCAAGAATTTGATATTGAAATCAAGGACAAGAAAGGAGCTGAAAATGTGGTAGCAGATCACCTCTCAAGGCTGGAGGCAGAAAATAAAGAAGGGGAGATTTCAGAACTCTTTCCGGATGAACTGATTTGCCAGGTAAATATTTCAAAAGTACCATGGTTTGCTGATATTGCTAATTTTATTTGCAGCAAATGGGTACCAAAGCACTTCACATACCAGCAAAGGAAGAAATTGATGGCAGATTCAAAACACTACTATTGGGAGGATCCATTCCTCTACAAATTATGCCCGGATCAAGTCATTAGAAGGTGTGTGAAAGAGGAAGAAGCTCCACTCATTATCAGCCATTGCCATGACAAGGAGGTTGGTGGCCATCACAGTGCAAACCGAACAGCAGCAAAGGTATTGCAATCTGGATTCTTTTGGCCAACACTTTTTCGAGATGCAAAGAGGTATGTCCAAGCATGTGATAGGTGTCAAAGGACAGGTAATATCTCTAGAAGGAATGAAATGCCTTTAAATAATATTCTTGAATGTGAATGTTTTGATGTTTGGGGCATTGACTTCATGGGACCTTTTCCACCTTCTTTTGGGTATGAGTACATTCTGGTGGCAGTAGATTATGTAACAAGAAGGGTAGAGGCCATAGCAACCAGAACTAATGATGCCAAGGTTGTCATTGAATTTTTGAAAAAGAATATTTTCTGTCGTTTTGGCACTCCTAGAGCTATCATTAGTGATGGGGAAAGCATTTTTGCAACACTCTTTTTAAAAACTTGTTGAAAAAATACGGAGTCACCCACAAAGTAGCCACCCCATACCATACCCAAACAAGTGGCCAAGTAGAAGTGTCCAATAGAGAAATCAAGAGAATTTTGGAAAAAACTTTTAACACTTCAAGAAGAGATTGGAAAACCAAGCTACATGATGCTCTATGGGCCTATAGGACAACCTTCAAAACCCCAATAGGCATGACCCCCTATAGGTTGGTTTATGGTAAGGCATGTCATCTCCCTTTGGAATTAGAGTATAAGGCATATTGGGCAACCAAGTTTTTAAATTCTGATATCAAGGCTGCTGGAGAGAATAGATTGCTGCAACTAAATGCACTAGATGAGCTTAAGTACTGGCCCTATGAGAATGCCAAGAGGTACAAAGAAAAAACTAAAAAATGTCATGATGAGCACATCTTACCCAAGGAATTTCAACCTGGTCAACTTGTCCTTTTGTTTAACAGCAGACTTAGGTTGTTCCCTGGTAAACTTAGATCTAAATGGACTGGTCCTTTTTCAGTGGAAAGAGTGCTAAAATCAGGGGCAGTGGAAATCAGAAATCCAAAAGATCAATCCACCTTTATTGTGAATGGACAAAGGCTGAAAAGATATATCTCTCCTAATTTCCATCAGGAAAGAACCTTCACCATCCTATCTGACTAGAAAGAGTCACAAAGTCGAGCTGAGACTATAAACCAGAACTCATTTACTTGCTTTAAAATAGGACTGCAATGAAATTTCATGGATTTTGCAATTTTTTGTGAACTATTAGGACTTTGCATGATTAGTTGATTGATTCTGCAGGAGTAGGATAGAATTAGGTTAGAAAGCGTTTTAATTCTTCACCATAAATAGAAAACAACAAAAAGATTTTAAAAAATAAAACCAACAAAATTTTTGAAACTGGCGCTACCGCGCCAAAACTGGCGCCACCGCGCCAGTCTAGAATACAATTCTGAGCCTCATGTCTGAATCAGTCTCTCCTCTGGGAGAATATGCTTTGGTGTTTGTGTATCAAATGTCTTAGAGTGATTTTTTTATTGCAATGTTCATTGATATGTACTCAATCTCCATTCATATTGATGACATGATATTTTGCACTCTCACTATGTGTCCCAAAGCATGATTTATCCAATGAAAATGTGCGGTAACCCAATCAGCATCTGTACCTAACTGATAGAACCATGTTCAAAGTGGAAATTTTTAAAAACACATTCAGGATGCTGATATTTGTTTGATTTACACGGCGCGTCAGCACCAAAATCTGGCGCTACCGCGCCACTGTCACATTGAAGAACAACCAATCCAGAGCTCAGAAAAGGAAAGTTCCATTGCAGGTACAACCAGATTGATCAGGGAAGTTTTCATCCTACTTCTATTTTATTTATACTTTGGGGACAAAGCGTGTTTTAAGTTTGGGGTGGGATATTCTTTCTTCATGTTTTCAAAATCTTTGTTTTCAAAAAATTTTCTCACCAGAAATAGATTCTAAATTGGGAAACATTAGTGGAAACCCTGAGAAAAGAGAGCATGATTCACTTTCTGGAGAGAGAACTTATTTCAAATTGCTTAGTCCTAACAGGAGGAAAATTTTCTTTAAAATAGTTTTTTGGAAAACAAAGTATAAGTGAGTAAGTGGATGTGAACCACTAGAACCGACCTGAGGGAAGCTTGAGGCGAAACAAAGAAAGATTTCCAAAAATCCTGAAGGGATTTAGTCACTTGTTTTCAATCGTTTGAGCCTTTTTCAAGCCACCCACTTGAATGCATAAGATGCATCACTTTTTGTTAAACACCTTGAGCCAACATGATCCTTGTTTTATTTCAAATCCCACATCACATGAACCAGTTTTTTTTGAAAAACCAACTTGTTTCTTACTGACCTATATCTCTCCAAATTATTGAAGTGTTCTATTTGAATGAGCATGGACAAAAATCTGAAGTTATAAGGAGGGATGAAAGAAAGGTATTGAGTTTCTTCGAAAAAAGAGGGGGGAGGAACAAAATGGAGGCTAAGTCATGGAGAAAGGTCACCTTGTGTGTGCACCGGGTCTCGGGCCTCAGCAAGCTTAGGGACTCTGAGTCAACCGGCAAGGTAAGCTGGACTCCAGACAAAGCCAAAGAAAAAAGAAAAGGTTGTGGGTTAGTAAGGAGAAAGGCCACCTCGTGTGTGCACCGGGTCTTGGGCCTCAGCAAGCTTAGGGACTCTGAGTCAACCGGCGAGGTAAGCTGGACTCTAGACAAACCAAAAAGAAAAAGAGTACATGTGAAGGAAAGGAAGAAAAAAAAAATATGGGTTCAATGCAAGAAAATAAGTTTGGGGTGGAAAAACTTGGAGAAGGATCATTAAAATTTGGCGCTCAGAAATGATGGAACATGGATATGAGGAGGAGGATAAAACCAAAAAGAAATGCTTACAATTTTTCATCATACCCATTACCCATGCCCCATTACAACCTAGAAAAGACCTATTGATCAGGATTATGGAATCCTTCAGGTTGGTGGAGAGTGGACTGAGGGTTGGCTTATGGAGTTAACTGAAACTTCTCACTTATATGGGGATAAGGATCTTAGAAAAATTAAAGAAAAATTTGAATTCTGTTTTGACTTAAGCAAGGAGAATCATCACTAGGAAAGGAGTGAATCAGCCATGTTGAAACTGGTAAAGAGGGAGTGCCACTGATATGTTCTCAATCTCTGTATACTTATCTGGTTGTTTCTTTTAGAATTTGCTCGAGGACGAGCAAAGGGTTAAGTTTGGGGTTGTGATAAGTGTCTAAAAGACACTATCTTTAGGCATGAAAATTGATTGAAATAACTAATTTTGAGTTAATTACAAGTATAGAATCAACATATATGACTCAGTTTTATGTTCTCTGCCTCAGGTACCCAATGGAAGAAGAAAATCTGGATTTGGAGCAAAAACGAAGGAAAAAGGAGCAAAAGAGGCCAAAAAGAAGGATGGCGCGTCCGCGCCAGATAAATATGCAAAAGTTCAAAATAAAGTAGAAAAATTCCCAACGACTCAATGAACATGAAAGCCAACGGTTGGGGAATGTGAAATGGCGCGACTGCGCCATCTGAGGGCGCTACCACGCCAAAGAGCTGGTGCTACTGCGCTCAGAGATAGTATGGACGCGCCAAAGAATGCTGAAGAAGGAAAGAGAAGTTGTCGTTCTGAGGAGCAAGAAAAGTCCAAGTAGTGGCACTGCCGCGCCACTTCTACAGCAAAATATTACGCGACCGCGCGAAGTCTCCTAATTCAGCTCGGGTTCGAAGGTCGTTCCAGACTTAGAAGGCACTCTGCTCCAGTGGCGCGACCGCGCCATATTCTGGCTTATTTTCGGCGCGACCGTGCCGATGACTCTGCAACATAAAGTCGAGAAAATCTTAGGATCCTGACATCCAATCAAGCCTAAACTTGGAAAACGAAGTCCTAAGTGTCTAAGGATGGTATCCACGAAGATTTTAAGGAATTATATTCAAGTTTTAAGTGCTTTGAATAACCAAGAAGTGAAGATCAATTCAAAGAAGGAAATTGCTGCCAGGAGAAGAAAGTTGAGTCCAAAATTTATGAAGAAGATATCTGGAGTTCCCGTGTTCCAATTGAAGCCAAATTTGGACCGAAGATTCCTGAGGATATTAAGGATCATATCACGAAAATTCAGGCAAGTCCAAGCCGGGGTTCTCAAGTTTCATACCTTCAAAGTGGTGGACCTAGTACTGGAATTGGCAGCAGAATCAAGCAACTTCTTCACATCATATCTCGAGTTTCCCAACTCAGATTGAACTCAAATTTCGTGAACAAGGCAAGGACCCTAGAAGGAAGATTCGTATGTAATTTCAGCCAATTCTGAGGTCGAGAAGGCATAATTCATACCCCTGGACAGAGACCAATTTTCAAGGCCTAGACAACAGCACAAGTATAAATAGGGGTCCGAGGCAGAACACTGATCATCCAGTTTTGTATTCAAGATTTAGTCTTTACATTCAGTTTTTAGTGCAAATTCCTGCTTTGTAGTTTAGTTAGAGAGAGAAGAAGCTAGAGGAAGTCTTGCACGACCTCTGGCCACTTTGAGGAAGAAGGTGAAGATTTCAGCTTAAGGAGATTCCTGTGGTCATCCTCTCAAGACCGATCACCAGATCTGTCACGAGATCCTTACCAACGCAATGCGCTGTGTGAATTCAGCCGCAGGCGGATCAAGCTCTGGCCAGTCCCATAGTTTCTCCAACAAGGGTCCATCCCTCGAGGAGCTATTCAGCTGTCCTGACATCCCCACCACCGATCAGTCCAGTGGCTAGCCCGGTCGCAAGCCTAGCAAGGAGATGTAATTTGGTAATTTTGAAGTGATTGTGTGGGTGCGACTTCTATAATTCCGAATAGACACGAACAATCGACGTACGCCTTCTTCGCGAACGGTTGAGACGAATTTGAATTTTGCCTAAGCTTGACGAAAAATTTGGTATTCCGATTGGCCTTAGACAGTTGATTGTGAAACGAGGCTTGATTGATGACTTGATTTCATCGATTGACTGAGGTCAATATTTGACTTGTTGACCCGGGCCATGCATTGTCTGACTTGTGACTGTGTGACGAATCAAAATATAAAGCTGGAATCGAGACACACTAATAATCCGCCCACCACAAGGTTAAGAGCCTTGTGCTCTACCAACTGAGCTAGACGGGCTTGTATTAATTTATAATTTTATTATTAAATTATTCCTTTTAAACACAAATACTATAGGGATTAGGGACTCGATTAGATCCTTGTTCGGGGTTAGCCAAAATCTGTCCAAATCGTAACCCGAAAGAGTGATAATCGTAACTATGGGGACGTTTCCGCAATATTTGTATTTGTTATAAATTCTTACTATTTGGCGATGTCTTCTCGAGAAACCCTAAAACCCTTTCTGGCATTCCTTCGGCGTGCAGGAGTACACAGTGATATCTTTTCGCGGCACATTCAAGTAATCTCTCTTCCTCTAGCTTAATCGAGTTTTACTCAAAAACTTTAAATGCCTACAACATTGGCCCCTATGTAAAGTTGTATAATTTTTATGTATCTTATGATAAAATTTAAACATATTCCAAAATAGCCATTAGCCAAAATTTAAACTGTTATGTATGCAATTGCACGAAATATTGAGACCCTTTCAATTTGGTTGCACTCCATTACAAATAACAAACCCATTGTTTTGAATATCGGATTAAACGGCTGGTCTGACCCGGTTGAGGGTAGACTAATTCTCATTGACTCGGTCTTGTTCACTCTAATAGGCACAAATAAATCACTTCTTTATCTTATTACCTATATAAATTAGTGTTTTAAAAAACGAATTGAACCAGCCAGTCCGACCTAGTTGAACCAGAATTGGAGGCCAACTAGTTCTTATTGACTCGTCGGTTCATTGTAACCAGCATTATTTTTTTCTTTTTTCTTATAAAAATATTAAATATATGTAAAATATAATGAACTTGACCCGATGCTTACTTTTACGAATCCGCTCGCAACCCGACTCGACTAAAACCCAACCTAACCCGACTTAAGTCCCATTAACTTGAAACAAACATATTGGAAAAAATAATAATAATAACTTAAAAATTACAAAAAATTACCACTGTGAAAAATAAAATTTCACTAATTTAACCTTCAAAATTACAAAAAAAAAAAAAAGTCATTATCATGAGATAATATAACAAATAAACTTAACTCATGTGTTTCATTATCTAATTAAGTAAAACAAAAGAGGAAAATAAAATAGAACAAAAAAAACCACCCAAATTAAATACAAACCTCTCTGTCGTAATCGGGTATCTAAAAAACTAATCAAGTCAATTTAAGCTAGACTTAATAAACTTTTGACACATTATCAAGAAAATTCATTGAACACACATTAATTACTTTTAAATTCTGAATAATGTGGCTACATTTGATTCTATTATGTGTTACATTAGTCACATATCAAATCCTTATCAATGGGGAAGCGTACAAGACAAATTTCACCCTATATTACATAAAAATGTGTCAGTCCGCAAAATGGTGCGAACGTACAAGACAATTGACTCCTATGCGCCCTTTGATTCGATCTTTGCTCTGGATAGATTGTGGTAGTGTCTTCTACTGATCCTACAACATAATTGCAATCTCTTGGACAACAAGCTTGATGTTATGACTGGCTTTTCGCCCGAGCTTGAGAGTAAATTTAGGTGTTCCGAATTGCATCGAGGTTGATGCGAGAGTAGTGTGTTTTTTTACTCCACCCGAAGCTCTCTCCCTAGGCTTTTTCTTGGTTTTATTTGGATTCAACATGCATGAGGATCTTTCACGTGAACTTACAGATTTGAGGGAGGTTTATATAACCTCCCCCTGATTTTTTACCTAGAAATCAAGGGTGACTTGTGTTCTCTCCCTCCTCTGTAGGCTCCATGGTAGAGAGGAGGTTGTTTTGACCTTTTCACGTACCATTTACCATTATCGATTTACCCATTTAATAATTAGAAATTTAGAACATATACAACTTACACTTGGCCCTTATATAGTTTTAGCATTACTTTTAACTTTTTAATATTTAATATTAGAGTGGGAAAATACGTAAAACATCCACTTTATTTTTTTTGCAATCTAATAAACTTACAGAGTACACTCAGGAGGAAATCCTTGGAAGAAACTGCCGGTATTTGTTTTATTTCATCATTTGGGGTGCTGATGACTTATTGTGGCCTGTGAATGTTTTTACTTTTTCCTTTTCTTCATGGAAGTTGTATATCCAACATGACATATTAGCAAAAAGAGTTGGATAATTCTTTTTTAATTTTTTAAAATTCTAGAATGTTATCCAAGGATATTGTTGGATGTTTGTGTCTTAAAATCCATTTGTTGGATATCATTTGATACCTAAATTTTTATTGCATGTAATTTTATACTATTGGTTTAAGTACTATAAATTAAAAACTAAATTCTTTACATATGAGCAACACGGGGCATCTCATCCTCCCCCGCGGCAAGAACATCATCGACCTCCTCCGTACAGAGAGTGACGGCCACAGACACCTCACCGGTCGTGTTGGTCTCGTACGACCTCTTGGCCGCACTCAACGCAGCAGCGGGACCACCACCTATCCGCTCGCCCCACCGACAAACATCGGTGACCTCCCCTGCTACTACTTCTCCCATTCCATCTCGCCAACTCTCACCGATGGCTGCCGCCTCAAGCCAGTCGCTTCTCAGAGACACATTCCACAATCAACCCGCAACCGGCTCTTTCAACCGGTCGCCCACGGCGATCTCCTCTCCGACACCGACCACCATCTCTCCGATGCGGTCGCCGGTGACAACTTCACCACTTCAAGCCTCGCCGAGAACAAATCCTTTGGCGCGAACCGTCAAGATGGCTACAATGACAACTTCGGCCAAAACTGTCGAAGAGCAACTGGCCGAACTGCAGGCTGCGCTCAAGGAGAAAAGTGAGCAGCTGCACATCAAAGACGCGCAGCTCGCAGCTCGTGACCTCCAAATCACGAGAATGTTAGAACGGTTCGAGATGGGCACGGCCACCGCCAACTCCGGTGGCGTTTCTCAAGAAGTCGACCGAAATCGGCTGACTACCAGCGCTTCAGCCGGACCACCACAAGAAGATCCTTCATCCGACGACGAGCTGCCGCCCGTCACACCAGTGGCCATCCGCAAGGGCCGAGGATCCTTCTGCTCTCACACTTGACGCCGTCACCGAGCTCATCAACCGCGCGGTACGGAACAACGCCGACGACCATAAATCAGTCGCTTACAAGAGGTCACACACACAGAGGATTCAGAATATCCCAATGCCAATCGGCTACCATCCCCCGAAGTTTCAACAATTTAACGGCGACGGGCACCCCAAACAGCATGTCGCTCACTTTATTGAAACTTGCAACAACGCCGGCAACGACGGCGATCGGATGGTCAAGCAGTTCGGCCGATCATTGAAAGGGAACGCTTTCGACTGGTACATCGAGCTACCCCAGGAGTCTATCGACTGTTGGGAACAATTGGAACGCGAGTCCCTCAGCCGATTCTACAGTACTCGGCGCACCGTCACACTGGTGGAGATCGCCAATCTCAAGCAAAAGAAAGGAGAGAAGGTGGTCGATTACATCAACCGATGGAGGAACCTAACCTTAAATTGCAAAGAAAGCTCAAACCTCTCCCTCGAGGCCGAAATAGAGATGTGCTCGCGAGGGATGCACTGGGAACTTCTACGCTACATCCGCAGCCGAAGGCCGAACGACTTCCAAGAGCTTGCAACAAAAGCTCACAACATGGAGAACTTGATAGAGGAACGAAGAGAAGAAGCATCCTCGACCCTCGCAAAAAAGGGAAGGCACCAGCTACGACTACACCGAAAGAGACAAAAGAGAAAACAAAATCCTCTTTTGCGATGAACACTTTCGAGCCTATCAGGGTCGGAAGCAAAGTCAAGGCAACTTATCTCTTGCGAGAATTAGTCGGAAGCACTTACAAGAAGCTGTCACTGGAGGAACGACAAGCAAAGACATATCTCTTTCCCGACGCAGACGTTCCTATTATGCTCGACTAACTCCTTGACAACCAATTGCTGAGGCTGCCAGAAATCAAAAGACCTGGTGACCAATCCAAGAACAAGGACCCAAACTTCTGCAAATATCATCGACTAGTTGGGCATCCGACGGAGAAATGCTTCATCCTAAAGGATCGTATCATGGAGCTGGCGACTCAGGGCCGCATCGAAATCGGAGCTGAAAATACAGCTTCCTCACATGCCATCTTCATTCAAGCTGAGCCAGGACGACGAACTTGGCTACACAAACAGCAGGTCACAAAGAAGGAGTACCGTCCAAAATCTGGTCCCTCCAATCGACCCTACTGCAACAACAGACGGCCACCGCCTAAGGTCGCAACAAAATTGGCACCCCGTGAACTAGCTGTTGCCGACGCAGAGGGGTGGATCCTGGTCAGCCGGAGAAAGAAGCCTGCTCGTGAACTCGAACTGGCACCGGTGAAGACCAGAACCAAGGCGAAGCGGTCAAACAAAAAAGCCGCGAATCGCTAAAGAAAAGCTCACAGCACTGACGTCCAGGGGGCAACCAAAAAGAAGAGAAGACCTGTCACACTGGCGGAGTTCTTCCCGAAGGAGTTTTTCGCGCCTCCAACAATGGTGGTGACTTGTTCAACAGCTCCTCCCGAGCATGTAGCAGCCAAAGATAAAAGCAAAAGATCGGTCGTCGAATGCGACGACCTCGAGACCCCACTAAAGCAAATCTCACCAATGAATGAGATAGAAGACGATCTCGACTTGGCCATTCGGTCAAGGCAAGCTCTAATTCGGGTCCTCGACAAATCAGAGGAACTCAAAGCCGAACTCGAAATGCTGCTCATGAGAAAGCACGACTTGCCAAAAGTTGGGCTGACACCACCTTACAGAAAGGAGGAAGAAGATGCATTATCCTCCCTGTAACTTGCAAAATCGGAACAAGCACTTGCCGTGACATGCCCACCGTGCATTACATTCCGAGAGGAGGACGCACAATTGGGGACAAAGAATCACAACAGACCGTTGTTCGTCTCGGGCTACATCAGAGATCACAAAATCAACCGTATCCTCATCGACTGTGGATCCGCAGTCAACATTCTGCCTATTCGCACGATGAAGAACGTCGGTCTCTCTACTGGCGACCTCTCTCCAAGTTCTCTTCTCATCCAAGGTTTCAACCAGGAGGACCAGAGAACACTCGGCATGGCAAACCTCAAGTTGCACATTGGAGACATGGTGGCCGACACTCCTTTCCAAGTCATCGACTCCAGGACATCTTACAACCTGCTCTTGGGTCGACTGTGGCTTCATTCAAATGGAGTCGTGCCATCTACACTGCACCAATGCTTCAAGTATTGGGAAAACGGTGAACAAAAGACGGTGTACACCAATGAAAGTCCATTCACAGAGGCTGAGGCATCCTTTGCATATGCTAAGTTCTATTTGACGACCAGACCGACAGTTAAATTGTCACCTTGGTCGAACCAGGCAGCGAATGCCGAGGGTACTCCGACGCAGGCTGCATCTTCCAAACAGCCATCGCAAGCCACATCGCCAAAACAAACTCCGACGCAAGTCGCATCTTTAAAGCAGACAACGACGCAGGTCGTGTCTCCAAAACAGCTGACGCACAACAGCCAATCGACACACGGCCACAAATCCGGCGCAGCCACCCCAAAGCCAGTACAGCACGGTGTACCCATCTTACGGTACATCCCACAATCACAAAGGAAGAAAGGAGAAGCTCCACTGGTCGTCTGCCATAAAATTCAGCCGACCCCTTTGCCAGAAAACATCACGCTCCCTCTGCCGAAATTGGAGGAACGGAGCATCGTGAAACAGTTGCCGAACCAACAGCAGTTGTCGTCCACACACTCCAATGAAGGTTTCGACCCGAACGCCTACCGACTGATGGCCAGAGCTGGGGGCAACCTTACAAAAGATGAAATTCATGCCAATATACCCGTTACTCTACCAGTTCTCACTCCAGAACAGGAGAAATTGAGAAACAAAGGCCAACGGATCAACCAGGGTCGCCTAGGCCTCAGCTATAGGAAGCAGAAGCCGATTAAAATCTACACCAGCCAGACGAAGCCTATCAAAATAACCAGGAAGGTTTCGGCAGATGTACATCAAGTTTCAGTTGGCCAAACTCTGACGGAAAAGAAAAACACGCCGAAATCGGTGGTTATTTACACCCTGAGAACTGCAATAGCACGAGCCCGCGCTTATGATTCGGTTATGGTGAACCACATATCCATCACCGATGATGACCAAGAGGAAGAGGAATTCGTCTTGAAGGAGGCCCCGGCCGAATTCGAAGAGGAAGGCCAGTCAACCGTCGACGATTTAAAGAAAGTCGACTTGGGCACAGCAGAAGACCCGAAGTCGACATTCCTTAGTGCTTCACTGACGACTGAAGAAGAAACTGAGTACATGGCATTGCTTCACGAGTATCGCGACATCTTCGCCTAGAACTACATGGAGATGCCCGGTCTCGACCCTCGAGTCGCAGTCCACAAATTGGAAGTTCACCCCTCCGTTCGACCGGTTAAACAGTCACATCGAAGGTTCCGACCGGAATTGGTGCCGAAAATCGAAAAGGAGGTCGACAAATTAATCACGGCGAATTTCATCAGAGAGGTGAAGTACCCATCCTGGATTGCTAACGTCGTGCCTGTCAAGAAGAAGACTGGCCAAATCCGGGTCTGTGTCGACTTTCGCGACTTGAACAAGGCTTGCCCGAAAGACAACTTCCCTCTGCCGATAACAGAACTCATGGTCGACGCGACAACGGGTCATGAAGCTCTCTCCTTCATGGATGGTTCCTCTGGTTACAATTAAATCCGGATGGACCCAAAGGATGAGGAGCTCACTGCGTTCCACACGCCCAAAGACATCTTCTGTTACAAAGTGATGCCGTTCGGACTAAAAAACGCTGGTGCGACCTACCAGAGGGCGATGCATAATATCTTTGATGACTTCCTCCACAAGCGAGTTGAATGCTAGTCGACAACCTGGTGGTGAAGACAAAGCAGAGGTCGGATCACCTCCTCAACCTCAGGGCAGTGTTTGAGCGGCTTCGACGGTTTCAACTCAAAATGAATCCGTTATAATGTGCATTTGGTGTCACCTCAGGCAAATTCCTAGGCTTCATCGTGCATCACAAAGGAATCGAAATCGACCAATCAAAAATCGATGCCATCCAAAAGATGCCAGAACCCAGAAACGTCTCCGAACTCAAGAGTTTTCAAGGTCACTTGGCGTACATTCGGCGTTTCATCTCGAACCTCGCCGGAAGATACCAGCCGTTCAGCCGCTCGCTAAAGAAAGACACACCGTTCGAATAGGACGAGTCTTGCCGAAACGCCTTTAACAATATAAGGGCGTACCTCACCAAACCACCGGTACTTGTCGCACCGATCGTCGGCCGACCATTGTTGCTCTACATCGCAGCACAGGAGAGATCCGTTGGAGCTTTGTTGGCTCAAAGCGACGAAGATAACAAGGAACATTCCCTCTACTACTTGAGTCGAACGCTGGTGGGTGCTGAACTAAATTACACACCGATTGAGAAGACATGTCTAGCTCTCATCATCGCGATACAAAAGCTTCGACGCTACCTCTTGGCGCACTCAACGAACTTGATTTCCAAAGCTGATCCTTTGAAGTATATCATGTCGCGGCCTATCCTCTCGGGTCGACTGGCTAAATGGGCGCTGCTCCTTTCCGAGTTCGAAATCAACTACGTGCCGCAACGGGCAATCAAAGGGCAAGCATTGGCCAACTTCCTGGCCGACCACCCGGTGCCCGCCGAATGGGAGTTAACAAAGGAGTTCCCAGACGAGGAAATATTTCTGGTCGAAGTGCTCCCTCCTTGGGAAAGGTACTTCGACGGTGTCGCTCGAAGAAACGGAGCCGGTGTCGGCGTCTTATTCGTCTCACCGAGAAAAGATTTGCTGCCATATTCGTTCGTGCTCACCCAAATCTGCTCGAACAATGAAGCAGAGTATCAAGCTATCCTCCTCGAACTTGGCATAGCGGTCGAGATGAAGCTGCCGCAGTTAAATATCTACGGTGACTCGGCACTGGTCATCAAGCAACTTACAGGAGAGTTCGAAGTAAGGAAACTCGAACTCGAACCATTCTGGAGACAAGCCGGTGAACTTCTGGCCCAAATCCCCGAAGCTTCACTCCACTACGTCCCTCGATCCGCGAATGGGCCAGCCGACGCATTAGCCAAAATCGTGGCCAGTCTGGCATAATTCGAACAGAGACCGAGCCAGATTCCTATCTGCGAATGATGGGTGGTTCCTCCAGCAACAGAGGAAGAAATGGAGGAAGTGACAGAAGCGTCTCTTCACATCACCGCTAGCCAAAGCAGTACAAATGACTGGCGTGAACCCATCATAAACTTCCTCAGCCACGGCACGCTACCGGTTGATTTACGAAAGTGGGTCCAAATTCGGCGAACAGCTCCTAAGTACGTCTTCATCCACGATGTACTTTATCGGAGGTCATATGAAGGTCTTCTTCTCCGATGCCTTCCAAAAGAAGAAGGGTTGCAAGTGCTCAAAGAGACACACGGCGGGATCTGCGGCGCACATCAAGCTGGCCCGAAGTTCCACTTGCAAGTCAAACGACTCGGCTATTACTGGACAACAATGCTCAGGGACGCCATCGAAATGGCTCGAACCTGTAAACCGTGCCAACTCCATGCTGATTACATACATCAGCCGCCGGTGCCGCTTCACCCAACGGTCGCCTCCTGGCCATTCGAAGCTTGGGGTATGGACATCATAGGTCCTATCACTCCAAAATCCGACTCCGAACGGCAATATATCTTGGCTGCCACCGACTACTTCTCCAAATGGGCCGAAGCTGATGCCTACCGAGAAGTCAAGGCGACCACCGTCGTCGACTTCATTCGGACTCAAATTGTATATCGATACGGAGTTCCTCAGTACATCGTGACGGACAACGGCACACCCTTCAGAAACAGAGTCATGGATCACTTCTGCGAAAAATTCCGCATACAACAGCGAACGTCCTCGGCTTACAATCCAGCAGCCAATGGACTCGCAGAAGCCTTCAACAAAACGCTCTGTAAAATTCTGACGAAAACCATCGGCGCCCACAAGAGAAGTTGGGACGAGAAGCTGCCCGAAGCCTTATGGGCATATAGGACGTCAGTTCGAACGCCTACCCAGTCGACTCCGTATTCGCTGGTCTATGGCACCGAGGCAATTCTCCCTCTCGAAGTAGAACTCCCTTCTCTACGAATTGTAGTGAGAGGAAGACTTACGACAGAGGAATGCGCTCAATTGAGACTCGCAGAGCTGGAATCTCTCGACGAACAACGACTCAAAGAGCAACAACGGCTCGAATGTTACCAATCTCGCATGACCAGAGCCTTCAAAAAAAAGGTACGACTCAGGTCATTTCAGAAGGGCGACCTCATGCTCGCAGTTCGACGGTCGATGATCTTCACCAGCAAAATTGGGGGCAAGTTCGCACCGAAATGGGAAGGGCCTTACATCATGCAGGAAGCTTATACGAATGACGCCTACAAGCTCGTCACTGCAAACAGATCGAAGCTGCCGATAACGAACGGTAAATTTCTCAAACGATTTTACCCGTGAAGAGGGCAGCAGAAAAAAAAAGGGAGTGTGTACTCTTCATTGCAAACTGTATAGTAAATACAATGCAGGTCTCGCAACAAAAATACGCGAGACCACAAAAAAATCTTGTGTCAAAATTCAGAGCGGAAAGATTACAAAATTTCCCCATGTCAAAAAAGAGAGAGGTTCCAAAGTCAGAGAGGTCACAGTTCGAAGTCAACCACCCGTTGTCGCAGCCGCATCACCTCGGCATGAACTTCGTTCAGTTTACGAGCCTCAACCTCGCTAAGAACAGGCCGCGCACGAAGAGAATTAAGCCGGCCCTCCAATGCAGAGGCTTCCTCTTCAATGGCATCAAGTTTTGCACGAGCAGAGACAATCCCAGCAGCGGCAGAGTCGAGTCGCGCCTCGACAACTGCCAGACGTTCACGAAGTGTCGCAGGCTCTGACTCCGTAGTTTCGCGTTCAGCCTAACACCGGCCTAAGGTCGCGGTCATAGCGTCGCACCGACAACTCACCCGTCGGATGGACTGTGCGATCTCAGCCTCGACGATGTGGCGCTCGGACCAGCTGAGCTTTTCGGCCGCGGAATCACGCAACTATTGAAGATTATCTGCTTCCCGAGCGAAGTCCTCCACCCACTGCTCCAGAATGGAAGTCTCGACGCCAGCTTCACGCAAATGGTCTAGGAAACCACGGACATCGGCCTCGAGCTCAGGGGAACAGGGGTCCTCGGTAGGTGCTAAGGCCGACTGAACAAACCGTGTCCACAGGCCTAGTGCCGACTGCTATACCCATTCTCGTAACCTCGCCGAAAGAGGAAGCGACGACGACTGAAAGGGAGCAAAAGAAGGCCGAAGCCGTAAACAGTTAAAAGAAAAGAGAGAAGGAAGAATGGGAGAAGAAGGAAATGAATACATACCGAAATGAACCGCGAGGTGGAAGAGTTTTCGCTGACAGGCCGACGACCTGGCTGCAGAACTCCTTCTCCGACGTCAAGAGTCACTCCCTCGTTGCCCGGCCTACTCCTCGTAAATGGCCCTTCCTCCGAGTTGTGGTCGCGGGACGACCTAAGTCAGAAGCAGGAGACAGAAACTCGACCCCGGCTGCTCCAACTGAAGGATGGGAGGACGCCTCGTTATCACTCGAGATGGTCAGTGGACACTCGGCTTCGCCGGCCTTCAATCTACCGGCAACGGCAGCGACGGGTGCCTCTTCTCCAACCCATCCCAGTTGTCGGTGTTCCCCGGAGGCGATGGGAGATAGCGAATCTTCCGCACGAAGGGTAGGCTGATCCACACGAGGAGATGGTACGATTGAAAGCGCGTCGGCAGGTGGACGTGGAGACTCTTCGCCTACCCGCGCCGTATCGGGAGCGGGTGCACTGGCATTGCCCTCTACTCCGCAGCAATCTCTTCAACCGACGGAGCGACAGACCCGTCGACCGGACTCGCCTCCAAGACCTTCTCTCTCGACTCCGGAGCAGGAACCGTCGGGGGGTGAACATTACGAAGAGGAGTCAAAGGCTTACGGAGGCCACTCCTCAGCCGCTTCTTGAATAAAGGCGGATCGAAAAAGACCCTAGGAGTCTCTGCCTTCTTCCTCCTCGGAGCGGCCTTCTTCAGTGAGGCCACTAGTTTAACAACCCCCTTCCCCTTGTCCACAGACGCACCCTCTGTCGGCGAGGAGATCGAACTCGGCCGGCTAACGTCCGCAGCGGGTGGAGTCTCTCTGATAACGACCCCCTGCGTCGGCATTTTTGGTGCCGAAATATTTGCAGTTTTCTTGGCAGCCTTCGGCCCCGCTGCCTTCCTCTTCACTGTGGCTCTGTTCGGCATAGTCTTCTTCTTTGGCCTGCAAAAAAAAAAAAAAAAAAAAGAGGGACAAGTGAAATAAGAAGCAAAGGAAGCGGAAGCGATGAAAAAAATATATATAAATACAGATGATGCTACCTCGAAGAGGAGAACGATCATTTCGAGCCAAGACTCTCGAAATAGAGCCATCATGCCCGAGTCAGACCTCAGGCTCACAAAAGGTGACACCTCCACCGTGCCAAGAGGAAAGACGCTCTCGGCCTGCCATATCTCCACCAAGGCCTCAACCGAAGTCGCCCTCTGCTGGTCGCCGATAAAAATGCCCAGCAAATCCTGGCAGAATCCAAATTGGCGAGCAAACCGGTGCGGGCTATATGGTTCCACGATAAAAAGATCACGCTGCCGCAACACGAGACGGGTCGCCCGCAAACACCGAAAGTACTCCACCTCAATCCTCGAAGCATAGCGGCCGGGTTTGTCGACGATCGGGCCCGGAGGGAGAGCTTGAGACGGGTACCAACTATGTACTCCGCCTTGCCAAAATAACTCGCGAGCCTCCTTTTTGGTGTAGGCATGGCAGCGGTCAGGGTTGCGGTAGATCATCATCAAAGGCCGCTCACCCTCTGAAGGGTCAGCCCCATGAACGCCGAACCGTTGGTCGAGCCAAGAGTAGACAAACGGCCATGGGATCCTCCCGCAAGTGGAACTGTTGAGCCCTCGGTAGAGACTGGCCAAGGTCGCGACGGCCAGATTACATTTCTGGCCGTTCACCAAGTAACAGGCCATCTTAAAGATGGTGAATCGCAACATACCCCCCGGCATAGGGAGAATGCAGCGGCAAATCCACAAAGATAGAAATGCTGCCAGATACACCTCGTCGGCAAGCGCATCAGGGACTCCGAGCTCGATCAAAGGTTGATTCAGCCGCGGCGACCTATCACGACTCGTGAGGCCGGAAGTCTTCGCGATCAGCCCACGGGTCTTCCGAAGGCTGTACGCCCTCTTTGGGGCGAAACCAAAATGATGCCAATTCGGACATTTGGAGTCCGGTGAATCCGTCTTCTTCCGAAGGCTCGAACAAGCGGTAGTAGGCGATAATCAAATACTTTAGACTTTTGGGCAGCTGAAGGAAGCGACACTGAAGGAAATCCTCAACGGACGGGAACGTCTCATGAAGAGGCTCCCAGCAAGAGGCAGTCCGCCAAGCTGATGCATGTCCCACAAGGAGATCGACAATTCTCCCTCCCGCGTGAAGATGGAATTGGTAGAAGAGCACCAGACCTTCATGAAAGCGTTAACGACCTTGCTGCAGCAACAGTACCGGAACATCGAAGCTCGAATGGCGTGGATCAAGTCGACCGCGGCTAAGCGTTCGGAACAAGTACGAAGAACGACGTCCGCCCACTCGAAGTAGAAAGGTACATGTTGGGGACTCAAGGCTTCTATCGTTTCGATCTCCCAAGGACCGAACCGATTGCGGTCGATGAAAAGCTCTGGTGTAGAGAAACGCACCAGATTGTCATGCATGGGACTCAGTAAGATGGTACCCTGAGTCTGATGCGGGGACGATGAAGCTTCACCGACTCCTGGGAGATAGCAAATCTGGTCATCCTCGTCGACGACAGGATGATTCCAAAATTCGCAAGTAGCTTTGACCAGAGGAACATGTACATCGCAGCCTCCAAAAGCCGACGGTCTCCAGAGAGGTAGCAGCAGCGGTCTCCGGTCTCCCTTCACATTACCAATCCGTAAACAGTCCTGGCGAACACCCCTTACGGTTGCCTGGACGTTGGAGAGAACGAGGCCGAGGAAGGAAGCAGAATCTGATGGAGAAGACCGGAATTCACCCCTATCCCAAGTCGAAAATCAGGTACGTAATTCACCCCTATTCCAATTCAAAGAAAAAAAATGTGTGTTCACCTCGCGATAAAAAAAAAAAGGATTCGAAGAAAAAAAAAAGGGTGAACAGCGACAAAAGAAAATCAAAGTCGCGGAAAAAAAAAAAAACTACGTCTCGATTGCCAAAACAAACACAGTCTCGAGACGACGCGCAATCACAGAGAATAGCGTGACAACAACATGCAGCCTCGCGGCCAACAAACCGGAGGCGAACAAACTGGGTTCTCCAATGCTCAATGATCAACTTGAGCATAACAGGATGGAGAATTCAGCATCTGGCGATAGTACCAGACGCTCGCATTTCGAATCCCAATGTCGGACGATAGAGTTGGACGGGAAACGAATGTTGCGAAACAATGCCCGGCAACCGAGTTGACCATGATTCAAAATCACTGGCCAGAAGCAAAGTAGGGTGTAATCAAGCAGCGTCCAGTGACTGGGCCGAACACACTCAGACGGGATCAAGTAAGTGACTCTTCCCTAACAAAAAAAGAGGGGACTGCGACAAAAAGAAGTCGTCGCAACAAAAAAAAAAGAGAGGAGCTGCGACAAAAAGAAGTCGTCGCAACAAAAAAAAAGAGAAAAGTGTTTAGTGACAAGAAGGAACCGTCACCAGAAAAAGAGGCGGTCGAGACAATTCATGCTTCGGCAATCATGGCCAGCCGCGATTACGCAGAAACCGAAACTTGGCGGCCAAGCCAAAGGTGTTGGTGCGAGATGGGACCTCCGACAAATCAGTCGAACCAGTCGAATCAAAACTTCGACGCCCGATGATCGAAACAGAGGTTTCCTCCCGGCGACCGAGCTGGCCAAAGTCGAAACAACGACAACGCCCAGTAACCAACCTAGGCGTGACCTGCACTCCCTGGCCAACGAGACGGAAGCCACAAAAAAAAAAAAAAAGAGAGAGAGAGAGGGAGAGTAACCGAGGGAGAAGTCAAAAAGGAGAGGAGAGAAAAATAAAAAGAAAGAGGAGAGAAAAAGAAGAAGAAAGAGGGGGGAAGAGAAGAAAGAAAAGAGAGTGGGACCCCGGCTGACTCGAACTCAATACAAGGTTGTCGGGAGAGAAAAAAGACAAGTTTTTAACAGTACCTTTCAACCCTAGTTCGAAGAAGGCCTTTGACGCAGGGGGGGAAGGGACAAAGCTGAGATTCACGGAAAGAGACGGCTATTCAGGTCGTCACTGATGAGCGATCCTCCAAAACCCAAAAGCACAGATGACGTTCAAGCCCTAGTTCACGAACGCACGCAGAATTTCGAGTTGCAGATGCTCAAGGGTCACCGAAAGCAAAGAAGTAATCTACGAGGTTTGTACGATGAAGTAGACGAGGCTTAAAGAGTGCTATTTATCGAGGAATTCAAAAAGTTTCCTTCGGTTTTGGGAAAGTAACAGTCCCTTTTCAAAAGGGATTTGATCGTGAGCCTCTGTACAGAGTTTCCCTTATGATGAAACTCTGCATGGGGACCCGGTCAGGTGACAGTCCCGGGATCGTTAACAAGTCTAGGTAGGCCCCACCCTTCAGAGTTACTTCGGCCTATAAAAAGCCCGACTGCAAGCCAAGGAAGAAGAAGTGGAACCACAACGCAGAATGTCTCTAGAGTTGTGCGGAGATAGCAGAAGGTCACAAAGCTTTGTTTGGAAATACTACAACATTGAAGGTCCATTGGAATTAAGCCAAGGAAACCATCAGAGCCACGCCGCTCAGCTTGCGCTGATTTCTTGGCCGCAATGACCAGAATCGCAGAAAATTACGGAGACTAGCAGACGCCGTCGAGTTCGCCCGACAACGTCTTCTTCGCGGAATCAGAGCACCACTAACAGTTTTCTCTGAAGCTACATTCGACCATGGCGATCAAGTAAGCTAGTATCGACTCTCCACCTGAGTATCCTCTTCCGCTCAGGAACATTCGCTCCATGCCGTACATCTGTACGCAAAAAAAAAAAAAAAAAAAAAAGGTATACAGAGTGTACAAAATATACATTGTCCTAAAAGAGTAAGAGGACAGAATACTTACGCGAAAAGATAAACGACCCTAAAAGAGTGAGGGTTTAAAAAAAAAAAATGGTGTGTGTGCGTCGTGTTCTTCTTCAAATTCGAAACTCGTTCGGACTTTCCGAACGAACAAATCTCGAAGGGGGCAATCTGTACGAACCAAAATGTGTGTGGCCCAAATTCACTAAGCCCAAAGCCTATCAACCAAGTTACCAAGGCTCGTGGGTGGGCTTCACTAACTCTCGAGGCCGCTCAACATGGTCCATAGTGAAGTCCACTCGCATCGTCGCGTCAGCAGCACAGTCGACGTCCTCGTCATCAGCAAACCGGAGAACCAGCACCAGTCAGCAATCGGAGTACACGTCAGCCTCACCCAGTCGCTAACGGAAGGAGGGAAAGAAGGCCGCGATCCCGGTTCTTCTTATCTTCCCCTCTTCTTCGTCAACTTCCTCAACAAAAGAGTGGATTTCGATCCTCTTTCCCAGGGAATTCCCCAACAACTTCAGAGGATCGATTACAAAAAGCCGAAGACTCCCTACTACAAGGGTTCGAAAAATCTTCTACCAGGGAAGCTCTTTCGAATCACCGAAGTTAAGCAGTTCGCCGCTCGTCGTTCCAACAGTTCACTCGGAGCAACTCTACACGACCACTGGATATACGCGGAGCACAAATACCTCCGTCCGACTGAACGAAGCCAAAACAGTTCGTGCACACTCGTTCCTGCAACTCAAGTTTGACATTCGTTCGCGGAAGTTTAAACTTTACCAGATTCACACGGAGATCGAATCAAAGGATTATTAGGAGATTGTACTTACATTCTTTGATACAAAATACCCCAAACTGTAACAAATTATTCTGTTATAATTGAAATATTCTCTTGGTCGCGCCTCTTCGCAGACCGGCGGATTTTCAGTGAAACATATATATTTTTAAATAATTAATAAAATATACAAAAAAATTTAAAAATAAAAACGCACAGTCGGGTTTAGGTAAACCCAAACCCGAACCAAACCCGACCCACGGGTTGAATTTAGAAATCTAAACCCGAGGTTTTCAGGTTGGGTCGGGTCGGGTTACCCGGAAAAACCGACCCGATGCCCACCCCTATTCCGGACCGAGGCTGGGTTTTATGGTTTTATCTGGTGCAATGGTACCTAGTACCTACACCTGTCACCGGAGAAGTCTCCAGACTCCAGGACTAGAGCAAACTACGATTAATGGCTCTACTTATAAAGCATTTGGCGCGCCTGCCCCTTCCTTCCGCTTCACCTCCATCTATTACATTACGCGGACGAACTACACCCCGCCCTCGCACTTTCTCTGTTAAAAACTTCAGTGTGACATCCATGGCATCGAAGGTACTTCAATTTTTCTTATTACTCACACGCCTCTTTTTGTTTTACTAGAGCTTCCAATGTTATGTAATTTTGGTTTACAAAATACTTTTTTTTCTTCCGCATCAGGTTTTGGTTCCGATCGCAAATGGAACAGAGCCGACGGAGGCCGTGGTTATTATCGATGTCCTCCGACGTGCCGGAGCTGATGTGACCGTCGCCTCTGTGGAAAAAGAGCTTCGCGTCGATGCGAGCTGGGGGTTGAAACTCGTCGCTGATAGCCTGATTTCCGATTGCCTCGACTCTGTCTTTGATCTTATCTCGCTTCCCGTAATCTCCTTGCGATTATCTCCTTCTGTACCTTTTTTCCTTTCCTTTTTTCTGAAATCTCATGTCCCTATGTCTTCCCAGGGTGGAATTCCTGGTTCCACTAACCTCCGGGATTGCGGAGTTTTGGAGAGCATAGTGAAGAAGCATGCTGCCGAAGGGAGGCTACACAGTGCAATTTGTGCTGCGCCTGCTGCTGCTCTTGGACCGTGGGGCCTGCTAAATGGATTCAAGGTGAGTTCTTTTCAAATAGAGACTACTCAGTAGATTATCTCATCATTTTCTCTTGAACATGGCAGGCTACGTGTTATCCTACATGGATGGAGAAATTGCCTTCTGAAGTAATGGCAGTTGAATCCAGGGTCGTACAGGATGGGAAAGTGGTGACTAGCAGGGGACCAGGGACTGCTATGGAATTCTCTGTCAAGTTAGTTGAGGCATTATGTGGAAAAGAGAAAGCTGATGAAGTTGCAGGACCAATGGTATTCTTTTAAGTTATTTAATTTCTTTTTCTGGAATTATCCTAGTCCAATTCTATGACCTTGATATTTAGATTCTTTAACATTAATTGCGTTCTTAAAAAAGAAAATAAACAGAAAACTAGACGACGAGCTTTATCCTTGTAAGTGGTTGAATGAGTAAACTCTATCGTTTACTGTAATTTATTATGGATTGCGTTCCTTTTTTATTTTCCGTTTCCGTAAAGCGAATTCGTTTTTATGCTCATCCTCTATCAAAGAAGTGGCTACGAAGCAGCTGGACTGGTGGTTCAAGTAACTAACTTGACAAGTCCTTAATCCTTACCCTGTGACAATATCTGGCACACTTTTCTCCCTCTTTCTCTAAGTAGATTTATACAGCAGGCTTTTAAGATTGTTTACAGTCACCAACAGGACTGCTCCTGGTGTTGGAGAATAACCAGGACAGGAGCAAGCTTCACTTCATGACAAAATGTATTAGTCCCTTATTGATGGTGTCCTAAGAAGCTTCATGTGACCCTTCTTTCAGTATGAATTTATATTAGTTAAGTTTAGATATTATTGGTTTGAGTGGCTTCGGCTTAATTGTTATATTTGTATGCTCTATTGACATCTATTGACATCTATTGACCAAAGTTAGTTATCTCCTGATTCTTCTTTTAGGTTATGCGCCCACATATCGGTGAATATACAATCAAAGAGTTAAATGCACTTGACTGGAAGCTCAACAAGACACCCAAGGTGAGCTGTTAGGTCTTAAGGTTAAGGCTTTAATGGTATTCCCACATATCTGTTCAAAGTAGGTTTTTTACGCTACCAAATTTGTTATATTTTCCAATACAATTGAATGCTAATCTCTTGTAGCTGTTCTTTGCAAGATCATGACCTGGAACTTATTTCTGCTGCACTATTCTCTTTGGTTAATATATTTGATGTTTTCTTTTTCTGTTGAGCATTGTAACTTTGCAGTAGAGAACAACTTACTTCTTATTTATATATTGCGTGGGTTTGAGATTGGCCTATATTCAATCTTGTGGCATATATGTCTGTGAGCTCTAGCCCCATACAGTTGATCACTTTTTGATGTGTGGGGAATGCATTTGGTTTTCCTTTCAATTTGGTCGATTGATTTAATGTGGACTTCTCATTTTATGGACCAGATTTTCAAATTGCATTGCTTGCCATGACCCTGAGGATGACTAGTTAGGCTAATATTTGTTCTTAGGGTCTTATTTGTTGTTAAGACTACAGCACAGTCATTTTTGCAGTGGTACCAAATTAGCTCTTAATTTACAATGTCATCTCTTGTGCATAATCTGTTTAGTATGGTGATGAGTTTATACTCAATTTTGTTTTTTGTTGATCCACTGCATGAAGATGTGGTTTTACTCTATGAGCAGCTCAGCTGTGTTGTTCTTTATATCAGATTCTTGTACCAGTTGCTAATGGTTCAGAGGAGATGGAAGCGATTATGATAATTGATATTCTTCGCCGAGCAAGTGCAGATGTCGTTGTCGCTTCAATTGAAGATTCACTTGAAATTGTGGCATCCAGGAAGGTGAAACTAGTAGCTGATGTGCTTCTCAATGATTCTGCCAACGTGGCATTTGATGTAATTGTGTTGCCAGTAAGTACTGCATCTAATATCGGTTTCTGTGGGTGCATTCTCTTGCCGTAGGCAGATAGCCCAACCTTTTGATTACTAAAGTGTCCTTTTATATAGATCCTAAAGTTATATGTTGTGCACTTTGTCATTATTTTGCTAAAGTAGACAGCTCATGTCTACATTGGTAATGTTGTTTTGGCGATGGCCAGGCAGAGTTGAACGTTATATTATCTAAATTTTGTCTCTCTTAGGTTTGTTAGCATGCTGCTTGATTGTCTGTGTATTGTTTCGTGTATGGCATGTAGTTTGTTCTCAATTCAGGTATAATCTGCTGAATGCTGCATAACAATATTTTGTATCTCTTTTTGATTGCTTGACTTCTGCTGAGCTGTAACTTAGATGTGTGGTTTTCATTTTGCTTTGGCTAGAAGAGCCAAATGTTTCTATGGCCTTTAATGATCTATTAGTCCTTGCCTGCACTGTTTGCTTTTGGTAGGGAAAGGCAGTTGTATACTAAGTTCATCTATCTCTGGCTGTGTTCCTTTCTTGCGCTTGAACAGTGGAGACTGCAGTCTACTATAATTTTAAATAATTGCAGTTGCCTTTATCTTCTTATATGAAGCTGGGTTCTTTGGCTTGCTGTCCTGTGTTGGTAGGGTGGACTTGGTGGAGCTCAAGCATTTGCACAGTCTGAAGTGCTGATAAATCTACTGAAGAAGCAGAAGGACTCAAATAAACCATATGGTGCCATATGTGCATCACCTGCTTTAGTTTTGGAGCCCCATGGCTTGCTCCAGGTATGGCAGTTCATTTTTTGTTTGCTCCATGTTTGTCTTTTAATTATCTTATCATTCGTTCATTTTGTATTAAGCCTAGAAGTTCATTGTTAGGGAATTGACAAAGTATGCAATAAAGTCATAAAAATTCTTAAAAGTTTCACCCAAGGAAAACAATGTAAATCATGAGATGAGTCTTTTTCAAGCCATATGGAAAGGGGAAAAAAATCAGAGATTAGAAAAACTGTGATTTGCGGCAAGTATAAATGTACAGAACACTGAGCAGAAACCAATTGTAACCAAGCAATCAATTTCATTTGAATGTTGTCCTTTCCTCAAAACACAGGATCAGAAGTAAGATTGTGTGAGAAATGGAAGCCTGTGATTAGAACTGCAATGAGTAAATACGTTGAAGTTTGAACGAATTTGCACTGAAACAAGAACCAGCCCTTCGCCCCCTTGCAATCATCTTTGGGGATTAAAAATAAAATAAAATACAGCAGACTTTGCAAAAACTAGACACTGGGAAGTGATCGGTCTTTAGCTTTGTGTCTCTTTTGTTATTCAGTGAGTTTTCTTTGCTGAATTTGGTACTGCCCCTTTTCTATGTTCAGGGAAAGAAAGCTACAGCATACCCAGCCATGTGCAATAAACTCTCAGATCAAACTGAGGTGGAAAACAGGGTGGTAGTTGATGGGAACCTTATCACGAGCAGAGGTCCCGGAACATCCATGGAATTCTCGCTGGCAATCGTTGAGAAACTATTTGGCCGTGATAAGGCCCTGGAACTTGCAAAGACCTTAGTTTTTGTGTAAATATTTGTAAATGCAAGTATAGTCCGTCCAACAAGTTAGGGTCTGGGTAGTCATCAGACCTGCGGTTCATCAGGAAGAGTGAGTGTGTCAGTGTGATAGAATATGAGCTGAATCGTCGTAGTTTTGGGTTGATGGGTTCTCTCTCTCAAGTCATCGTTATCTAGGCGGCGCCGCGCCGGTAAGAGTAAAATCAGTATGGGCTCCCATTCCGATGTTCTGACGCCTGTATTATACAGTAAGTGTCGGTATTCTCCGGCAGGGGCTCCCATTTCGATGATCTGAGCACTTTCTTGCGTGCCGTAAAATGTGAAACTGTCTCCCACAAATGTAAAACGTTCTGAGCTCTTTGGAGTTTTTAGTTATCACGTTTTACCCGAAACACTGTTCGTTACTACTAACCTTTAAAGGTGGCGAGTTTTTAGTAGTCTTAGAAATTGTAGATGATAAGAATCAGCTCATCTCTAGAGCTGAACAGATGTTTTTTTAATATTTATTTTTTAAAACGTTTTTTTATACCCAACTTGAGCAAGGTTAACATTATTAATGAGTTTACGTATTTCTTATTCTCGAAAACATGAGCACCCTCACGTTTTCAACATTCCCGAAATTATACGTTTAATAATTGCTGCTGATCTTATCCCTTAAATCAAGTTACCATTAAAGAAATCGAACATTAAACATTACACATTACACGTTACACTAGTAACTAGTAAGTGTTAAATAGACGCTTAAAGCTGCCTTGACCACTACAGCGTCTTCTTCTTTCTCTTTTTCGTCTCTGCATCAACCTGCTGACCCTCGCAGCCGTTAATCGTTCAATGCCCACGAGCTCAAAGAATAGAAGAAAAGAAAAAAAGGACTAGTCGTTTTTCCTGCTCTCCATTATTGCCTTGGACTCCCTCTTCATTTCCACGTACCTTTGTCCATTTCCCCTACGTCAGTTTCGTAATCTGTTCGTTTATTAGAAGAATAATCAACCCTACCGAGTAATTTATTAGGCGTTGTTCTCTGAATGTAGTAGTCTTCTTCCATGTTCGATCGGCACTAGTCACTTTTTTACAAATATTAAAAATTGAATCCCCGGAGCCGCCCGGGAAGGAGGAAGGAACCCAGTAATTTATCTTCTAAAGAAAGTGACGCACGTTTCTTAGTATTTCCCTTAGGAAGAAGGCAACGCCAGAAGGCAACGCCAGAAGGCAACGCCGGGTTTCTGAGACCGAATCTCTTTCGTGTAAGAAATAAGAAATTATGACTTCACTTAAGTCGGGCTGCCGCTGCCTTGTAAATAAATACCCCCCCGTCTCCACAGACGACCTTCATCCCTCAAGTCTGTGAATACCAAACAGAGAGAGGGGAATCGCCTCCTTCAGTCGCAAAAATGGCCGCCTCCTTTCATCTCTGCAACTGTATACCTCCCAACGTTGCCCAAACCAAGACCCGCTTGAAGAATCAGTACAACAAATCTTTAGCAGCTTCAATGCTATTCTCCTCAACTCGCACCTCCACCAGTCTGCTTAAGTCCTCTTCCAAATTGAGAAACAGCAAACCCATGACAGGAAAGAGCCTCCGGGTTGTGAATCAGCTGGACAATTCCGGGGAGCTATTAAAATGTTCATCAGAAGCACTGAAGATTGGGATTATTGGGTTCGGCAATTTCGGGCAGTTCATAGCCAAGGGATTACAGAGACAGGGACACAAGGTTCTGGCAACCTCGAGATCGGATTACTCTGACTACTGTCACCAACAGGGCATTGAGTTCTTCGGGTGAGGATCCTTTTTTTTTTTTTTTTTTTTTTTTTTAAATCTTCTTATTGCTTCAATTCATTCATTTGTCGAGTTCAAATTTCTTATTTTCTTTTGGCTCTGTTCTGTATAGAAACGTCGATGGGTTGTGCGAGGCGCAGCCGGACGTTGTACTCGTCTGCAGCTCCATCTTGTCGACCGAGGCAGTAATCCGAGGAATTCCGTTCGATAAGTTGAAACCCGACACCATTTTCGCAGATGTTTTGTCTGTAAAGCAGTTCCCAAGGAACCTCTTCCTCGAGGTATATAAATTTATTGATTAGAATACATTCATTTTCCGTCCACGATTTTGTGTTTCTGCAATACAAACTGATCTCAGGTTTCATCTTTCAGGTTCTTCCTCCAGGTTTCGGAATCGTCTGTACCCATCCAATGTTCGGTCCAGAGAGCGGGAAGAAGGGTTGGGCGGACCTCGCTTTGGTGTTCGACAAGGTCAGAATCGCAGAGACGAGCGTGCAGGAGCAGAAATGCGATGCGTTCTTGAGCATTTTTGAACAAGAGGTCAGTCAGTGTTACTTTTTAGAAATTTGGGGAAAATGATACGTTGATCGAAATGGGGATTAATACCAAAAATCGTATGGTGGTTGTCCAGGGTTGTCGTATGGTGGAAATGTCCTGCGAAGAACACGACCGCCACGCGGCCGGCAGTCAATTCGTGACCCACACCATCGGAAGGTAAAGTCGCCGGAGTAAATCGTAATCCCTTTTTCAGCATCCGAAAATCTCATCCTTTTGTTGGATTTTTTTTGCAGAATATTGTCTCATCTGGAATTGGAATCGACACCCATCAACACCAAGGGATACGAGACCCTGCTGCATCTGGTAATAAAAAATCCCTTTTCTTTGAGCTCCAGTATTTATTTTTTTTGCTCACGAACAATCTAAATAATCCTTAAATTTTGTGTTACAGAGAAAGAACACGGTGAGCGACAGCTTCGATTTGTACTACGGTCTGTTCATGTACAACGTGAACGCGACGGAGCAGATCGAGAATCTGGACAGGGCGTTCGAGACGGTGAAGCAGAAGCTCTTCGGTCGGCTCCACGATATTCTGAGGAAGCAGATCGTGGAGAGAGTCCCGGCGGCGTCGGCGGCGCCGCCGAGTGCGGAACCCTCGTCCGCCAAGCCCTGCTTCCTCCCAAACGCCGATGATTTAAGAGATTTGACCTCGTTTGCGGCGCAACAAGAACGGATTGACGCCGCCGGGGGAAGCAGGAGTCGGTAGAGGATGATCATTTTTCAAAAATAATCCATTCTTTTGAATTAATTTGTGCAGTTTTCGATTTTTGGTACGATTTTTGGTACGATTTTTGGTACGATTTTTGGTACGATTTTTGGTACTCATAGCATTATATGAATATTGACTGTAAGGAATTTTCTCGTCCGCAAATTGTATCTAACTTCACAATTTATTTTGAATTCAAGCTACTCATATTCAATCATAGATATTATGACTCCAGAGTGTTAATTTATTTTCCACATTCCTCTGCAAATAATTAATTCACACTCATTCTTTTACTTTGGAAATTGGAATGGGTGGGTTGGTCTCTCTTCTTCTAGGCCATTAGGGATTTGATGATTTGACAATCTACGGTCACTTCACTTGTAGAGCATTACCAATTTCCTTCTACTAATTGGCCTCCATCACTTACATAAACGTTTAGTTTCTTTTTACCTATTTTATGTTATCTTTGGGTTGGAATATTGATTCTTTCATTGATTCTTTGATGTGGTCTTTAGTAAATGTTATCTTGATCGGAAGCATCTGAATTTGAAGGTTCAAGCTTTTTTACCTCCATTGTGGGTGGTGAATAATATATTATGGTCTCTAACCTGTAAAATAAAATCAACCAGAGCAGCAGTAAGAGTGCTAACTGGAGTGAAGCTATTAAGAGAGCAGCATATGTAGAAGGAGACTCCAAATTTTGGAAACTAAAACCTATTTTTGATGAGCTTAAACTGGTCACGGCAGAATGAAATATTATTTGGAATAATATCCCTAGATCAGGAGCTGATTCCCTTACAAAAGAAGTGTCCATAGGAATACACAGGGCCTCAGGGGCCATTGTAATAATCCATGTATCTCATTGTAAACTATTTTGCAATATTTGTTAAAAAAAAAAAAAAAAAAAAAAAAAAAAAAAAAAAAAAAAAAAAAAGAGGGGATTATACGAAAATTAGATGAAAATAAGAAACTTTAGTAGGTCTTCCACTTCTTTTGCAATTCAACTATAAGCATTATTATTAATCTAAACTTATTTTAGTTACTTTGTATTTATGTAAATATCCTTCAAAATGGTTAGGAAGCTCTACTTAGTTTTACAGAAATTATAAGGGGTCATTAATAAGCCATAACCTAAATCTAATTTAAATCTAAAAATGTAAAAGACCTCTTTTTTTTATTTTTCCAAAAATCAGGAGGTCCATGCGGAACAGAGGCCATGTGGCAATTTTGTCCCACTAGTTAGGACTGAGTCGGAACGTATAACATTAAAGTACATAGCTATCAAACTATCACAAGTCACAACATAGCCGGCGCGACGCGAGCGACGTCCTTTGGCTCCGCTCAACCGCCTCGACGGATTTCAGGTTGGTATTTTCTATCAAAGTCGCTCTTCTTTTCTTTTACCTTTCTCTCTCTCTCTCTCTCTCTCTCTCTCTGCGCATGTGGCAGTGGAACAATTCATCGATTCATCCAGTTGAGTTCCCTGTACGTCAAGTAGAAACCCAATTTAGGTTTTCTCAGCGCAAAATGAGAATTTTATGACTTTTTTTTTGTTTTTTTTTGTTTCTTTCAAAGAATTGGTGTTTACCTAGAATTGCAAAATAGGAAGACGAAGAAGAGGCTAAAAAACATCTTTTGATTTCTTTCGCAGCTGTGAACGAATCGTCTTGGTCATTGTGGCTTTTAATTTAAGCAAGGGGCAGAGTTTTTTGAAATCTATCAGGGTAGTATCTACTCGGTTTATGGTTGGTTCATGTTCATGCTCATTATGTGTATGCCATTACTTTTATTAGTTATAAGACTGAAAAAAAGGATTTGCCCACTGATAGTTCATAGATGGATAATCCACATTTCAACTCATTCTTATTACAGCTTTACCTATAAATTAGAAAAAAAATTTGATTCATAGTGTTGTCACATTCTATATTAAATACCTTTTAACTTGGTAGTTCTATCTAGAAAAATTACATTAGGGTGACCCTTTATTAATCTATCCACTTATGTTCTGATTATTGAAGGAGAGATTTTCTTGAGATGTAGACAAAGCCTATGTTGGTGATGTCATTTTAATCATGTTTTGTCTTTTTTGTCTTCCTGTAAATCCTATTTCTTATCTTCTTGGGAAAAAGAGAATTGCACGGTTCATTCTGTGTAAATGGAAGAAGTTTTTTATGTAGTAGGTGTGAGTAACCCCTGCAGAAACTTTGTTATGTTGCTGGTCAATGAGGATTTGATGGGTATACGATTTCAACAGTACAATGCAAGAATGCGTAATCTGCTTGTACATTACCTATGAATGCTTTGTCTTTGTAATTCGAGGATTGCACACCCTGCTTATAATACATCTAGTAGTGGTCACTGGCTTTTCTGTTATGAGGTTAAAGAAGGATTTAATCATTGGTTCACAAAGGGTTAGACCAAATGAAAGTCGTGGAATACTATTAAGTTGATTGTCATTTTTCACTTATTGGAACTGTTCTATTTTGTCTACATATTAATCGTGGTAATATTTGTTCTTTCTCAGTAGAGTAACCGGAATTCACCGCTTGCTTTATTCAATGGATGTTGCAAATACGGAAACACAGCCTCAGAAAGTTTTCCGCTGCAAAAGATGCAGAAGGATTGTAGCTACACAAGACTATGTGGTTCCTCATGAGCAAGGGCAGGGCGAAAAATGCTTTGAGTGGAAGAAACGCGATGGTGCGTTGGAAGCTGATAAGAAACCTGAATGCTCCTCCATATTCGTGGAGCCCTTGAAGTGGATGGAAGCAGGTAATTTATTTGTGAATATTCTCCCCAAGTATCTTGGGTTGTAGCTAACTTCTAATTGTCTTTCTCTTTAATTTGGCAGTACAAGAAGGTACAGTGGAAGACAAGCTTCAGTGCATAGGTTGTAAAGCTCGCCTGGGTTCTTTCAGTTGGGCAGGCATGCAATGTAGCTGTGGAACATGGGTAAATCCTGCATTTCAGCTCCATAAGAGTAGAATAGACGAGTGTGCTCTCTCAAGGATGGTACCTCATGCTTAATCAGCAGAGCATGAAGGAACTCTCATGCCTATCATAAATTCGTTGACCTATTTGTGTCTGTCCTCGTGAAGTGAAACAGAACAAATCATACCACGAGGCGCACAGTAGGAAAGGATTTTCACTAGCTGCTCTCTTGAACAACCAAAATCCCCTACTCAACCCCACATCCGGTTTGGTGTCATGTTACAGAAATTCCAATGATGCACCCATTCGCCCCAGAAGAGATTCCTTTTTTTTTTGTAAATTATCAAGGCACCAGAGATTACTAGGAAGTTTTTGAGATTTTGTTTCCAGAGTTGTCATTTGAGGCCGTTCTTGTTTATTGTGATGTGTGAGAATCTAAATGCTATTGTAGACGAGGACACAGTCGTTCAGTGCCACAACCAAGATTACATTCACATTGTGAAGTGCTTTTAGCTGTGCTAGTAAGCAAATAAAAAATCTGCAGAACATCTAGTAACGTTAACCATGTATAAAAGTTTCACAAATGTAGATCCTTTACCCCAAACTCAATCTAAAGCATTTAAACAGGGCTTGAAAGTGTTTATACATCCTCAGAGTCGGAAGCAGAGAGGGAGCATTACATTAACAATGTTGAAACTTATTTTCTGTCAGACCTGCTGTGCCTGTGCGGGTCTAATCTCAACGCCGTCGACGATCAAACCCTTCTTCCAGTGACCGCTCGTGTTCAATAAGCTGAACTCCACCTCCCCTTCCCTCCCATCGTCATTGAAGAACTGCCCCATTTCGAGCTCCATCCACCCGTCTCCCCTGAGCCGCGGGACTGTGTGTGGATTCTCCTCAAAAAAAGCGGTGCGCCACGGTAGAAGTCGTCGCCGTGGGCGGGGATGTGGAGACCTCGGAGAAGAAGAATCTCGAAGACGAGCTCGATGAACCGACTGCTGATCCCCCAGTTTGACCTTCATTTCAGCAGGGGTATGATCGAGCCCATAGTTTTCGCCGCGGAATTTGAGGATCAGATACACGGCGTAGGTGGTCTTGTGAGACAGAAACCCACTCTCGAACTTGCCTTTGATTTCCAGCCAACAGACGCTGAAGAGCTCGGCTACCTGACCGAACCTGTATAAAAAGAAAAATAAATATCACCATCGACGGCGCGACAAAACCCTGAAATTTTCTGGCAAATTCGAGAGTTTCTTAAAATTAAAGCTCTCGACCGCAGGTGAGGAACCTAGATTCAGGAAAATCAACCCTATCCCAATACTGAGGCGTGAGTCCATTTCCCCAAGTAATTGCGATTTCCGCCGCAGAGAGCATGTAACGTTTCTTCCCGGTGGACTTCTCCAACCAGAACACCTGCCACGAGATCATCAGAAACAAGGAATACCCCGATCGATAATTATCAGGATGCCCAAATCGATTCGATTCGATTCGATTCGTTTCGATTTGGTACAAGTATGCGATACCTTTTTACCGTCGTCGATGAGAATGGAATCGCAGAGAGCAAAGTAGAGCTCCTTTTTCGATGCATATTCCGGGGGAGCGACCGCCCTGGAGAGAATATCGGAGTAATCGGTTGGCAGAAACCTCTCCCACACGAAATCCGATTCTGACGCCGCTCGGAAAGCAGGGGAGACGGCAGACGATCTACAGGCTTCTCTAGGGGACGTGGTAGAGATGATGCACGATATACAACCCTCCGGGAGTGAATTGAAGAAGTCGGGGCCTTGTTTCATTTTCTATGATTTCGAACTGATACTGACTGGGGCAAAGTCGGTGAAATTAAAGGAGAAGGTTGGAAGCGTCTGGAAAAACAAGGGTTGCAGAGGTACGAGACGAACGACAAGTGAAGACACACCAGAAGGGAAAGGAAGGCACGGCGATGTCCACGAAAAAAATCTTAAATCTTCCTGTTGACATACCATCGACTCATTGTTTTCTGTATATAACATACCATCGATTTCATTGTTTTCTGTATAAACCAGTTCAAGGGTTAAAGTGTGGGAGGGCATTTTTTTTCGTCTTCTCGTCCATGAATCTATATTTTGCCTACTGTAATAATCCATGGTTTGATATTTAGTGAACAATATCGATCCATGAAGAAAGAATTGTAATTCTTCCATTAACTAAACCAACCTTAAACTCAAGTTTAATTCGAGATTGAAATAATTAGAGGTTTTACCAAACTGAGCTCAAACTGTTTGCGAGCGGGTATTAGTAAGTCAGACTTTGCACTTTGGATGACTAGTTTAAAGTGTTCGATGGAATTTTTGAATAGCCAAAATCAACATGGGCTAATATTATTGATAAGACGAGGTAGATTACACAGTTCTCCAAACCAACTGGCAATGAGGCCCTTCGAGAAATTACTTCAGCGCCAATGCTATTGTTTTCGGAAAGGAATACTTAAATTATATAAGGGCTAAGTGCTATGTTGAAATTTGTGTTTTGGAAATTGGGAAATTGTATGGGTGCAATTTCCTATACTTTCTTTGATTTGATCTCTATTATTAGTTGACGAAATTGATGCCTCCTGATTAGTTCAGGATGAATTTCAAGTCTCCGAGTGAGTTTGAACGAACGACAACGAATGTAGTCGACCGGACGAAAGAGTTTTTACTCTATATTTTCGGCGTGATGATGTCACCGGTAAACGTGTAGAGCTTCTTCGATAGATAGACTGTATGAATTCTGACGAACTGACGAAAGTTGGGATTTCTGGTGCTAAGAGTTCTCCATCTCAGAAATTTTTTTTGACTCTTTGTGAGTAGAGTTTCTGGGTATTTGTAGTTGATGTAAGGACTTGGAAGCTCCCTGTTTTTCCTCTCTCGATCCTCAAGATGAGGAATGACTTTTCATTTTTCCTCTCCTGTAGTTGTAGTTGAGGGATCAACCAGACCGGGTCGATGGGTTGATGATCTTTTGACGTAGCTTGCATCTTGGCTGGCTGCCAACCGACTTGAGAAGCCGGCACGACTTGAGGAATTGTTGAGGCTGAATATTGGGCCCGCATATGGGCTATTTGATAGACTTGATGGTGGACCGTAAAAGAAATGGCCGCTTCGAATTTTGACGCCTACAAATATAAACAATATCTATAATATTCTATATAATCGATAATCAGAATAAATGGGTTCAAAAATTGCATTTTCGTTTCCTTTCCAATTATTAACCGGGTAAATCGATAAACAACAAACGATAAGCGAAAATTATTTTTTTATTTTCGTTTCTTTTCGTTTTAGAATCAAGGAACATAATAGCCCGTAAACCGAATACCATTTACTCCCCCTACTCTGCCGCCACCTATGAAAGTGTATCGATTTTTTAAATCAATCTAAGAGCAAAAACAAGTTCCTCTGCAGAGCTGAGTTTGGGATCGTGCAGACCTCAGTTTGATCATTTTTGAAAAAAATTTGCAGTTTCAGTTTCTAACATAGTCATTACGATCAGTCCCTATTCCTTTTGCATCCAGCTTGGCTAATCTTGCAATATAAGTAGTATACATTAATGATATCATTCTGACATATGATAATGTGTTAGGCTTTTATGAGGTGTAACATGTCTTACCTTGAAGTTGATACTTGGTTCCCACATACACAGGAAAATCCTTTAGATAATATTCTTTATGTCTGAGTTTGGCTTGAGCATTTAAAAACCTAAAAAACTGAAATATGATAATTTGGCAGTGATTATCATGACAAAAAATATTCCCTTATTTCATGATCAATGAGGTCGATTCTCACTTTATTCAAGATACCATTTTTAATTGGGCCATTTACCTCTCAAGTTCACACCACTTTCTAAATTACTACTATTTTCACCATGGCAATTGGACTGACAAAATATATATATCTTATATTCCAAGTTGGGCCTTGCTTAAATCTATGCTCCGATTTAAGTAAGTGATCATGTTATTATCCTTATGCGAGCTCTCAGTATGATAATGTCATATTTAGTAATTCTATACTGAATATCTTTTTTAGTACTCATTTTATGCTGATAATGTCAAATTTACTATTCATTATGGATGCACCAAAATGTAAACGGCCCAAATTCGACGAGCCCAAACGCCCACCGATCCAGCAATCGATCGTCATGAGTAGGCTCAGTCGATTCTTAAAGTTATTCGTCGCAGCCCATCGCTAAGTCCATTCGCATCGCTACATCATCGATACAGTCGATGCCCCAGTCAGTGAGGAGCCGTAGCGTCAGCAACAGTCAGCAGCCATATCACACTGCCACTCAAGCCAGCGTTTAAATGACCATGTCTGATCATTAACTGCAGAGGCTAAAAAAGGGAGATGCACGATCCCCTTTTGAGGGATCCAACAGAGGGAGCTCCCGGTCTTCCTCCTCTCTGAAAAGAAACAGCGGAAAGGGGACCGTGATCCCCATTCCAAGGTTCGACCCTCAACACCTGCACAGAGTCGGCTATAAATAGCCAGAAAATCTCTGTCACAAGGGTTCAAAAATCTTTTACCGAGAAGTCATCTCACGCATTGAAGCTCTCTCGAGACGAAGGTCTGAAAAATCCTTCATCGAGAAGAATTCTCACGCACAGAAGCTCTTTCGAGCCACATAAGTCGAGCAACTCGCCGTTCTTCGAAATTCAACAGTTCGACCGGAGCATCCTACATGTTCGCCATCAACGTCAACAAGTCGATACACGCGAAATACAAAGACTTTCGTCTGACCGACCAAAGTCGTCACCGTTCGTGCACACTTGTTCCAGAACTTACATTTCGTTGTCATCGCCATAAGCTTAAACTTCATCAAACTCACACAGAGATTGAATCAGAGGAAGCCTAAGAAATTGTACTCACATTCCTTGACATTCAGATATAAATTGTAACACAAATATTTTGTCGCAAATCGAATTACTCTCTCGGTCGCGCCTCTTCGCGGACCGGCGAATTTTCGGTGAAATAGTATCCTGATAATGTCAAATTTAGTAGTCATTCTATATTGACAATGTCAAATTTAATATTCATTCTATACTGATAATGTCTTATTTAGTACTCATTCTATACTGATAATGTCTTATTTAGTACTCATTCTATACTGATAATGTCTTATTTAGTATGTTTATGATCTATGATCACAATAACTGATTTTTCACATTTGATTATTTTAGCCTCTTTAGCAGTATTCTATTATATGAGGGCATATCTATAGTTTTGTACTTTATAACCTAAGTCAATATCCATTCAAAACCTCTTATTTGATTAATGTATTTTGTAATTTTGTTGATTAATTTTTTTATTTCTTTGCAACTTTGTTTATTAATTGATCATTGCGTTTGTAACTTTGCTTATTAATTGATTAATTTTTTGGTTACTGTATTTTGACCTCCGGCTGGGAATTGTTATTTTTTTAACTAATTAATCTTGAAAGCCATAAATTATTATCATGTGTCAAATAATGAGTTAATATTAGTAAGTCGCATATGAACAATGTTTTAAAAACCAAACCGACCATCAAACCGGCAGTATGTTTGACCAAAACCGGTTTTGGCCATCAAACCATTGAATATTATCGTCTATACTTTATAAATATGTTATATTTCTATAGGTAACAAAGACAAAATTAATGCTGATTATAGGGAACCAGGCCGAGTCAATAAGATCCGGATTGGCCTTCGATTTTGGTTCAACCGGGTTGGACCGGCTAGTCCGGTTCAGTTTTTAAAACAGTGCATATGAATCTATTAATCATCGATTGATCAAGTAATATTATTAATGCTAATGTAATATTTATTGGTTTATATAATATTAAATTAACAATGTAAAGTATGAGGCATCGAGTGAAGTAATGTTAGTTAAATAACTTAATAACTTAATACTTAATCGTTTAGCATTAAATTTCATATGCTTATATAAATATACTTTAGCATAACAGCTAAGCATGAAA
Organism: Aristolochia fimbriata; assembly: GCA_019845555.1. Classification (NCBI taxonomy): domain Eukaryota; kingdom Viridiplantae; phylum Streptophyta; class Magnoliopsida; order Piperales; family Aristolochiaceae; genus Aristolochia; species Aristolochia fimbriata. The sequence continues at coordinate 12,160,158 of CM034081.1, forward strand.
GTGTTATATACTTTAATCACACTTCAAATTGACTAATGTAGTTACTTATATCAATAATTTAGTCACTTGAGAAAACTATTTTATTTGTGATATTTCATAAGCAATATTTTATATCAAGCTAAAGATAATTATTTTTTTGATAGATTTCTTTGACATTTTTAAGCTGAGTTGCCCTAATTAGAGTGCTTAGCTAGGACTCTTTTATGTCACGCACTTGGAGTTGTCTAGTGCTTTAGCGTTTTAATTAACAAATAATGCAATCTATATAAAAGTATAATAAGAGTTTAATTGATGTGTACTTAGTGTTATTGCCAAATGACCTTTGACAAGCGATTAACATGTTCCCTTCAGCCAGACTAGTTATAGTAAGACCATGAAGGTTATTTATAGGGAAGCTATAGGACTTAAACTCTAGAAATAGACCTTACATCCATATAGTCATGTAATTTTTAATTTAATTAAAACAGGATTACTCTTTTTGAAACCTTAATTTTTTTTCTAAGTGTTCAGAGTCACACAACCTTACTTGTTACTAAGACAAATATGCTGCATTGTTCAAGTTAATCATTTAAGAATGAAGCTAAACCTAACTATATTATGATTGGAAGTCCCACTAGAATATTTTGTAGACCATTTCTTCTTTATTTGATAATGGGGTCACTTCCATTTGTAGTGGTGTTGCAATGAAGATAGGGACTTGGCGTTTGACAAAGTGGGTAGATTGAAGTATTTAAGAAATTATGTCAGATAAGTTAAGCTTATGAGCTATAATAATATTTATTATCTTAGATCAATTGTATATAGACAAATTCAAAATTTTAAAGTTAGCCGTTTGCATTTCTTAAAGGGTGTGTGAGCTTAGTGGACAGAGGAGTCAGCTCCCAAGCAGGGTTGTGTTTTATTTATTTGAAGAAGAAGAAGAAGAAGAAGAAGGTAGTAGTAGTAGAGAAGGCAATGGAGGCCATTGGCCCTTACCCCTTTTTAAGAGGATGGATGGACGTGGCTCTTCATCCAACTATATTTGTCCTTGTCCTAATAATACAAGACAAGTTCTGAATTTCAATTAATAAACGTTGGAAATCCGAAAGTCTAATGAAGCAATGAAGCCAAGGGGAGTTAAGCTTCCAACATCAACGCTTGTCTTTTCGTACCTCCGAATGTCGATTATAAAAACGAAGCGCTGTTACCGACCTCCACCGGCGACGATTAAGAAATTTTGAGGTCCTCTTGCTGCCTGCCACTCGTTTTTGTTATAAAATATGTTTGTTTGTTTGTTTGTTTTTTTTTTTTTTTTTTTTTTGGGGGTAGTGACAACTGACAAGAAGTGATTGATGCTTGTTTCGTTTTTCTCATTATTCTGCACTCGCTATCTGTTCAGGTAAATTCGCTAGGATGGATTTAGTATGCAGGAGGTCAATACCCAATACCCATTGATCTGCTACAAATTCTTCTCTCAGTAACAGGCGAGATCAGGCCTCTTTGTTCAGAAAAAATGGAATTACTGTGGCAAAAAGAAACTACCGACAATGGAAGGAGAAGAGCAGGAAACGTTGAACTCTACCACCCTCTCAAGTCTGAAGCCAGAAGTTCAGCTCTGGTACCGTCCAAACCAACCTATCACTCTGTTTCATTAATCTAATATATATTAAGTGGTGGTCTAGCTGTATGAAGGGGCATTGAAATCTGGAACCCTTGTTTCTAAGTCTCTGTGCTCTATTATCGAACCTATTTTTTTATCAATTATTAAATCTTTCACGGTTTCGATTTCTGGTTCCTTGTCCGTTCTTCTCACTTACCGACCTCTTCTGTGGGAAAAAAAAAAAAAAACAAAGTGTTTTAAAAAGAAAAGTTGATCTCTGGTAGAGTATATTTAAACGGGTTTGAAGCTCGGTTTCCTACGTCTGAAGCAGGAGGCAGTAAGCGATAGGGTTTTGAACATACGGAAGTTTTGGGGGGGGAGCTTCTGTAGATTCACGGTTTTTGCGGTCGGATTTAGGAATCTCCGTTGAATAGTAAGGGGGGTGTTGGTGATTGTGTTCTGACTCTGTATGAAGGAGCAACGAGTAACCCATTCTTGATTCTAGTTTTGTAGAGTATCTGTTGGTTCTGCCCTCCAGTTCTTGAAAGATTCACTGCACTTAACAATTGGGTTTTTGATATCTTTTCAAGTCGTTCTCGGTAATAGCAAGAAATGCTCGACTTTAAATTCAATAAGTCGAAAATGAAGAGGCTTGCCCATTGATTCCGCCCCCAACTCGCGTATTTCTTCGTAATGGAAGAGAAAAGAGGGACGAGGAAACAATCTACTGGGAAACAAGGAGAATCTGAGCAGCGTCGCCGTAGGTTCGCGTTCTGGCCGGCCCCTTCAAACCGTCCTCCTGGTTAGGATCCTCGCATGAGATTCTTCGGCGCTGAGTCTTAAAACATTCCAAGCTTTCAACATATGGCGTCTTTTCCCGGGGATTTTGGAATTAATCGCAGCAGTAATGTTCCAAGAGTCTTCACTGGATATTCTCAGACTCTCGGGTTCAAAGCAACAGGAAGAAGTGGTGGGTCTTCGTCTTCCTCGTCGTTGGTGTTGGATAGTGAAAAAGGAGAGCTAGTGAAAGCTCCCGCGCGTTTGGGCCCCAAAGGTGTTGCTGAGGCAAAAGTGAAGGCGGCTTTAAAGAGCCACAGCGAGGCGGAGCGGAGAAGAAGAGAAAGAATTAATGCTCATCTCACTACGCTGCGGAGTCTTGTGCCCAGCAATGGCAAGGTCTTTCTTTTCCCATACCCCTCTGTATTAAGCTTCCTTTACATCTTTTGCAGTAGTTCGGCGTGGATTGCTTTTTAGTTTCTGGAGCTTCATTAATGGTCACTACTCTAGGTCTTTTTTTCTTTTCCCGTTCTCTATTAAGCTTCCCTTGTTTATTTTGCAGTCAACAGGACTTGGCTTTCTTTTTTTCTTTTCCAGTTCCTATTAAAGCTTCCCTTGTTCATTTGCAGTCAACTGGACTTGGATTTTTTTCTTTTTTTTTTTTTTTTGTTTTTTTTTTTTTAGAGTTTTATTAATGGTTCTGCTTTATATTGTTATAGTGAACTTAAAAGCTAAAGTTCTTTCCTAAGCAGATATACTTCAGTTCGTCATTTAAAGATGTGGCAGTCTTTTTAACCCGACGTTTGCTTTACTTTTTTATGTCCATAGTTCTATAATATTTAAGATTTTGATCGTCTTTCTGGTCTATGTATGAACTGATAGTAGTAGGACTCAGTATGGTGCAAGTAGTGACTAAATAAACTTCTCTAAAACACTTTGTCTCTGATTATATTTTGTCTATTAGGTCAAGAGATTTCTGGCAACATTTGTAGGCATTGTTTCTACTATCTCGTTCCTTACTTGGGTTTTGGGTCTCCATAGATCATATTGATGAACTTTTGTCCGTGTAATGGTTTGGTTCTTTCTTTTCTTGTTTCAGTATTTGGGCTGTTTAAATATTTTTGGTATGTCCATGTGGATTCTTCAGTGTAATTCACTACATTCTTCTCATATAAAATTTTTGTAGGAGTTGGAAAATCAATTTTAGGAAGAGACTGTGTTTGATTGAAGGTAGCATTACCAGTTGAAAGGCCTTGCCAATGATCCTTTATTGCTTACTCAAAATGCTAAAAGATTACCACAAATGTCCTACTGTCCATTTAGTTTTTGCATAATTAACACTATACTCAGGGGCATATCCTGGTTATTCCTGATGTTGTTTCTGTGCTTTTCGGAACTAACAACGGGACCTCGTTGATTATTCCCTTTTATTCTTGTTGTAACTTAACCTGTTTGCGTCAGCTTATTTTAATTTTGCTTGACAAGGGTCTTATTTTATTTTTTGAAGGAGCTCATAGTATTTTTTATGAGGAACTTGTTTTAGTTTTTAAAGGTACTTATTACTTGTTTCATATAATTTTTTTTACAATCTACTTATTAGTTTATACCTTGAACCCCCTAGTCTGGTGAGGCTCAAACCTAACACATCTTGCTATAGAAGACTAACTAATAGTCATCAGTTATATACCACATCCCAAGTCCCGGATGGTACTTTATTATGAAAATATCTGCTTACTTTGTTTGAAATTTGAATTGCTTTTGTATGTCGTGCTATTATTTGTTTCCTTTTGTACATCACTTTCCTTCATATAGTTTGTGATGTTTCCTTCAAGAGAACATGAGCACAAAGAAGTTCAGTACAGGGTTTCTACCGTGTCTTCTGGGAAGTAAAAATTTAGCATCAACATCATCATTATTGATAATAAATTGATGAAATGCAGATGGATAAAGCTGCTCTGCTAGCGGAAGTGATCAATCACGTAAAAGAACTGAAGAGGCATGCCGCTGAAATCAGCAATGGATTTGTAATTCCCACTGAAGTTGATGAGGTGAAAGTGGAGCCTGATGTGGATGAAGTCAACACAGGAGCTTTTCTAATAAAGGCATCGTTATGCTGTGAGGATCGTCCAGAGCTTCTGGCTGATCTAAAACAAACACTTCAATCTTTGAGGCTAAAAACTGTTAGAGCAGAGATCTCAACTTTGGGTGGGAGAGTGAAGAATGTGTTCCTGATGGCATGTGAAGGAAATACCGAAGAAATTGAACGACGTGTTTTTGCAAGCTCTATTCACCAAGCCCTAAAGGCTGTTCTCGATAGAGTCTCTTCTTCTGAGTTTACAGCTCTGGGGGGGTTAAGTAACAAAAGAAGAAGGCTATCTCTATTGGAGTCTTCTAGTTCCTCGTCCTAAATGAATTCATGGAAGGCATGGAAGGTGTGCTATTTTTGTGTTTATACCAGATTGTTGCTTTTATGTCTGTGTTTTTATGCAGCAAGCCATTGGGACAGTAAAGAAACTTGCTGCGACTCTGCCCACCCTACAGCTTGGTGATTGTTGTTGATGCACTGGAGAAGGGGATGTAACTTCTCCAGTTAAGTCCCAGGACCCTGTACCTGGCTTTCCAATTCAGAAAATAGAATAGCCCCAGTAGAAAATGTTAGAACCACCAATCTAATATCTGAAGAGAATCTCTCCGACCAGTCTATTTTTATCTCATATTAGAAGCGTCCTGCAGAGAATATCATGTGGTGTTCATATTCAGTGGGTGTAATCAGGCAGTGTGCCACGCTCTTGTATGTGGGAGTTCCTACTTGTCCTACCAGAGTAACTGCTTTTCTGATGAAGGAAACTTGGTTTAACTCTTTCCAAGCCAAGTTAAAGTTGGATGAATATTCATCAGGTATTAGAACTCACTTGTATGATTCCTTTAGCAAGCATATGGATTACAAGTTTTCTCAGTTAGCTGAGGAACTTTTTCAATTACTGTTACCTCCTTGCATAATATCCTTATGCAACGTTTCATCCTCTGGAGGAGGATTTGCTGAAGGAGAATTTTACAGAATCAGTTCCTAGGGGGAAGATTAGTGAACCTTTTGCGAGACCCAGTTGCTGTGGACTCAATCGAGTTTCTTCTTCCTCGGCTTTTACATGCTAGAGGGACAGACGAACCATGGATCGATCTATCCAGAGGGAAGATACAGAATTTGAGAATGGAAGTTGTGATTTTTATTTTCTGTCTTGTGGTTTCCAAGATGTAGTAAAAGCGTTGTATTATGTACATTATTCTGTATAGGAAAATGTGGCTTTACTCTTCTTCTTCTTCTTCTTCCCGAACTGAGATTTGGCTCCACTCCTCATCCCAAATAGAAGACATCGTCTGTCATTAAGAGGATATAATGCAGGATCCTAACAGGGGCATTCCTGAAATCGACATCAGGCAGTCTGAGCTCTCGAATCCGTGAGTTCCCCTCGCCCTCAGAGCAGCATCCCGCTCCCACCCTGGCGTTCCTTCGCTCCACCTTCCTGAACAGATGCACCACATCTCCCAAACCTCCGCTGCACTTAAAGAACGACCACCCAACTCCGGCGAGGATGCGCGCGAAAGTACCGAAGTTGTCGACCCTGTTACCGGTTAAACGCACGAACAGAGAAATCGAATGAGGTGGGTGGGTGTTGCGTCGATCCTCGACGACGGGCCCTTCACAGGAGACGAGCTTGAAGAAGCCTCCCGATAAGCGAAGAAATTGTCGGAGCTGAGACAGGGGAGCAGAGGAAAGATCGGGAAACGGAAGCGACACTTGGGTCTTGGATAACGGCGGCCAGGAGAAGACGACGGTCGAGAGGGAGGGATCAGGGGAGAAATCCATCCCGATGTCGCGGGCGAGGTTCGCCAGTCTGCAAGCATCGAAGACGATTTCTTGGGTTGGGAGGAAGAGGAGGAAGGGTCGATGATTTCTTCTATGCTGATGACGACGGCGGCGATGGTAGAAATGGTTGAGGAGCAGGGGATCGGTGATGGTGTCGCCCAAAACTAAAGAGCGCACCAACTTCAGCGTGAGCATTATTATTCCGGTACTCGTCGTTTTTTTCCGGCCGCTCGCTCTCCCCGGAGGTCAGATGCTACGCCTACTTCTCCACCATGAGTATGAAGACGGCAACTCCAAGTATAGAATCTTCTCAGCCGACTTGTCAAGAAACATCGAGCAGCAGTACAGCAGGGATTATGTATTCGAAGTTGAAATCCTACTCTCCTTTCTTGTGCTTCTTCATTTTGTTTTGTTTGAATATTTAGACTCTCTCTATGTTGGCCTTTTCTAAAATGATCTCATCCACAGGAGCTTGTACTTTGATTTTAGAGCCTTCCCAACTTTGTAATAAATCATACAATCAGAATCCAGAACCCAAAATACTTGTAATAATCTAAATTAGGCTAATGAAAGCCATGATGAGTCCCAGAACGCAGGGTGAAAGTAGAATCTCTTTTGTTTTCTAAAAATTTAGACCAGGAGAAAAGCTTGCATTTCATTACGGTATAAAGATTGCCATGGCAAAGTCGCGAATGGGCGGCTGCTCACTTCCTCTGGTATTACAAATTGCCTAATAATACACTGAAACAAATATGCACGAGGACGAAGATATTAGACACAAAAAAAAACAAAAATAAGCACTGCAAAAATAATTACACAAAAGAACTGAAATTATACACATATATACATTCGAAGTTGACTTCACGAATTGGTCTATCTATTAGAGCAAGAAATGTTGAGAATATCAAAAGCTCGCCGGGTGATAATAATACAACTCTGGTGAGATGAACCTCAACTGTCACTCCAGTTGTCATCATCAGCTCCCTCGTCACTGCCCACGGCCTGCAAACCAGAAACTTATTCTGGGACTTGGTTTGAATGGGGAAATAATTCGCCAAAAAGATTGAAAAACTAACCTGGCGGATTGCGCTTGCCTTTTCCAAAATTGCTGTCACTTTGGTATTCGTAGTGGTACTTGGATTGGTGTTGGGCCTTGCGGTTGCAGTTGGCCTCAGGCTAAATGACTGCAAATTAGAACACAGGAAAGTGGAAACAGATTAGCACTGTCACAAGGAAACCAACCCTTATAAATAATTCTTGTGTGTAATTGACTTATTCGTGTCCTCAGGCTAAATGACTGCAAATAAAAACACAGAGAAAGTGGAAGCAGACGAGCACTATCACAAGGAAACCAATTCTCATAACTAATTCTTGTCAGCAGACCAGCACTTGGAAACTTATTAAATAAGAGGACACCAGAATTTTGAGGAAATATAATTGCCACGAGGAAAATGAGAACCACAAAAGATTGTGAGAGGCAACTGTTGATGTCTGTCCAAGGTAATGGCAGTTTCCCTGGACTTGGGGCTTAGAAACCACGGAATTTAGACAATTCCCTACTTCCAACAGAAAGGAGAAGAATTTTTCAAACAACAAGGTAATGGCAATTTCCCTGGACTTGGGGCTTAGAAACCACGGAGTTTAGTCAATACCCTATTTCCAACAGAAAGGAGAAGAATTTTGCAAACAACAAGGCTTATACCCACATCCTCAACCCTATCACGTTCAATAAGGCAGTCAACAACTAAGAGACCGTACAGGCATATATATACACATCCAGAGATGCAAACTCAACAGTATGATGAGACTAAACTTTGGCCATTAATTAACAAAGAAAATTTTTGGTTTGCCTTTATGCTGACAAACCTTAGTTCTTATTTGATGCAAAAAGTCTTCTCTTTCATTGACATCTTTCCCATTTGAATCTTGACTCAGTTTCTTCAGTTCCTTTCTTCCATTCACTTTCTGGCCATCAAGCTGCATAAACTGATTGAAAATTATCATAAATAACACCAGTGTTATCAGACATAATGACTTGAACAAAAAAATGGTTGAAAAGAAGTAAACAAGGTTACCATGTTCTTGTTGAGGAATGGTGTAGTTCCATCAATTTGCATAGGAATTAGTGGTTTTGCCTGCTTCTGAGGGGTGGGCATCATAACTAGTTGATCAGTAGGTTGCTCACAAGTTTCAGAGTAAGTAGCATTCTCGGAAATTGACATGGCTCCTTCAGCAGCGAGCAATTTATTAATTAAAATCGGTTGCTCAACTTGTTGATCATTTAATAGGACATTGGTTTCTGGGGTTGTCTTTGGTGTACCATCCACATTCAATTTTGTTTTCCTCCACTGTAATGGAGGAAGGGGAGGTGGAGGAGGGAGCTCAATTGGACATATTGCTGGAGTATCTAAAGAATCTTTGACATTTGAACCATCTCCAGCCTGCTGACTTGTCAAAGAACTCACAGCATCAAAACCCGGAAGATCCCATGAAGCACATTTTGCAGAGGACTTCTTCCCATTTTCAACATTCAAACTGCTAAATTCAAAAGCCTGAGAGGAGGAAGGATCCATCTCTTCCTCAGGGCCCAAAACACTTGATATAGATGAACTCGATGATACTCTACGCAATGCATCATAAAACTCTTGGCTCCCACTTCCATTTATTTCCCCGCCTTCCCAATGCTCAGAATTAGAATCTGAGTGAGGGCTAAGAGGATCATCAGACAGATATGGAGATGATCTGCAAAAGGTATCATCATCAGATTCAAACCCAGAATCCTGAAGTCGATTACAGGACTCTGGAAGAAGTTGAAATGAAGGAAATATCACATCTTGAGTGTTTTCACGAAAATGAGGAGCATCTGGGAAATCAAGTTTAAGCTTAGAAGTCTCTATGCCATTCATGGGGTGGAATGATATTTTCATGTGTTCCAAAGGTGGTGAAGGTGATCCAAATTGGAGGAAATCTGGAACAAAATCTTTGGAAGTTGTCTCATGTATATCATGGTATGCAACTCCACTCAGGCTTTTACGCTCAACACTGTTAGCCCCCTCCGGCAATATTTTAGGATTATTTTCCTCAACATTACTTGGTTCAGTTGTCATATGCACAGGCGGCAATGCTTTCCTCCAAGATGCATTTCTCAGAAATCGATAGGTGAGACCAGAGATACTAGATGATGTTTCCACATTATATTGATCAAGTTCTCCAGCTGCATTCTGATTATTAGCGATGCCGTTAGGACATGATTGATTGCTTTTCCTTGAACTGGTCTCTGAACAACCTATTACAGAGTCTTGAGAATCCTGCTTTTGAAAATTTGAGATACCAAAATCTGAAGGTTTTGATGGTTCAAGTCCCAAAAGTCCACCATTTGTCCAGATCTGAACAGGCGTTACATCTGATATGACAGAAGGTTTTTGTGACTCACCTGATTGAGGTAAAACCTTATTGTCATTTGTGTTGGGAGTGGTGGACTCAGCAGATACAACAGTACCGACAGATTCAAAACCATTTACTGTGGAAGTATCAAAGGGTTCTGACTTGCAGGAGAAATCAGCATTGACAGCATCATCTAAATTAGAATCTAACTGAATGGGATGAGGCTGTTCAATATGGGTGACAGTTTCTTGATGATGTGCGTACGAAGGTTTTTCAAACCTTTCTTTCACCAAGGAAATATGTATTGGAGTTGGAGATTCCCCATCAAAAGAATCTGACATTTGATCTCCTGTTGTACTTGCCTGAGTGGTTGAGCTTTCAATTCCACAAGGACTTACATTGTGTTGAAGCTCAACTTCGTGTTTGGTCTGGCATTCAGAGTCTGTTTCAGTTTCTGTATCCATGGAGTTAAGTGCGTCCATGTAATTGTCAGTCTCACTGGTAACCTCTTCAAGATGGTTTGCACAGGAAAGCAATTCTGGAGCATTTTCAATATCAAACACGATATCCTCTTGATGTGCGTTTTGCGGACTTGTAGTCGACACCTCCGACTTAGATTGGGGAATGCTTGTGGGCGGACACTCTGAAGCAATGCTTTGATCTTCAGGAACACTCTGCTCACAGCTAGGATTCAGAATTTCAGTCTTTTCATCCCATGAAACAAAAGATGATCTTAGAGCACCTTGTTCTGAAAATGATACATGAGGTGAATTCTGTACATCATGTTCTTCATTTTGTTCATTAGGAGATGTTGAGGGGTCATCAGCAAACTTCACTCTTGGCTCAGCTGTATACCGTTCATGATATTCTTGTCCTTGTAATCCCACAGAAGAATCTGAACTGCAAACATTGTTCAGCCTGGATTTTGAATCCAAAGATGTAGATTGACTTGCAAATGGCGAATCTGGCCTTATATGAGATAATTCTTCATGGGGTCCTGTAGATGAACTGGAACTCATGTCATGTTCATGATAGCCCAAACTGGTTTGGGAATTATTATCGATCAATTCACGTGCAATCTCAGATCTTGATCTCATATTAAATGTGGGGGTATTCTCGCCAGTTAACAGTTGTCCACTAGTGTCCAAAGAAACAAACCGCAGTCTGATCAAACAGTAACCAATTGTTAAGTTCACGGACAATAATGAGACGACAAACATTTCTAATAAAGACATCAAACAATAACAAATTATGTGGAATAAAAAGTAACCTGTCACTGCCATATCTTTGTGACATTGAAGAAGCACGCGAGATGTATCCACTCTTGTGTCGTGATCCTTTTCTCTATTAGTAACATGACAGTATATCAGTCACTACTTCCACTCGTAAGACAATAAATTAGAAACATTTTTTGAATTCCAGAATGTACTCATGATTTTATAAAATGATTTCTGCACCAGTGTCACATAAGAATATCTGACCTCATAAAACGAGCATATTCAATTATAAAATTAAGATCACATGATAGCATCATACGACTTTCATCTCAAACAAGAATGTTTATTTTCTTGTTAAACTGCAAAGTTGTTTTTGAGAAAAAGAGAACTACTAGGACAGGAGGGGGAAACCCAAGAGAGGAAGTGAACAAAAAGAAAAGGCTGAGTGCAGCCTGTCCTACAAGAGGTTGTTGACACCAAGTTCCCTACATAACCATGGAATCCAACATCACGTTAGCCAACATTTTATTTCATTTTATTTTATTTTATTTTTTTTAATTAGTGAACCCCATTAACCTACCTAATGTCCCCTAGGGACACGAACTCGAGACCTCCGTGATATCTACCCACATGAGACCACATGAGCTATTGGCTCATGTTAGCCAACTTCAGAGTGTGGACCTAAGAGGCCTCAAAAATTTCTTTCTTCAGGTACCAACCATTCCATATTCAGCAAAGGACCTAGGGAATTTTTTTAGTAGAAAACAAAGATGGGAGGGTGCTGTTGATATTCTCTCTCTTGTCCAGACTTGTTCGCTTCTTCCTCTCTTTCTCACTCTCCCTTCATTCTGTCTTTTCACTATTTATTTATATTTTTTTCTATTATTGATCATATCCCTACTTTTTTCATGATCACCATATTCGTTGTTGTTGTTGTTGTGATCTCCATTATAAAACAGTTGAAGTAGCTCAAAACTCGTTTTCCTCACTTTTTCTGTTTATTCATGTGTAGTAGTTGTAGCTCTCATAATACTAGCAGTAGTAGCACATAATCAGCCAAAGACTATTTCTTGTGGGGGTGTAGTATACCATTTCTAAGTTGTGTACCTTGTGGTGTGACTTCTTTTCTTTGTGAGCTTTCTCTGCTTTCAAAAGTTCTGAGTTAGAACAGGCTTTTCTGAAAAAGGATGGGTCAGAATATCTCTTTAAACACGCACCAGCACCAGCAGGGTCAAACCTGAAATTTTTCACAAATATTACTTTGTGTTGGAATGATTAATAAGAATCAAAGTCCCCAATTCAGTAGGAATTTGTACTTGTCCAGCAAGAACAGGCGTGGCGGGCCTCGACATTCTTCATATGAATCCATGATGAACTGTGGCAAATCACTGTGGCTAAAGTGATTGTTCTCAGTTTTAATATCCGAATGCCAGTCAGAACCTGCAAAGGAAAGGTTCTCTATGACATGAAGCAACATGGAGTGAAACAGCAAAACGTATGAAGACAGGGTTTCAATGATATTATCAAAATAAAAGGCACCTGCAGTGTAAGCAAAATGTATATGACTTCTTTGTGCCGAAATGGCTTGTTCGAGAGGAGGAAGTGCTGCTTCAATGTTTTGTACGCGGATGACCATTTTATGACTTCTAGTAGCTGTAATTGTTACTTGTTCATGCAACTCATGAAAAACTTCAGAAGCAAACCTGCAAGAAGAACCTCAAAGTTACCTTAACTAGTTGACTCGATCTGGCTGGGCTTCCTATATATAAGCATACACCTCTGCAGATACGAAGAGTGAAACACACAAGTTTGTGCTTCCACTACTTAGTTAAGTCAGAATGTTTGTAAATTAGCATTTTTTCCCAATAAATATTTCACTGAAAGTTTCTCCTCATAAATGCTGAGATGGACAACATAACAAACAGACAACTATTTAGATGTATACGTAGTAGCAGATATACTAAAGGCACTTGCTGACAATGAAGAGAACTTCTCGCAGTAGCATATATAACGATGAGTGCTGACATAAACCTTAGTCTCCTCCTAATGGTTAAATAATGTTCTATATGAGACAACGGGCAATGATTTGGGACCACATATGTGAAGATGATGGCATATCGAAAACTGATAACTACCAAGTAATTCGAATAGGGGAAAACTGTCAGCTGATTTAGTTCTCATCACCATGGTGCCTCGTGTCAAAGTATACTAGTTTTATTACATGAACCAAGAGAAGGCCCACTTGTCCGTGAGACCATCATCAAGCATGAATTATCCACTTTGGACATCTTGCTCAACAAGCTGTGGACCAATTTATGAAGACGCCAAAGTCCCAGGAACCGCTCGCTCCTTCCATTTAACTTCTTCTTGCATTTTCTGGACGAAAGTTCACATCCTGACTAGCTACCACACAACGCGTACAAGAAAAAACCTCGCGCGTTTTGAATTCAAATCTAGCTGCTAAACTCCAACACTAGGACACGCATTACAAAATTATACCACGCATTACCCAAAATTAGGGCTGTCGAAGAGCAAAACCGCAGATAAAACAAGGAAGCCACTTTTCCTTTCCTGAGAAGAAGAGACTAAAAAAAAAAAAGAGGGGGGGGAGGAACTCACTCGGCTAGATCGCCCAACTGCCGCAAGATTCCAACCAGTCCCGAAACCGCGACCCCGTCGAGAATCGCCCTGGGGTCTTCCTTGTTGACGGATCGGTAGAGCTCCGGGTCCCCCAAACCAAACTCGTTCCGGACATGGAACCTCACCAGAGGCATTTTGGGATCCTACTCCCTTCCCCAGCAGCACGAAACAGGGTACCCCGAAGTCACGGAAACCGAAGCTCCCCCGCACCAAATGGCGAGCCGAGCAGAGCTTTCATTTGGGAATGAAATAGTTTCAGCGTTTGAGAGAGGAGAAGGTGGTGACGAAGGAAAGAGAGAGAGAGAGAGAGAGAAAGAGAAGATTAGGTGGCGAGACAGCAGCCGGTTAACTGCCGCATGCTAACAGCCCCCGACTCGCACCCCATAAAAAACCATTGCCAACCTTCCAAGCTATTCCTTCTTCCTCATCCCCCTCCCTCCAAACATCAACAATATTCAATACTAGGAAAAAAATAACTAACGTGGACGTAAATATCCCCATTACCCATAGAAATGACCCCCGTATCACTCACTACTCCTCTGAGTCCTCTCTCCTTCGCTCCCAAAGTTTACGAAAAATATGGAACTTTGATATCAAGTTCAACAAATTCGTTAAATAATTAAAACATAGATATTTTATTTAAAGGAAATAATAAATAAGAGGACGACAATTTAGAAGTGTGATGTAAATGAGGGAGCGATGGAAGCCCGGAAGAGTGGGTGGCATGACGTGACCGGTTCCAGAAACGGACGGCGACGGCGACGGCGACGGCCGGACGGAGTCGGCGTTCTTGAGTCAGATCTCGGGGGTTTATTTATTTAATGGAGCCGCGTTAGAGAGTTGAGTGAGACAGGGTTTAAATGCAAAGATATGTTCTGCTGCCTTGTTTTCTTGGGAGCATTTTTTTACGAAAAAACGTACAAAGCCCGAAACGGGATCGAGAATCCCAGTCGGCGTTGACCAACCACACCAGAGCCACTGCCGATTCAGACCCGGAAAAAAAAGAAAAGAAAACAGAGAGAGAAAACTTCGATTTTGTTGGGTTTCTGTCCATCTAAATCTATTCTAATCTATACGAACGGAGAGGTCCCGGGCCTCCCGGCGGGTTGTGTTTCACCGTTTGACGACGGCAATGGCGTCGACCCTGAAGAACGAAACATGGGGGCATGGGGTTTCGTCAGAAATCAGAATCTGACACTGCTCACCGCTCTCAATAAGGTGGACAGATTACAGATACCTTCTTTCTGAAAGGGAAAAAACTGGAAGCAGCAAATTGGGTCGTTCCCTTCCTGCGTTCCATTCATGGTTTGATCATTGTGGAACCGACTGAATCCATTACAGCATTAGCAAGTACTGGCATGGCAATTCTCTGATAATTGTTACCTGCTCCACCTGTTCTTGTACGCTTCTGACCAACAACATCATAACTTTTCCTCAAAAAATGAAGGGTACATCAGCGGGAGCCTTTTTCTTTCTCTTTCGTGCCCACAAATTAATAAAGAAGACACCTCCAAGAACCACCCATCAATTATTTGGAAGCTGCCATGAAACTTGCTCGGAGCATCTCCCAAACTAGGAGATCGACTAGGTCACCTGCCCGTCCAAGCCTCCCTTTTCTTTTCCCTTTTTCCAACATCTTGCATCTTAGATTATTAAGGAATACAGTGGATTTATTATAGTTGTACTAGATTCCTTAATCAAACTGGACTAGGCACTTTGACCTGCCCAGTTCAATTAAACATCAAATGTTTCCTGTTTTTTTCTGAACCAATTAAATTAATGGAAGGGGATCCGCAAAGTCGACAAAGTCCATTTGTGAAGGCTTAACTTAATTAAAATATAATGTGATTTTTTAGTTTCACTCTAGTATTAACTTGTCAATTCCAAAATTTAAATATAATGTGATAAAACAACTTGGCTATTCTTAAAACAAACAATTTATAAGAATCAGCCTAGAAACATTCTTATACCATTTCATGTCAATATATGTATATTTTTATGTAATGAATCTCTAATTTAATAAAATTATATGAATTATTTGATATTGTTTTACTGATACATTTGATTTTATAAATTTAATTTTTTTAGATAGTTTATATCTATTTCAATCTAATTATTAATTTCATATTAGTGTGTTTACTTTTAAAAAATGTCAAAATTAATAATTGTAGACGCCAAAATCCGACGACCCATCTACGGTAAGCCTATTTGCCCACCAATTCATCATTCATTCATAGCCATCTCACCATCATCATCACCATGTTACTACTACTTGACTCCTCCCAAACATCAACCAAGTCTCGGTTGCAAGAGGACCAGAAATAGCAAGTCTTCATCGATCCCCCTCTCTGAGGATCGAAGGAGGAAAAGAAAGAAACGCCAAGTCTTCACTCCCCCTTCTGGGGAGCAGGATTGAGATCCTCTTTCCAAGGATCAACTCTAGGCCCTGGCTACAAATAGCCAAAAAACTGTCACGCCAAGGGTCAGAAATTTCTTTATTTAGAAATTTTCCACCTTAGAAATTTTTCCGAGCCAGAAGTTCATTCAACCTGCCAGTTCTTCAGAGTTCGTCAGTTCACCCAAGAAGCTCTGCACAACTGCCAGTAATGTCAACACGTTGAAATACACGGAACACACATACTTTCGTCCAGCCAACTAAACCTGATGTTCGTTCATGTACACTCACTCAGAGAGTCAAAACTCGTCCTCGAATCAACTGGAAGCAGTAACTTCAACAACACACGAAAATCGAATCAGAGGAAAGCTAGGAGATCGTACCCATGCAATTTCTCAATTCACACCCAACTTGTAATTTTCTCGTTGATTTAATCAATCGGTCGCGCCGTTTCGCGGACCAGAAGATATTCGAGAAAACAAAATTGGCATGCCCGATGGGACCTCTCCTACCTCTCATCTCTTTCTCAGTCGACATAAAAAAAAACCCCCAAATCCAAACCAATGACAGGCAACAACAACAAAAATGTCGACAAGAAGGTCATCCCCACCAGCTCCGCTTACTTGCGACCAGTCGCAGGTACGAGCTTGATTGTCGCATCTGGAGTTCATGGCTCACTAGCTGATTCGCCGACCAACAACCCCGCTCCAACATCTCTGCCACTAGAATCCACGTGGGCCTTGGGATGAGGGCCTTGGCAAGAAGTCTATAGACCGGATAGGCACCATTCATGAGGGACGCACGTCGCCCGAGCTCTTTCTTCCAACCTCAAGCCTCCGCGGCTTCCACTAATTCGGTCGCGGTACCAATCAGACTGATCTCGACAGTATCCATGCCAAGCTATTTGGTCGTAGCAACTACTCCACCGGCCCACAGCCCGGTGGTCAGCCCAACACCAGTCACCACAATAATGGAGGGTTTTGCTCATCCCCGCCATGATTGAACACTTCGAGCGACATGGCTACCCGACTCCTTCCACTTCGGCGTGGAAGACCCAGTCGTCGATTGCAGCTCTCTCTTCAATCCAATCACCAACAATGGCCTTGTCACGCCAATCTACACCGGTGGCCACCCCCTCAATTTGGCCGTCGACCACAATCTCTCCTCACCAGCTTTCACTGGTGATCTCCTCTCTAGTTAGATCGCCAACCACAGCCTCGCCATGCCAATTCACATCTGCGGCCCCTCTTCAACTTGGTCGCTGGTCAAAGTGTCGCCTCTCCGATTCACGAGAGGAGCTACTCCAGCGGCTTCGACCCTCAAAGTTGCCACCATGGCGATTGAAGAGCAGATTGCAGAAATGCAGGCTGCATTGAAAGAACAAAATGCACAGATCCACGCGAAGGACACGTAAATATTAGCCTGTGACGTCTAGATCGTGAAGATGACAGAGAAGTTAGAGCTTCTCACTACCAACACGGGGGATGTCTCACAAGAGGTCGATTGCAACCGGGCGCCAATCAGTGCATCGACCAAACCTCCCCTCGACGAGCTACAGCCTGAAGCTCTGACGAGCACTAGAAGGTTGCGCTTTGAAGAACCAGTCTTCCTCACTCTCAATGCGGTTACCGAGATGATCATCTGCATCGTCCGAAACAATGCCAGAGAAAGCCAGTCTCAAGCTAATGCGAGACCATACACCCGGCGGATCCAGAACACTCCCATGTCGTTCGGCTATCACCCACCAAATTTCTAGCAATTTAGTGGTGATGGCAACCCAAAGTAGCACGTCGCCCATTTCTTCGAGACCTACACAATGCTGGTACCGATGGTGACTTGCTGGTCATCAAGCTGAAGGGATTCTCCTTCGATTGGTACATCGAGCCTCCCTAGGAATCCATTGACAGCTGGGAGTAGTAGGAGCACGAGTTCCTCAGCCGATTTTACAGTACCAAACGCACTGTAACGTTGGTGGAACTCACCAACCTAAAGCCCAAGAAGAGCGAAAAAAGTAGATTGAGCCCAATTACCTTGATTTGTGCTTGATTTGGTTTGAGCTAATCTTAACAGTCGATTTGGTTTTGGTTGTTAGATCGAAATTAAGCCCTTGATCTGTGACTTTGACTGTTCACTATATTCAGGTTAATCCTTCATTTGTAGAGGTCAATTTTGAGAATTTTGATCGAATTGATCATGAAATTGGGACGATCGTGACCGTGGAATTGGGATCATTGATCAAACTGAAATTAGGCTTTCGATCAAAGATCCGACTTTGACAATTAGTCAACTTCGAGTCAATCCTTGATTCGTGAAGGTCAATTTGTTAATTTTGACCTTAATTGACAAAAAATTGAGTTGATCGAGATCTTGGATCATACAACCAATTTTAGACCGTCGGTTCTTGGTCGGATCAAATTTCCATGTTCTACACCTCCGAATCTGGTTCAACCACGTCAAATCGGCTGGCTCGGTTCAATTTTTAAAATGCTGTCAAGGAGTTATAATTTTAAATTCTTAAAAATGGAGGAGACACTTTCCAATTATGTTTTTTACAAATAGAAAGTATTTATATTTTTTGCTAAGATTTGTTCCAATTAAGGCATTGCATAGCACAAGTTAACACAAGAGAAGACCACTTAAAAAGTAGTAGGTTTTATTCAGGGGTGGAAACGAGTTGAGCCGAACCCGAACTCTATCATGTTCAGGCTTCGCTAAATTGATTTTCTTGGAGCTCAAACTCAAGATAGAGCTTGACCTCATACATAGCTCAACTCAAAAAAATATTGAGTATTCAAGCCTGAGCCCGTTTTAAGCATAAACAGAATAAAACCTACTATTTTTTACGTTGAAGAAAATAAGAGAATTAGTATTTATTGAATTAAAATCAATGTTTTAAAAACTGAACCAAACTAGCCAGTTGGACCCGGTTGAACCAGAATCGAATGCTATTCTGGTTCTTATTGACTCGGCCCAGTTCACTGTAACCAACACTATTTTTTCCTCTTTTCCTATAAAAATAATAAATATATGTAACATATAATGTATAATATTCAACAGTCCAACCCAGTCTAACATGGTTCAACCAAAACCGAACATAGCCTCGATTGGTTGGTCGACTCGGTTTTCAAAACATTGATTCAAATATTTTAAAATCAACTTATTTTTCTTATTTTAATTTATTTTTAAAATACTGTATAATTTAATTTGAATAAATATTATTTTAATAATAATTTCTTGTTAATATTTAATAATTTCTAAAAAATATAACTCTAAAATACAAATAAGCTGGCTTTTCTTGCTTTGAGTTGAACTACCTAAAGCTTGAGCTTGACTTGTTTAATTGAACGAACCACCTAAGTTAAAGCTCAAGTTTGATTCAAGCTTGAAAATATTCGAACGGAATCGAGCTATTACTAAGTCTAGCTTAAACCTTTCATGAGCCAGCTTGGTTCAGTTCTACCTCTACCTAAGTGTATATATGGTGATTCTAAAGATACTTTGAAGGGCCTTGACCCACAGCAAATAAGGGTCTTGCATGCGAGTGCGAAGACTTAAAAAAAAAAAAGCACAAAGTCTTATGGTAAGTTTTTTTAGCAACACTATGAAGTTTACTAATGCTTACTAGTGTTGCTATGGGCTTTTTAATACCTAGTAAAAAATAAAATTATTTCCTTTCTTCCTTGGAATTTTTTTAATTAGCTTCTATCACATATCTCATCTTAAATTTTAATTAATAAATAGGACATTATTTTATAATTTTTAAAAATGAAATATGTTTCATAATATCAATATAGTAAATGTTTTACTTTTTTCATAATCTCCAACAACTCGCCCATTAACATTATGCTTGTGTTGAGTTTCACTAGAAGGCTTATAAACAACAGGAGCAGAAGAACATATCCATTTAACCTTTTTTCCCAATGTCAATCGCAAGATATATTTAACTTCTTCCTTTAAATGAACTTAAAAATCTCGCTTATCCACAAAAATATGTTGTCTTTTTTTGTACTGTTTCAGAAAGTAGCCGATGCGGCTCATTAAACCTGTGTTGAAGGTAGCAGTTGATTCTTCTTTTTGGTACTTGTTACAAATAAAGTGTTTTCCTAGACTTGACATGTTCTTTTTTCATTAGTTACTACCAGTTTTGAGTGCTTTCTATTCTATTATTATTTATAGTTGCAGTAACATTGTCAGGCTCTTCGTTGCTTTCATTCTTATTGTTATCTCCCAAAAATAGAGCTGCACTACGAGAAGCTTACAGTAAGAAGAAATTTTTTCCATTAGATCTTCATCCAAAGAATACCCATGATTTGGCATCGCCTCATGACACACCAGGTTATAATATTTCTTTTTCCTATTCAGCTTCCCTGTTGTAGTGTTGCTTTCCTTTACTCATTATTTGTTCAAAGATAAACATCCTTCTGAAAATATCTACTGCACAATTCAAATTTAATAGTATATTGATGTAAGTCGTGGAAACAGTACGAAGAATATGTGTTCTTCTTATTGCAGTCTACTTATTTTTTGCTTACTACTGGCAGCAATGTGTTCCTCTTATTTTCTGTTACATGTATCTATCTAGTTATTTTGGATTTGAGTGAAAGAATAATATTTTATTGTATATTGTATTCTTTGATGTCTTTTGAATAAAAGAATGAACTCTGAGAAAGTGTTGTTTAGTAAACGAAAAGGTATTGTTGATGTCAATTTAATTTAAGTTGCATGATTGATCCTAATTTCTCAACTTCTTGTTTGCTCATTGTTCATAGGAAGTATGGTTGATTCTAAAATGATACTTCAGTACAATTAACCAATTGTGGACTTCAAGGTTTTACCTCTTGTTAAGTACGGAAATAATGTGCCTATTAAAGAGGAAATGGCATATGCTTGGTTAGTATTTAATTTATTTGAGTTTCATATATGAGTATGCTTTTGTCCCGCATTGACTGCGGGCTATATGCATGCTTCTTGGTTTAGTTGTTTGGAGAATTTTAAATAATATTACTTAATTGAACTTTATAAGTGTGTATTTAAAATTAAAATCAAATTTACAAGTATGCCCCTTGTGAGATATCATGAGTGAGAGAGAGTTTGAGAGACAAAAAGAGGAGAAAAAAAAGAAGTAAAAAGAAAGAGAAAGAGTGTATGTGGAGGCAAAAACAAAGAGGTCTAGAGTTCCTACCACTCTATATTCTTGTTTTCTTTAATAAGGTGTTAAATTAAAAAAGTTGCATCTACAACCCCCCATTAATTGTGGGTGGACCAAAAATAGAAAAAATGACTAACTCAAAGAAAATAACCTCTCGAGATAAGTAAATTTCAGTGCTTCCCTTGTATTCCAACTTATCTCTATGTAAGTAGGACCATTCTTGAATATTTAAACAAAATAATTAGACTAAATAGTAGTTATATAAATTATAGATATGTTATCCTCTTCTAATAGAACTATCCGTAAAAACCAAATTTACAAGTATGCCTCTAGTGAGATATCATGAGTGAGAGAGAGTTTGAGAGAAGAAAAGAGAAAAGAAAAGGAAGAGAAAAAAAATATGAGAAGACAAAAACAGAGAGGTCTTGAGATCTTACAACTCTCTATTGTTTATCCTCTTTTATAAGGTGCAGAATTAAAAAGTTGCATTTGTACCCCCCATTAATTATCGGTGGACCAAAATAGAAAAAAAATAACTATATAAAAGCAAATAACCTCTCAAGATAAGTAAATTTTAAAACTACCCTTGTATTCTAACTCCTTTTAATACAAGTAGGGCCATACATGAACACTTAAACAAAAGAAATAAACTAAATAGTAGTTAAATAAATAACAGATTTGTTATTCTCTTCTACTAGAACTTTCTATTTATTATTATTTTTTTGTTTTGGAAGTTGGTTGAGGTGTACTGCTTTTTTCTTCTTTTCTATGTGAGATTAATATTTTTTTAAATCGTGGAAAACATGTACAAACAACTAGCTAACAAAAGAGAAACATATTTTTGTGGATAAGAGAAATTTTTATGTTTCTTTATAAGAAGATGTTAATTATATCTTGCGATTGACATTGGGAAAAAAATATTATTAGATATATTTTTTTGCTCCTGTCGTTAATAAGTCTACTAGAGAAACTCCACATGTAAATTGTTGATGGGCGAGTTGTTGGAGATTATGAAAAAAGTAGGACGTTTAGTGAATTGATAAATAATCTCTTGTCGGAGTCTAACAAATCTGGTCAATATAAATATTTTTATTCAAAAGATTAGTTAGACTCTGACAGGATATTATTTGTCAATATAGTAAACCTTTTACATTTTTCATAATCTCCAACAACTTGCCCATTGACATTATGCATGTGTTGAGTTTCACTAGAAGACTTATTAACGACCGGAGCAGAAGAACATATCCATTTACCCTTTTTCCCAATGTCAATTGCAAGATATATTTAACTTCATCCTTTAAATGAAATTATAAATCTCTCTTATCCACAAAAATATGTTTGTCACTGTTTCAAAATGTAGCCGATGCGGCTCATTAAACCTTTGTTGAAGGTAGCAGTTGATTCTTCTTTTTGGTTCTTGTTGCAAATAAAGTGTTTTCCTAGATTTGACATATTTTTTTTTCATTAGTTACTACCAATTTTGAGTGTTTTTTATTCTATTATTCTATGTAGTTGCAGCTACTTTATCTGGCTCTCTATTGCTTTTATTCTTAAATTTATCTCCCAAAAATAGAGCTGCACTACGAGAAGCTTACAACAAGAAGAAATTTCTTCCATTAGATCTTCATCCAAAGAATACCCATGATTTGGCATCGCCTCAAGATACACCAGGTTATAATATGCCTTTTTCCTATTCGGTTTTCCTGTTCTAGTGTTTCTTTCCTTTACTAATTATTTGTTCAAAGATGTACATCCTTGTGAAAATATCTACTACACAATTCAAATTTATAGGTATATTGTTGTAAGTCGAGGAAACAGTACAAGGAATATGTGTTCTTCTTATTACAGTCTACTTACCTTTCGCTTACTACTGGTAGCAATGTGTTCCACTTGTTTTCTATTACGTGTATCTATTTAGTTATTTTGTATTTGAATGAAAGAATAACTTTTAATGAATATTGTATTCTTTGATGTCATTTGAATAAAAGAATACAATCTGAGATACTGTTATTTAGAAAAAGAAGAGGTATTGTTGATGTCAATTTAATTTAAGTCGCATGATTGATCCTAATTTCTCAACTTTTTGTTTACTCATTGTTGATAGGAAGTATGGATGATTCTAAAGTGATAATCAGTACATTTAACCAATTGTGGACTTCAAAGTTTTACCTATTGTTAAGCATGAAAATAATGTGCCTATTAAAGAGAAAACGACCTATGCTTGGTTAATATTTAATTTATTTGAGTTTCATACATGAGTGTGCTTTTGTCCCGCTTTGATTGCGGGCTATATGCATGTTTCTTGGTTTAGTTGTTTGGAGAATTTTAAATAATATTACTTTATGCAACTTTATAAGTGTGTATTTAAAATTAAAATCAAATTTACAAGTATGCCCCTTTTGAGATATCATGAGTGAGAGAGAGTTAGAGAGAAAAAAAGAGGAGAAAAAAAAGAAGTAAAAAGAAAGAGAAAGAGTGTATGTGAAGGCAAAAACAAAGAGGTCTAGAGTTCCTACCACTCTATATTCTTGTTTTCTTAAATAAGGTGCTAAATTTAAAAAGTTGCATCTATTCCCCCCCATTAATTGTGAGTGGACCAAAAATAGAAAAAAAGACTAAATGTAAGAAAATAACCTCTCGAGATAAGTAAATTTCAGAACTTCCCTTGTATTTCAACTTATCTCGATATAAGTAGGACCACTCCTGAACATTTAAACAAAATAAAAAGACTAAATAGTAGTTATATAAATTATTGATATGCTATCCTCTTCTAATAGTACTATCTGTCAAAACCAAATTTACAAGTATGCCCCTTATGAGATATCAAGAGTGAGAGAGTTTGAGAGAAGAAAAGAGAAGAGAAAAGGAAGAGAAAAAAAGTATGAGAAGACAAAACTAGAGAGGTCTTGAGTTCTTACAACTCTCTATTGTTTATCCTCTTTTACAAGGTGCTGAATTAAAAGGTTGCATTTGTACTCCCCATTAATTGTAGGTGGACCAAAATAGAAAAAAATGACTATATAAAAGCAAATAATCTCTCGAGATAAGAAAATTTCAAAACTACCCTTGTATTCTAACTCCTTTTAATATTAGTAGGACCATACATGAACACTTAAACAAAAGAAATAAACTAAATAGTAGTTAAATAAATAACAGATTTGTTATTCTCCTCTACTAGTACTATCTATTTATTTCATATTTTTTTGTTTTGGAAGTTGGTTGAGGTGTACTGCTTTTTTCTTCTTTTCTATGTGAGATTAATTTTTTTTTAAATCGTGGAAAACATGTACAAACAACTAGCTGACAAAAGAGAAACATATTTGTGTGGATAAGAGAAATTTTTATGTTTCTTTATAAGAAGATGTTAAATATATCTTGCGATTGACATTGAGAAAAAAATATTATTAGATATATTTTTCTGCTCCTGTCGTTAATAAGTCTACTAGAGAAACTCCACATGTAAATTATTGATGGGCGAGTTGTTGGAGATTATGAAATAAGTAGGACGTTTTGTGAATTGATAAATAATCTCTTGTCAGAGTCTAACAAATCTGGTCAATATAAACATTTTTATTCTTTAGATTAGTTAGACTCCAACATGATATTATTTGTCAATATAGTAAACCTTTTACATTTTTCATAATCTCCAACAACTTGCCCATTACCATTATGCTTGTGTTGAGTTTCTCAAGAAGATTTATAAACGACCAGAGCAGAAGAACATATCCATTTACCCTTTTTCCCAATGTCAATTGCAAGATATATTTAACTTCATCCGTTAAATGAAATTATAAATCTCTCATATCCACAAAAATATGTTTGTCTTTTCTAGCACTATTTCAAAAAGTAGCCGATGCGGCTCATTAAACCTGTGTTGAAGGTAGCAGTTGATTCTTCTTTTTCGTTCTTGTTGCAAATAAAGTGTTTTCCTAGATTTGACATATTTTTTTTCATTAGTTACTACCAATTTTGAGTGTTTTTTATTCTATTATTCTATGTAGTTGCAGCTACTTTGTTTGGCTCTCCGTTGCTTTCATTCTTATTGTTATCTCCCAAAAATAGAGCTGCACTACGAGAAGCTTACAACAAGAAGAAATTTCTTCCATTAGATCTTCATCCAAAGAATACCCATGATTTGGCATCGCCTAAAGATACACCAGGTTATAATATGCCTTTTTCCTATTCGGCTTCCCTGTTGTAGTGTTTCTTTCCTTTACTCATTATTTGTTCAAAGATGTACATCCTTGTGAAAATATCTACTACATAATTCAAATTTATAGGTATATTGTTGTAAGTCGAGGAAACAGTACGAGGAATATGTGTTCTTCTTATTGCAGTCTACTTACCTTTCGCTTACTACTGGTAGCAATGTGTTCCACTTGTTTTCTATTACAAGTATCTATTTAGTTATTTTATATTTGAATGAAAGAATAACTTTTAGTGAATATTGTATTCTTTGATGTCTTTTGAATAAAAGAATGAAATAAGAGATACTATTATTTAGAAAAAGAAGAGGTATTGTGGATGTCAATTTAATTTAAGTTGCATAATTGATCCTAATTTCTCAACTTTTTGTTTTCTCATTGTTGATAGGAAGTATGGATGATTCTAAAGTGATAATCAGTACATTTAACCAATTGTGGACTTCAAAGTTTTACCTATTGTTAAGCACGAAAATAATGTGCCTATTAAAGACAAAACGACCTATGCTTGGTTAATATTTAATTTATTTGAGTTTCATATATGAGTGTGCTTTTGTCCCGCTTTGATTGCGGGCTATATGCATGTTTCTTGGTTTAGTTGTTTAGAGAATTTTAAATAATATTACTTTATGCAACTTTATAAGTGTGTATTTAAAATTAAAATCAAATTTACAAGAATGCCCCTTGTGAGATATCCTGAGTGAGAGAGAGTTTGAGAGATTAAAAAAGGAGAAAAAAAAGTAAAAAGAAAGCGAAAGAGAGTATGTGAAAGCAAAAAGAAAGTGGTCTAGAGTTCCTACCACTATATTTTTGTTTTCTTTAATAAGGTGCTAAATTAAAAAAGTTGCATCTATAGCCCCCCATTAATTGTGAGTGGACCGAAAATAGAAAAAATAACTAACTGTAAGAAAATAACCTTTAGAGATAAGTAAATTTCAGAGCTTCCATTGTATTCCAACTTATCTCTATATAAGTAGGACTATTCTTGAACATTTAAACAAAATAAATAAACTAAATAGTAGTTATATAAATTATAGATTTGCTATCCTCTTTTAATAGTACTATTCATCAAAACCAAATTTACATCTATGCCCCTAGTGAGATATCATCAGTGAGAGAGAGTTCGAGAGAAGAAAAGAGAAGAGAAAAGGAAGAGAAAAAAAATATGAGAAGACAAAAATAGAGAGGTCTTGAGTTCTTACAACTCTCTATTGTTTATCCTCTTTTACAAGGTGCTGAATTAAAAGGTTGCATTTGTACTCCCCATTAATTGTAGGTGGACCAAAATAGAAAAAAATGACTATATAAAAGCAAATAATCTCTCGAGATAAGTAAATTTCAAAACTACCCTTGTATTCTAACTCCTTTTAATATTAGTAGGACCATACATGAACATTTAAACAAAAAAAATAAACTAAATAGTTGTTAAATAAATAACAGATTTGTTATTCTCCTCTACTAGTACTATCTATTTATTTTATAATTTTTTTGTTTTGGAAGTTGGTTGAGGTGTACTGCTTTTTTCTTCTTTTCTATGTGAGATTAATTTTTTTTTAAATCGTGGAAAACATGTACAAACAAGTAGCTGACAAAAGAGAAACATATTTTTGTGGATAAGAGAAATTTTTATGTTTCTTTATAAGAAGATGTTAAATATATCTTGCGATTGACATTGGGAAAAAAATATTATTAGATATATTTTTTTGCTCCTGTCGTTAATAAGTCTACTAGAGAAACTCCACATGTAAATTGTTGATGGGCGAGTTGTTGGAGATTATGAAATAAGTAGAACGTTTTGTGAATTGATAAATAATCTCTTGTCGGAGTCTAACAAATCTGGTCAATATAAATATTTTTATTCAAAAGATTAGTTAGACTCTGACAGGATATTATTTGTCAATATAGTAAACCTTTTACATTTTTTATAATCTCCAACAACTTGCCCATTGACATTATGCATGTGTTGAGTTTCACTAGAAGACTTATTAACGACCGGAGCAGAAGAACATATCCATTTACCCTTTTTCCCAATGTCAATTGCAAGATATATTTAACTTCATCCTTTAAATGAAATTATAAATCTCTCTTATCCACAAAAATATGTTTGTCACTGTTTCAAAATGTAGCCGATGCGGCTCATTAAACCTTTGTTGAAGGTAGCAGTTGATTCTTCTTTTTGGTTCTTGTTGCAAATAAAGTGTTTTTCTAGATTTGACATATTTTTTTTTCATTAGTTACTACCAATTTTGAGTGTTTTTTATTCTATTATTCTATGTAGTTGCAGCTACTTTATCTGGCTCTCTGTTGCTTTTATTCTTAAATTTATCTCCCAAAAATAGAGCTGCACTACGAGAAGCTTACAACAAGAAGAAATTTCTTCCATTAGATCTTCATCCAAAGAATACCCATGATTTGGCATCGCCTCAAGATACACCAGGTTATAATATGCCTTTTTCCTATTCGGTTTTCCTGTTCTAGTGTTTCTTTCCTTTACTAATTATTTGTTCAAAGATGTACATCCTTGTGAAAATATCTACTACACAATTCAAATTTATAGGTATATTGTTGTAAGTCGAGGAAACAATTACAAGGAATATGTGTTCTTCTTATTACAGTCTACTTACCTTTCGCTTACTACTTGGTAGCAATGTGTTCCACTTGTTTTCTATTACGTGTATCTATTTAGTTATTTTGTATTTGAATGAAAGAATAACTTTTAATGAATATTGTATTCTTTGATGTCATTTGAATAAAAGAATACAATCTGAGATATTGTTATTTAGAAAAAGAAGAGGTATTGTTGATGTCAATTTAATTTAAGTCGCATGATTGATCCTAATTTCTCAACTTTTTGTTTACTCATTGTTGATAGGAAGTATGGATGATTCTAAAGTGATAATCAGTACATTTAACCAATTGTGGACTTCAAAGTTTTACCTATTGTTAAACATGAAAATAATGTGCCTATTAAAGAGAAAACGACCTATGCTTGGTTAATATTTAATTTATTTGAGTTTCATACATGAGTGTGCTTTTGTCCCGCTTTGATTGCGGGCTATATGCATGTTTCTTGGTTTAGTTGTTTGGAGAATTTTAAATAATATTACTTTATGCAACTTTATAAGTGTGTATTTAAAATTAAAATCAAATTTACAAGTATGCCCCTTTTGAGATATCATGAGTGAGAGAGAGTTTGAGATAAAAAAAGAGGAGAAAAAAAAAAGTAAAAAGAAAGAGAAAGAGAGTATGTGATGGCAAAAAGAAAGTGGTCTAGAGTTCCTACCACTCTATATTTTTGTTTTCTTTTATAAGGTGCTAAATTAAAAAAGTTGCATCTATTGCCCCCCATTAATTGTGAGTGGACCGAAAATAGAAAAAATAACTAACTGTAAGAAAATAACCTCTGGAGATAAGTAAATTTCAGAGCTTCCCTTGTATTCCAACTTATCTCTATATAAGTAGGACTATTCTTGAATATTTAAACAAAATAAATAAACTAAATAGTTGTTATATAAATTATAGATTTGCTATCCTCTCCTTATAGTACTATTCGTCAAAACCAAATTTACATGTATGCCCCTAGTGAGATATCATGAGTGAGAGAGAGTTTGAGAGAAGAAAAGAGAAGAGAAAAGGAAGAGAAAAAAAGTATGAGAAGACAAAAATAGAGAGGTCTTGTGTTCTTACAACTCTCTATTGTTTATCCTCTTTTACAAGGTGCTGAATTAAAAGGTTGCATTTGTACTCCCCATTAATTGTAGGTGGACCAAAATAGAAAACAAATAACTATATAAAAGCAAATAACCTCTCGAGATAAGTAAATTTTAAAACTACCCTTGTATTCTAACTCCTTTTAATATTAGTAGGACCATACATGAACACTTAAACAAAAGAAATAAACTAAATAGTAGTTAAATAAATAACAGATTTGTTATTCTCCTCTACAAGAACTTTCTATTTATTATTATTTTTTTGTTTTGGAAGTTGGTTGAGGTGTACTGCTTTTTTCTTCTTTTCTATGTGAGATTAAAATTTTTTTAAATCGTGGAAAACATGTACAAACAAGTAGCTGACAAAAGAGAAACATATTTTTGTGGATAAGAGAAATTTTTGTTTCTTTATAAGAAGATGTTAAATATATCTTGCGATTGACATTGGAAAAAAAATATTATTAGATATATTTTTCTGCTCCTGTCGTTAATAAGTCTACTAGAGAAACTCCACATGTAAATTGTTGATGGGCGAGTTGTTGGAGATTATGAAAAAAGTAGGACGTTTAGTGAATTGATAAATAATCTCTTGTCGGAGTCTAACAAATTTGGTCAATATAAACGTTTTTATTCACTAGATTAGTTAGACACCGACATGATATTATTTGTCAATATAGTAAACCTTTTACATTTTTCATAATCTCCAACAACTTGCCCATTAACATTATGCTTGTGTTGAGTTTCACTAGAAGACTTATAAATGACCGGAGCAGAAGAACATATCCATTTACCCTTTTTCCCAATGTCAATTGCAAGCTATATTTAACTTCATCCTTTAAATGAAATTACAAATCTCTCTTATCCACAAAAATATGTTTGTCTTTTTTAGCTTTGTTTAAAAATGTAGCCGATGCGGCTCATTAAACCTGTGTTGAAGGTAGCAGTTGATTCTTCTTTTTGGTTCTTATTGCAAATAAAGTGTTTTCCTAGATTTGACATGTTTTTTTTTCATTAGTTACTACCAATTTTGAGTGTTTTTTATTCTATTATTCTATGTAGTTGCAGCTACTTTGTCTGGCTCTCCGTTGCTTTCATTCTTATTGTTATCTCCCAAAAATAGAGCTGCACTACGAGAAGCTTACAACAAGAAGAAATTTCTTCCATTATATCTTCATCCAAAGAATACCCATGATTTGGCATCGCCTAAAGATACACCAGGTTATAATATGCCTTTTTCCTATTCGGCTTCCCTGTTGTAGTGTTTCTTTTCTTTACTCATTATTTGTTCAAAGATGTACATCCTTGTGAAAATATCTACTACATAATTCAAATTTATAGGTATATTGTTGTAAGTCGAGGAAACAGTACGAGGAATATGTGTTCTTCTTATTGCAGTCTACTTACCTTTCGCTTACTACTGGTAGCAATGTGTTCCACTTGTATTCTATTACAAGTATCTATTTAGTTATTTTGTATTTGAATGAAAGAATAACTTTTAATGAATATTGTATTCTTTGATGTCTTTTGAATAAAAGAATGAAATATGAGATACTCTTATTTAGAAAAAGAAGAGGTATTGTTGATGTCAATTTAATTTAAGTTACATGATTGATCCTAATTTCTCAACTTTTTGTTTGCTCATTGTTGATAGGAAGTATGGATGATTCTAAAGTGATAATCAGTATATTTAACCAATTGTGGACTTCAAAGGTTTACCTATTGTTAAGCAAGAAAAAAATGTGCCTATTAAAGACGAAACGACCTATGCTTGGTTAATATTTAATTTATTTGAGTTTCATATATGAGTGTGCTTTTGTCCCGCTTTGATTGCGGGCTATATGCATGTTTCTTGGTTTAGTTGTTTGGAGAATTTTAAATAATATTACTTTATGCAACTTTATAAGTGTGTATTTAAAATTAAAATCAAATTTACAAGAATGCCCCTTGTGAGATATCATGAGTGAGAGAGAGTTTCAGAGAAAAAAAGAGGAGAAAAAAAAAAGTAAAAAGAAAGAGAAAGAGAGTATGTGAAGGCAAAAAGAAAGTGGTCTAGAGTTCCTACCACTCTATATTTTTGTTTTCTTTAATAAGGTGCTAAATTAAAAAAGTTGCATCTATTGCCCCCCATTAATTGTGAGTGGACCGAAAATAGAAAAAATAACTAACTGTAAGAAAATAACCTCTGGAGATAAGTAAATTTCAGAGCTTCCCTTGTATTCCAACTTATCTCTATATAAGTAGGACTATTCTTGAATATTTAAACAAAATAAATAAACTAAATAGTAGTTATATAAATTATAGATTTGCTATCCTCTTCTAATAGTACTATTCGTCAAAACCAAATTTACATGTACGCCCCTGGTGAGATATCATGAGCGAGAGAGAGTTTGAGAGAAGAAAAGAGAAGAGAAAAGGAAGAGAAAAAAAGTATGAGAAGACAAAAATAGAGAGGTCTTGTGTTCTTACAACTCTCTTTTGTTTATCCTCTTTTACAAGGTGCTGAATTAAAAGGTTGCATTTGTACTCCCCATTAATTGTAGGTGGACCAAAATAGAAAAAAAAAAAAATATAAAAAGCAAATAACCTCTCGAGATAAGTAAATTTTAAAACTACCCTTGTATTCTAACTCCTTTTTAATATTAGTAGGACCATACATGAACACTTAAACAAAAGAAATAAACTAAATAGTAGTTAAATAAATAACAGATTTGTTATTCTCCTCTACCAGAACTTTCTATTTATTATTATTTTTTTGTTTTGGAAGTTGGTTGAGGTGTACTGCTTTTTTCTTCTTTTCTATGTGAGATTAATATTTTTTAAATCGTGGAAAACATGTACAAACAAGTAGCTGACAAAAGAGAAACATATTTTTGTGGATAAGAGAAATTTTTATGTTTCTTTGTAAGAAGATGTTAAATATATCTTGCTGTTGAATTGGGAAAAAAATATTATTAGATATATTTTTCTGCTCTTGTCGTTAATAAGTCTACTAGAGAAACTCGACACATGTAGAGTATTGATGGGAGAGTTGTTGGAGATTATAAAAAAAGTAGGACGTGTAGTGTATTGATAAATAATCTCTTGTCGGAGTCTAACAAATCTGGTCAATATAAACATTTTTATTCACTAGATTAGTTAGACTCCGACATAATATTATATTTCTATATAGTAAACGTTTTACTTTTTTCATAATCTCCAACAACTCGCCCATTAACATTATGATTGTGTTGAGTTTCACTTGAAGACTTATAAACGACTAGAGCAAAAGAACATATCCATTTACCCTTTTTCCCAATGTCAATCGCAAGATATATTTAACTTCTTCCTTTAATTGAACTTATAAATCTCTCTTATGCACAAAAATATATTTGTCTTTAGAAGCACTGTTTCAAAAAGTAGCCGATGCAGCCCATTAAACGAGTGTTGAAGGTCGTAGTTGATTATTCTTTTTTTATAAGTTACTACCAGTTTTGAGTGCTTTTTTTTCTATTATTCTATGTAGTTTCATCAGCTTTGTGAGGCTCTCCGTTGCTTTCATTCTTATTGTTATCTACCAAAAATAGAGCTGCACTACGAGAAGCTTACTGCAAGAGGAAATTTTTTCTAAAGAATACGCATGATTTGGCATCGCCTCCTGACACACCAGGTTATAATTTGTCTTTTTCTTATTCTGCTTCCCTGTTCTAGTGTTTCTTTCCGTTACTCATTATTTGTTCAAAGATGTACATCCATGTGAAAATATCTACAACACAATTCAAATTTAATGGTATATTAATGTAAGTCATGGAAACAGTACGAGGAATATGTGTTGTTCTTATTGGAGTCTACTTACCTTTTGCTTACTATTGGCAGCAATGTGTTCCTCTTGTTTTCTATTACATGTATCTATTTTATTATTTTGTATTTGAATGAAAGAATAATTTTTAATGTATATTGTATTCTTTCATATCTTTTGAATCAAAGACTGAAATCTGAGATACTTGTTATTAAGAAAAAAAGAAGAGCTATTGTTGATGTCAATTTAATTTAAGTAGCATGATTGATCCTAATTTCTCAACTTCATATTTGCTCATTGTTGATAGGAAGTATGGATGATTCTAAAGTGATACATCAGTTCAATTAACCAATTGTGAACTTTAAAGTTTTACCTATTGTTAAGCATAAAAATAAAGTGCCTATTAAATAGGAAACGACCTATACTTGGTTAGTATTTAATTTATTTGAGTTTCATATATGAGTGTGCTTTTGTCCCGCATTGACTGCGGGCTATATGCATGTTTCTTGGTTTAGTTGTTTGGAGAATTTTAAATAATATTACTTTATTCAACTTTTTTAGTGTGTATTTAAAATTAAAATCAAATTTACAAGTATGCCCCTTATGAGATATCATGAGTGAGAGAGAGTTTGAGAGAAAAAAAGAGGAGAAAAAAAAAAAAAAGTTAAAAGAAAGAAAAAAGAGAGTATGTGAAGGCATAAACAATGAGGTCTAGAGTTCCTACCACTCTATCTTCATGTTTTCTATAATAAGGTGCTAAATTTAAAAAGTTGCATCTATAGCCCCCATTAATTATGACTGGACCAAAAATAGAAAAAATGACTAACTGTAAGAAAATAACCGATCGAGATAAGTAAATTTCAGAGCTTCCCTTGTATTCCAACTTATCTCTATATAAGTAGGACTATTTTTGAACATTTAAACAAAATAAATAGACTAAATAGTAGTTATATAAATTATAGATTTGCTATCCTTTTGTAATAGTACTATCCGTCAAAAGCATATTTAAAACTATGCCCCTGGTAAGATATCATGAGTGAGAAAGATTCTGAGAGAAGAAAAGAGAAGAGAAAAGGATGAGAAAAAAAGTATGAGAAGACAAAAACAGAGATGTCTTGAGTTGCTACAACTCTCTATTGTTTATCCTCTTTTATGAGGTGCTGAATTAAAAAGTTGCATTTGTACTCCCCATTATTTTGTAGGTGGACCAAAATAGAAAAAAAATGACTATATAAAAGCAAATAACCTCTCGAGATAAGTAAATTTCAAACCTACCCTTGTATTCCAACTCCTGTTATACAAGTAGGACCACACTTGAACACTTAAACAAAAGAAATAAACTAAATGTAGTTAAATAAATAACAGATTTGTTATTCTCCTCTACTAGTACTATCTATTTATTATTATTTTTTTTGTTTTGGATGTTGGTTGAGGTGTACTTCTTTTTTCTTCTTTTCTATGTGAGATTAATATTTTTCTAAATCGTAGAAAACATGTACAAAACAACTAGCTGACCAAAGAGAAACATATTTTTGTGGATAAGAGAAATTTTTATGTTTCTTTAAAGGAAGATGTTAAATATATCTTGCGGTTGACATTGGGATAAAAGTATTATTAGATATATTTTTTTGCTCCTGTCGTTAATAAATCTACTAGAGAAACTCGACACATGTAAAGTGTTGATGGGCGAGTTATTTAAGATTATGAAAAATGTAGAACGTTTAGTGTATTGATAAATAATCTCTTGTCGAAGTCTAAGAAATCAGGTCAATATAAACGTTTTTATTCACTAGGTTAGTTAGACTCTGACATG
Organism: Aristolochia fimbriata; assembly: GCA_019845555.1. Taxonomy (NCBI): domain Eukaryota; kingdom Viridiplantae; phylum Streptophyta; class Magnoliopsida; order Piperales; family Aristolochiaceae; genus Aristolochia; species Aristolochia fimbriata. The sequence continues at coordinate 12,194,664 of CM034081.1, forward strand.
ATATTATATGTCAATATAGTAAACATTTTACTTTTTTCATAATCTCCAACAACTAGCCCATTAACATGATGCTTGTGATGAGTTTCAGTAGAAGACTTATAAACGACAGGAGCAGAAGAACATATCCATTTACCCTTTTTTCCAATGTCAATCGCAAAATATATATAAATCTCTCTTATCAACAAAAATATGTTTGTCTTTTTTAGCATTGTTTCAAAAAGTAGTCGATGTGGCTCGTTAAACCTGGGTTGAAGGTAGCAATTGATAGCTCTTTTTGGTTCTTGTTGCAAATAAAGTATTTTCCTAGACTTGGCATGTTCTTTTTTCATTAGTTACTACAAGTTTTGAGTGCTTTTTATTCTATTATTCTATATAGTTGCAGCAACTTTGTGAGGCTCTCCGTTGCTTTCATTCTTATTGTTATCTCCCAAAAATTGAGCTCCACTACAAAAAGCTTACAGCAAGAAGAAATTTCTTCCATTACATCTTTATCCAAAGAATACCCATGATTTGGCATCACCTAATGACACACCAGGTAATATGTTTTTTTCCTATTCAGCTTCTTTGTTGTAGGGTTTCTTTCCTTTACTCATTATTTGTTCAAAAACGTACATCCTTGTGAAAATATCAATTGCACAATTCAAACTTAATGGTATATTATTGTAAGTCGTAGAAAAAGTACGAGGAATATGTGTTCCTGTTATTGCAGTGTACTTACCTTTTGCTTACTACTGGCAACAATGCGTTCCTCTTATTTTCTATTACATGTATCTATTTAGTTATTTTGGATTTGAATAAAAGAATAACTTTTTAATGTATATTGTATTCTTTAATATCTTTTGAATAAAAGAATGAAAACAAAGATACTGTAGTTTAGAAAAAAAAGAGGTATTATTGATGTCAATTTAATTTAAGTTGAATGATTGATCCTAATTTCTTAACTTCTTGTTTGCACATTGTTGATAGGAAGTATGGATGATTCTATAGTGATACTTCAGTACAATTACCCAATTGTGGACATCATGGTTTTACCTCTTGTTTAGCACGGAAATAATGTGCCTATCAAAGAGGAAACGACTATGCATGGTTAGTATTTAATTTATTTGAGTTTCATATATGAGTGTGCTTTTGTTCCGCATTGACAGTGGGCTATCTGCATGTTTCTTGGTTTAGTTATTTGGAGAATTTTAAATAATATTACTTTATTCAACTTTATAAGTGTGTATTCAAAATTAAAATCAAATTTACAAGTATGCCCCTTGTGAGATATCATGAGTGAGAGAGAGTTTGAGAGAAAAAAAGAGGAGAAAAAAAAAATAAAAAGAAAGCGAAAAGAGAGTATGTGAAGGCAAAAAGAAAGTGGTCTAGAGTTTCTACCACTCTATATTTTTGTTTTCTTTAATAAGGTGCTAAATTAAAAAAGTTGCATCTATAGCCCCCCATTAATTGTGAGTGGACCAAAAATAGAAAAAAAACTAACTAACTGTAAAAAATAACCTCTAGAGATAAGTAAATTTCAGAGCCTCCCTTGTATTCCAACTTATCTCTATATAAGTAGGACCATTTTTTAACATTTAAACAAAATAAATAAACTAAATAGTAGTTATATAGATTTGCTATCCTCTTCTAATAGTACTATTCGTCAAAACCAAATTTACATGTACGCCCCTAGTGAGATATCATGAGTGAGAGAGAGTTTGAGAGAAGAAAAGAGAAGAGAAAAGGAAGAGAAAAAAAGTATGAGAAGACAAAAACAGAGAGGTTTTGAGTTGCTACAACTCTCTATTGTTTATCCTCTTTTATGAGGTGCTGAATTAAAAAGTTGCATTTGTACTCCCCATTAATTGTAGGTGGACCAAAATAGAAAAAAATGACTATATAAAAGCAAATAACCTCTCGAGATAAGTAAATTTCAAAACTACCCTTGTATTCCAACTCCTTGTAATACAAGTAGGACCACACTTGAACACTTAAACAAAAGAAATAAACTAAATGTAGTTAAATAAATAACAGACTTGTTATTCTCCTCTACTAGTATTATCTATTTATTATTATTTTTTTTGTTTTGGAAGTTGGTTGAGGTGTACTTCTTTTTTCTTCTTTTCTGTGTGAGATTAATATTTTTTTAAATTGTGGAAAACATGTACAAACAAGTAGCTGACCAAAGAGATACATATTTTTGTGGATAAGAGAAATTTTTATGTTTTTTTAAAGGAAGATGTTAAATATATCTTGCGGTTGACATTGGGATAAAAGTATTATTAGATATACTTTTCTGCTCCAGTCGTTAATAAGTCTACTAGAGAAACTCGACACATGTAAAGTGTTCATGGGCGAGTTGTTTAAGATTATGAAAAAAGTAGAACGTTTAGGGTATTCATAAATAATCTCTTGTCGGAGTCTAACAAATCATGTCAATATAAACGTTTTTATTCACTAGGTTAGTTAGACTCCGACATGATATTATATGTCAATATAGTAAACGTTTTACTTTTTTCATAATCTCCAACAACTCGTCCATTAATATTATGCTTGTGATGAGTTTCACTAGAAGACTTATAAACGACAGGAGCAGAAGAACATATCCATTTACCCGTTTTTCTAATGTCAATCGCAAAATATATTTAAATCTCTCTTATCAACAAAAATATGTTTTTCTTTTTTAGCTTTGTTTCAAAAAGTAGTCGATGTGGCTCATTAAACCTGGGTTGAAGGTAGCAGTTGATAGTTCTTTTTGGTTCTTGTTACAAATAAAGTATTTTCCTAGACTTGGAATGTTCTTTTTTCATTAGTTACTACCACTTTTGAGTGCTTTTTATTCTATTATTCTATAAAGTTGCAGCAACTTTGTGAGGCTCTCCGTTGCTTTCATTCTTATTGTTATCTCCCAAAAATAGAGCTCCACTACGAGACGCTTACAGCAAGAAGAAATTTCTTCCATTAGATCTTCATCCAAAGAATACCCATGATTTGGCATCACCTCATGACACACCAGGTTATAATATATTTTTTTCCTATTCAACTTCCCTGTTGTAGCGTTTCTTTCCTTTACTCATTATTTGTTCAAAAACGTACATCCTTGTGAAAATATCAATTGCACAATTCAAACTTAATGGTATATTGTTGTAAGTCATAGAAAAAGTACGAGGAATATGTGTTCTTCTTATTGCAGTCTACTTACCTTTTGCTTACTGCTGGCAGCAATGTGTTCCTCTTATTTTCTATTACAAGTATCTATTTAGTTATTTTAGATTTGAATAAAAGAATAATTTTTAATGTATATTGTATTCTTTAATAGCTTTTGCATAAAAGAATGAAAACAAAGATACTGTTGTTTAGAAAAAAAAGAGGTATTGTTGATGTCAATTTAATTTAAGTTGAATGATTGATCCTAATTTCTCAACTTCTTATTTGCACATTGTTGATAGGAAGTATGGATGATTCTATAGTGATACTTCAGTACAATTACCCAATTGTGGACATCATGGTTTTACCTCTTGTTAAGCACGGAAATAATGTGCCTATTAAAGAGGAAACGACTATGCATGGTTAGTATTTAATTTATTTGAGTTTCATTTATGAGTGTGGTTTTGTCCCGCATTGACAGTGGGCTATCTGCATGTTTCTTGGTTTAGTTATTTGGAGAATTTTAAATAATATTACTTTTTTCAACTTTATAAGTGTGTATTTAAAATTAAAATCAAATTTACAAGTATGCCCCTTGTGAGATATCATGAGGGAGAGAGAGTTTGAGAGAAAAAAAGTGGAGAAAAAAAAGAAGTTAAAAGAAAGAGAAAGAGTGTATGTGAAGGCAAAAACAAAGAGGTCTAGAGTTCCTACCACTCTATATTCTTGTTTTCTATAATAAGGTGCTAAATTGAAAAGGTTGCATCTATTGCCCCCCATTAATTGTGAGTGGACCAAAAATAGAAAAAAAGTCTAAATGTAAGAAAATAACCTCTCGAGATAAGTAAATTTTAGAACTTCCCTTGTATTTCAACTTATCTCGATATAAGTAGGATCACTCCTGAACATTTAAACAAAATAAATAGACTATCTGTCAAAACCAAATTTATAAATATGCCCCTTATGAGAAAAGGAAGAGAAAAAAAGTATGAGAAGACAAAAACAGAGAGGTTTTGAGTTGCTACAACTCTCTATTGTTTATCCTCTTTTATGAGGTGCTGAATTAAAAAGTTGCATTTGTACTCCCCATTAATTGTAGGTGGATCAAAATAAAAAAAAATGACTATTTAAAAGCAAATAATCTCTCGAGATAAGTAAATTTCAAAACTACCCTTGTATTCCAACTCCTTTTATACAAGTTGGACCACACTTGAACACTTAAACAGAAGAAATAAACTAAATGTAGTTAAATAAATAACAGATTTGTTATTCTCCTCTACTAGTACTATCTATTTATTATTATTTTTTTTGTTTTGGATGTTGGTTGAGGTGTACTTTTTTCTTCTTTTCTATGTGAGATTAATATTTTTCTAAATCGTGGAAAACATGTACAATCAACTAGCTGACCAAAGAGAAACTTATTTTTGTGGATAAGAGAAATTTTTGTGTTTCTTTAAAGGAAGATGTTAAATATATCTTGCGGTTGACATTGGGATAAAAGTATTATTAGACATATTTTTCTGCTCCCGTCGTTAATAAGTCTACTAGAGAAACTCGACACATGTAAAGTGTTGCTGGGCGAGTTGTTTAAGATTATGAAAAAAGTAGGACGTTTAGGGTATTGATCGGAGTCTAAGAAATCAGGTCAATATAAACGTTTTTATTCACTAGGTTAGTTAGACTCCGATATGATATTATATGTCAATATAGTAAACATTTTACTTTTTTCATAATCTCCAACAACTCGCCCATTAACATTATGTTTGTGATGAGTTTTAGTAGAAGACTTATAAACGACAGAAGCAGAAGAACATATCCATTTACCCTTTTTTCCAATGTCAATCGCAAAATATACTTAAATCTCTCTTATTGACAAAAATATGTGTCTTTTTTAGCATTGTTTCAAAAAGTAGCCGATGTGGCTCATTAAACCTGGGTTGAAGGTAGCAGTTGATAGTTCTTTTTGGTTCTTGTTGCAAATAAAGTATTTTCCTAGACTAGGCATATTCTTTTTTTATTAGTTACTACCAGTTTTGAGTGCTTTTTATTCTATTATTCTATACAGTTGCAGCAACTTTGTGAGGCTCTCCGTTGCTTTCATTCTTATTGTTATCTCCCAAAAATAGAGCTACACTACGACAAGCTTACAGCATGAAGAAATTTCTTCTATTAGATCTTCATACTAAGAATACCCATGATCTGGCATTGCTTCATGACACACCAGGTTGTAATATGACTTTTTCCTATCCAGCTTCCCTGTTGTACGATTTCTTTCCTTTACTCATTATTTGTTCAAAAATATACATGCTTGTGAAAATATCAACTGCACAATGCAAACTTAATGGTATATTGATGTAAGTCGTAGAAAAACTATGAGGAATATGTGTTCTTCTTATTGCAGTCTACTTACGTTTTGCTTACTGCTGGCAGCAATGTGTTCCTCTTGTTTTCTATTACATGTATCTATTTAGTTATTTTGGATTTGAATGAAAGAATAACTTTTTAATGTATATTGTATTATTTAATATCTTTTGAGTAAAAGAATGAAATCAGAGATACTGTTGTTAAGAAAAAAAAGAGGTATTGTTGATGTCAATTTAATTTAAGTTGAATGATTGATCTTAATTTCTAAACTTCTTGTTTGCTCATTGTTGATAGGAAGTATGGATGATTCTATAGTGATACTTCAGTACAATTACCCAATTGTGGACTTCATGGTTTTACCTCTTGTTAAGCACGAAAATAATGTGCCTATTAAAAAGGAAACAACTATGCATGGTTAGTATTTAATTTATTTGAGTTTCAAATATGAGTGTGCTTATGTCCCGCATTGACTGCGGGCTATATGCAGTTTTCTTAGTTTAGTTGTTAGGAGAATTTTAAATAATATTACTTTATTTAACTTTATAAGTGTGTACTAAAAATTAAAATTAAATTTACAAGTATGCCCTTGGTGAGATATCCTGACTGAGAGAGAGTTAGAGAGAAAAAAAGAGGAGAAAAAAAAAGAAGTAAAAAGAAAGAGAAAGAGAGTATGTGAAACCAAAAATAAAGAGGTCTAGATTTCGTACTACTCTATATTCTTGTTTTCTTTTATAAGGTGCTAAATTAAAATAGTTGCATCTATAGCCCCCCTTTAATTGTGAGTGGACAAAAAATAGAAAAAATGACTAATTGAAAGAAAATAACCTCTCGAGATAAGTAAATTTCAGAGCTTCCCTTGTATTCCTACTTATCTCTATATAAGTAGGACTATTCTTGAACATTTAAACAAAATAAATAAACTAAATAGTAGTTATATAAATTATAGATTTGCTATCCTCTTCTAATAGTACTATTCGTCAAAACCAAATTTACATGTATGCCCCTAGTGAGATATCATCAGTGAGAGAGAGTTCGAGAAAAGAAAAGAGAAGAGAAAAGGAAGAGAAAAAAAGTATGAGAAGACAAAAATAGAGAGGTCTTGAGTTCTTACAACTCTCTATTGTTTATCCTCTTTTACAAGGTGCTGAATTAAAAGGTTGCATCTGTACTCCCCATTAATTGTAGGCGGACCAAAATAGAAAAAAATGACTATTTAAAAGCAAATAATCTCTCGAGATAAGTAAATTTCAAAACTACCCTTGTATTCTAACTCCTTTTAATATTAGTAGGACCATACATGAACATTTAAACAAAAAAAATAAACTAAATAGTAGTTAAATAAATAACAGATTTGTTATTCTCCTCTACTAGTACTATCTATTTATTTTATAATTTTTTTGTTTTGGAAGTTGGTTGAGGTGTACTGCTTTTTTCTTCTTTTCTAGGAGATTATTTTTTTTTTAAATCGTGGAAAACATGTACAAACAACTAGCTGACAAAAGAGAAACATATTTTTGTGGATAAGAGAAATTTTTATGTTTCTTTATAAGAAGATGTTAAATATATCTTGCGATTGACATTGGGAAAAAAATATTATTAGACATATTTTTCTGCTCCTGTCGTTAATAAGTCTACTAGAGAAACTCCACATGTAAATTGTTGATGGGCGAGTTGTTGGAGATTATGAAATAAGTAGAACGTTTTGTGAATTGATAAATAATCTCTTGTCGGAGTCTAACAAATCTGGTCAATATAAATATTTTTATTCAAAAGATTAGTTAGACTCTGACAGGATATTATTTGTCAATATAGTAAACCTTTTACATTTTTCATAATCTCCAACAACTTGCCCATTGACATTATGCATGTGTTGAGTTTCACTAGAAGACTTATAAACGACCGGAGCAGAAGAACATATCCATTTACCCTTTTTCCCAATGTCAATTGCAAGATATATTTAACTTCATCCTTTAAATAAAATTATAAATCTCTCTTATCCACAAAAATATGTTTGTCACTGTTTCAAAATGTAGCCCATGCGGCTCATAAAACCTTTGTTGAAGGTAGCAGTTGATTCTTCTTTTTGGTTCTTGTTGCAAATAAAGTGTTTTCCTAGATTTGACATATTTTTTTTTCAATAGTTACTACCAATTTTGAGTGTTTTTTATTCTATTATTCTATGTAGTTGCAGCAACTTTATCTGGCTCTCTGTTGCTTTTATTCTTATTGTTATCTCCCAAAAATAGAGCTGCACTACGAGAAGCTTACAACAAGAAGAAATTTCTTCCATTAGATCTTCATCCAAAGAATACCCATGATTTGGCATCGCCTCAAGATACACCAGGTTATAATATGCCTTTTTCCTATTCGGTTTTCCTGTTCTAGTGTTTCTTTCTTTTACTAATTATTTGTTCAAAGATGTACATCCTTGTGAAAATATCTACTACACAATTTAAATTTATAGGTATATTGTTGTAAGTCGAGGAAACAGTACAAGGAATATGTGTTCTTCTTATTACAGTCTACTTACCTTTCGCTTACTACTGGTAGCAATGTGTTCCACTTGTTTTCTATTACGTGTATCTATTTAGTTATTTTATATTTGAATGAAAGAATAACATTTAATGAATATTGTATTCTTTGATGTCTTTTGAATAAAAGAATACAATCTGAGATACTGTTATTTAGAAAAAGAAGAGGTATTGTTGATGTCAATTTAATTTAAGTTGCATGATTGATCCTAATTTCTCAACTTTTTGTTTACTCATTGTTGATAGGAAGTATGGATGATTCTAAAGTGGTAATCAGTACATTTAACCAATTGTGGACTTCAAAGTTTTACCTATAGTTAAGCACGAAAATAATGTGCCTATTAAAAAGGAAACAACTATGCATGGTTAATATTTAATTTATTTGAGTTTCATACATGAGTGTGCTTTTGTCCCGCTTTGATTGCGGGCTATATGCATGTTTCTTGGTTTAGTTGTTTGGAGAATTTTAAATAATATTACTTTATGCAACTTTATAAGTGTGTATTTAAAATTAAAATCAAATTTACAAGTATGCCCCTTGTGAGATATCATGAGTGAGAGAGAGTTTCAGAGAAAAAGAGAGGAGAAAAAAAAAAGTAAAAAGAAAGAGAAAGAGAGTATGTGAAGGCAAAAAGAAAGTGGTCTAGAGTTCCTACCACTCTATATTTTTGGTTTCTTTAATAAGGTGCTAAATTAAAAAAGTTGCATCTATAGCCCCCCATTAATTGTGAGTGGACCGAAAATAGAAAAAATAACTAACTGTAAGAAAATAACCTCTGGAGATAAGTAAATTTCAGAGCTTCCCTTGTATTCCAACTTATCTCTATATAAGTAGGACTATTCTTGAACATTTAAACAAAATAAATAAACTAAATAGTAGTTATATAAATTATAGATTTGCTTACCTCTTCTAATAGTACTATTAGGTCAAAACCAAATTTACATGTACCCCTGGTGAGATATCATGAGCGAGAGAGAGTTTGAGAGAAGAAAAAGAGAAGAGAAAAGGAAGAGAAAAAAAAGTATGAGAAGACAAAAATAGAGAGGTCTTGTGTTCTTACAACTCTCTATTGTTTATCCTCTTTACAAGGTGCTGAATTAAAAGGTTGCATTTGTACTCCCCATTAATTGTAGGTGGACCAAAATAGAAAAAAAAAAACTATAAAAAGCAAATAACCTCTCAAATAACCTCTCGAGATAAGTAAATTTTAAAACTACCCTTGTATTCTAACTCCTTTTAATATTAGTAGGACCATACATGAACACTTAAACAAAAGAAATAAACTAAATAGTAGTTAAATAAATAACAGATTTGTTATTCTCCTCTACCAGAACTTTCTATTTATTATTATTTTTTTGTTTTGGAAGTTGGTTGAGGTGTACTGCTTTTTTCTTCTTTTCTATGTGAGATTAAAATTTTTTTAAATCGTGGAAAACATGTACAAACAAGTAGCTGACAAAAGAGAAACATATTTTTGTGGATAAGAGAAATTTTTATGTTTCTTTATAAGAAGATGTTAAATATATCTTGCGATTGACATTGGAAAAAAAATATTATTAGATATATTTTTTTTTGCTCCATCGTTAATAAGTCTACCGAGAGAAACTCCACATGTAAATTGTTGATGGGCGAGTTGTTGGAGATTATGAAAAAAGTAGGACGTATTGTGAATTGATAAATAATCTCTTGTCGGAGTCTAACAAATCTTGTCAATATAAACATTTTTATTCTTTAGATTAGTTAGACTCCAACATGATATTATTTGTCAATATAGTAAACCTTTTACATTTTTCATAATCTCCAACAACTTGCCCATTAACATTATGCTTGTGTTGAGTTTCACAAGAAGACTTATAAATGACCAGAGCAGAAAAACTTATCCATTTACCCTTTTTCCCAATGTCAATTGCAAGATATATTTAACTTCATCTTTTAAATGAAATTATAAATCTCTCTTATCCACAAAAATATGTTTGTCTTTTTTAGCACTGTTTCAAAAAGTAGCCGATGTGGCTCATTAAACCTGTGTTGAAGGTAGCAGTTGATTCTTCTTTTTTTTGTTCTTGTTGCAAATAAAGTGTTTTCCTAGATTTGACATATTTTTTTTTTTCATTAGTTACTACCAATTTTGAGTGTTTTTTTATTCTATTATTCTATGTAGTTGCAGCTACTTTGTCTGGGCTCTCCGTTGCTTTCATTCTTATTGTTATCTCCCAAAAATAGAGCTGCACTACGAGAAGCTTACAACAAGAAGAAATTTCTTCCATTATATCTTCATCCAAAGAATACCCATGATTTGGCATCGCCTAAAGATACACCAGGTTATAATATGCCTTTTTCCTATTCGGCTTCCCTGTTGTAGTGTTTCTTTTCTTTACTCATTATTTGTTCAAAGATGTACATCCTTTTGAAAATATCTACTACATAATTCAAATTTATAGGTATATTGTTGTAAGTCGAGGAAACAGTACGAGGAATATGTGTTCTTCTTATTGCAGTCTACTTACCTTTCGCTTACTACTGGTAGCAATGTGTTCCACTTGTATTCTATTACAAGTATCTATTTAGTTATTTTGTATTTGAATGAAAGAATAACTTTTAATGAATATTGTATTCTTTGATGTCTTTTGAATAAAAGAATGAAATATGAGATACTGTTATTTAGAAAAAGAAGAGGTATTGTTGATGTCAATTTAATTTAAGTTGCATGATTGATCCTAATTTCTCAACTTTTTGTTTGCTCATTGTTGATAGGAAGTATGGATGATTCTAAAGTGATAATCAGTATATTTAACCAATTGTGGACTTCAAAGGTTTACCTATTGTTAAGCACGAAAAAAATGTGCCTATTAAAGACGAAACGACCTATGCTTGGTTAATATTTAATTTATTTGAGTTTCATATATGAGTGTGCTTTTGTCCCGCTTTGATTGCGGGCTATATGCATGTTTCTTGGTTTAGTTGTTTGGAGAATTTTAAATAATATTACTTTATGCAACTTTATAAGTGTGTATTTAAAATTAAAATCAAATTTACAAGTATGCCCCTTGTGAGATATCATGAGTGAGAGAGAGTTTCAGAGAAAAAAAGAGGAGAAAAAAAAAAGTAAAAAGAAAGAGAAAGAGAGTATGTGAAGGCAAAAAGAAAGTGGTCTAGAGTTCCTACCACTCTATATTTTTGTTTTCTTTAATAAGGTGCTAAATTAAAAAAGTTGCATCTATAGCCCCCCATTAATTGTGAGTGGACCGAAAATAGAAAAAATAACTAACTGTAAGAAAATAACCTCTGGAGATAAGTAAATTTCAAAGCTTCCCTTGTATTCCAACTTATCTCTATATAAGTAGGACTATTCTTGAACATTTAAACAAAATAAATAAACTAAATAGTAGTTATATAAATTATAGATTTGCTTACCTCTTCTAATAGTACTATTCACAAAACCAAATTTACATGTAATACTGGTGAGATATCATGAGCGAGAGAGAGTTTGAGAGAAGAAAAGAGAAGAGAAAAGGAAGAGAAAAAAAGTATGAGAAGACAAAAATAGAGAGGTCTTGTGTTCTTACAACTCTCTTTTGTTTATCCTCTTTTACAAGGTGCTGAATTAAAAGGTTGCATTTGTACTCCCCATTAATTGTAGGTGGACCAAAATAGAAAAAAAAAAACTATATAAAAGCAAATAACCTCTCGAGATAAGTAAATTTTAAAACTACCCTTGTATTCTAACTCCTTTTAATATTAGTAGGACCATACATGAACACTTAAACAAAAGAAATAAACTAAATAGTAGTTAAATAAATAACAGATTTGTTATTCTCCTCTACCAGAACTTTCTATTTATTATTATTTTTTTGTTTTGGAAGTTGGTTGAGGTGTACTGCTTTTTTCTTCTTTTCTATGTGAGATTAAAAATTTTTTAAATCGTGGAAAACATGTACAAACAAGTAGCTGACAAAAGAGAAACATATTTTTGTGGATAAGAGAAATTTTTATGTTTCTTTATAAGAAGATGTTAAATATATCTTGCGATTGACATTGGAAAAAAAATATTATTAGATATATTTTTTTGCTCCTGTCGTTAATAAGTCTACCAGAGAAACTCCACATGTAAATTGTTGATGGGCGAGTTGTTGGAGATTATGAAAAAAGTAGGACGTATTGTGAATTGATAAATAATCTCTTGTCGGAGTCTAACAAATCTTGTCAATATAAACATTTTTATTCTTTAGATTAGTTAGACTCCAACATGATATTATTTGTCAATATAGTAAACCTTTTACATTTTTCATAATCTCCAACAACTTGCCCATTAACATTATGCTTGTGTTGAGTTTCACAAGAAGACTTATAAATGACCAGAGCAGAAGAACTTATCCATTTACCCTTTTTCCCAATGTCAATTGCTAGATATATTTAACTTCATCCTTTAAATGAAATTATAAATCTCTCTTATCCACAAAAATATGTTTGTCTTTTTTAGCACTGTTTCAAAAAGTAGCCGATGTGGCTCATTAAACCTGTGTTGAAGGTAGCAGTTGATTCTTCTTTTTGGTTCTTGTTGCAAATAAAGTGTTTTCCTAGATTTGACATATTTTTTTTTCATTAGTTACTACCAATTTTGAGTGTTTTTTATTCTATTATTCTATGTAGTTGCAGCTACTTTGTCTGGCTCTCCGTTGCTTTCATTCTTATTGTTATCTCCCAAAAATAGAGCTGCACTACGAGAAGCTTACAACAAGAAGAAATTTCTTCCATTATATCTTCATCCAAAGAATACCCATGATTTGGCATCGCCTAAAGATACACCAGGTTATAATATGCCTTTTTCCTATTCGGCTTCCCTGTTGTAGTGTTTCTTTTCTTTACTCATTATTTGTTCAAAGATGTACATCCTTTTGAAAATATCTACTACATAATTCAAATTTATAGGTATATTGTTGTAAGTCGAGGAAACAATCATTTAGGAATATGTGTTCTTCTTATTGCAGTCTACTTACCTTTCGCTTACTACTGGTAGCAATGTGTTCCACTTGTATTCTATTACAAGTATCTATTTAGTTATTTTGTATTTGAATGAAAGAATAACTTTTAATGAATATTGTATTCTTTGATGTCTTTTGAATAAAAGAATGAAATATGAGATACTGTTATTTAGAAAAAGAAGAGGTATTGTTGATGTCAATTTAATTTAAGTTGCATGATTGATCCTAATTTCTCAACTTTTTGTTTGCTCATTGTTGATAGGAAGTATGGATGATTCTAAAGTGATAATCAGTATATTTAACCAATTGTGGACTTCAAAGGTTTACCTATTGTTAAGCACGAAAAAAATGTGCCTATTAAAGACGAAACGACCTATGCTTGGTTAATATTTAATTTATTTGAGTTTCATATATGAGTGTGCTTTTGTCCCGCTTTGATTGCGGGCTATATGCATGTTTCTTGGTTTAGTTGTTTGGAGAATTTTAAATAATATTACTTTATGCAACTTTATAAGTGTGTATTTAAAATTAAAATCAAATTTACAAGAATGCCCCCTTGTGAGATATCATGAGTGAGAGAGAGTTTCAAAGAAAAAAAAAGGAGAAAAAAAAAAAAAAAAAAAAAAGAAAGAGAAAGAGAGTATGTGAAGGCAAAAAGAAAGTGGTCTAGAGTTCCTACCACTCTATATTTTTGTTTTCTTTAATAAGGTGCTAAATTAAAAAAGTTGCATCTATAGCCCCCCATTAATTGTGAGTGGACCGAAAATAGAAAAAATAACTAACTGTAAGAAAATAACCTCTGAAGATAAGTAAATTTCAGAGCTTCCCTTGTATTCCAACTTATCTCTATATAAGTAGGACTATTCTTGAACATTTAAACAAAATAAATAAACTAAATAGTAGTTATATAAATTATAGATTTGCTTACCTCTTCTAATAGTACTATTCGTCAAAACCAAATTTACATGTACGCCCCTGGTGAGATATCATGAGCGAGAGAGAGTTTGAGAGAAGAAAAGAGAAGAGAAAAGGAAGAGAAAAAAAGTATGAGAAGACAAAAATAGAGAGGTCTTGTGTTCTTACAACTCTCTATTGTTTATCCTCTTTTACAAGGTGCTGAATTAAAAGGTTGCATTTGTACTCCCCATTAATTGTAGGTGGACCAAAATAGAAAAAAAAAAACTATATAAAAGCAAATAACCTCTCGAGATAAGTAAATTTTAAAACTACCCTTGTATTCTAACTCCTTTTAATATTAGTAGGACCATACATGAACACTTAAACAAAAGAAATAAACTAAATAGTAGTTAAATAAATAACAGATTTGTTATTCTCCTCTACCAGAACTTTCTATTTATTATTATTTTTTTGTTTTGGAAGTTGGTTGAGGTGTACTGCTTTTTTCTTCTTTTCTATGTGAGATTAAAATTTTTTTAAATCGTGGAAAACATGTACAAACAAGTAGCTGACAAAAGAGAAACATATTTTTGTGGATAAGAGAAATTTTTATGTTTCTTTATAAGAAGATGTTAAATATATCTTGCGATTGACATTGGAAAAAAAATATTATTAGATATATTTTTTTGCTCCTGTCGTTAATAAGTCTACCTGAGAAACTCGACACATGTAGAGTATTGATGGGCGAGTTGTTGGAGATTATAAAAAAAGTAGGACGTGTAGTGTATTGATAAATAATCTCTTGTCGGAGTCTAACAAATCTGGTCAATATAAACATTTTTATTCACTAGATTAGTTAGACTCCGACATAATATTATATTTCTATATAGTAAACGTTTTACTTTTTTCATAATCTCCAACAACTCGCCCATTAACATTATGATTGTGTTGAGTTTCACTTGAAGACTTATAAACGACTAGAGCAAAAGAACATATCCATTTACCCTTTTTCCCAATGTCAATCGCAAGATATATTTAACTTCTTCCTTTAATTGAACTTATAAATCTCTCTTATGCACAAAAATATATTTGTCTTTAGAAGCACTGTTTCAAAAAGTAGCCGATGCAGCCCATTAAACGAGTGTTGAAGGTCGTAGTTGATTATTCTTTTTTTATAAGTTACTACCAGTTTTGAGTGCTTTTTTTTCTATTATTCTATGTAGTTTCATCAGCTTTGTGAGGCTCTCCGTTGCTTTCATTCTTATTGTTATCTACCAAAAATAGAGCTGCACTACGAGAAGCTTACAGCAAGAGGAAATTTTTTCTAAAGAATACGCATGATTTGGCATCGCCTCCTGACACACCAGGTTATAATTTGTCTTTTTCTTATTCTGCTTCCCTGTTCTAGTGTTTCTTTCCGTTACTCATTATTTGTTCAAAGATGTACATCCATGTGAAAATATCTACAACACAATTCAAATTTAATGGTATATTAATGTAAGTCATGGAAACAGTACGAGGAATATGTGTTGTTCTTATTGGAGTCTACTTACCTTTTGCTTACTATTGGCAGCAATGTGTTCCTCTTGTTTTCTATTACATGTATCTATTTTATTATTTTGTATTTGAATGAAAGAATAATTTTTTAATGTATATTGTATTCTTTCATATCTTTTGAATCAAAGACTGAAATCTGAGATACTGTTATTAAGAAAAAGAAGAGCTATTGTTGATGTCAATTTAATTTAAGTAGCATGATTGATCCTAATTTCTCAACTTCATATTTGCTCATTGTTGATAGGAAGTATGGATGATTCTAAAGTGATACATCAGTTCAATTAACCAATTGTGAACTTTAAAGTTTTACCTATTGTTAAGCATAAAAATAAAGTGCCTATTAAATAGGAAACGACCTATACTTGGTTAGTATTTAATTTATTTGAGTTTCATATATGAGTGTGCTTTTGTCCCGCATTGACTGCGGGCTATATGCATGTTTCTTGGTTTAGTTGTTTGGAGAATTTTAAATAATATTACTTTATTCAACTTTTTTAGTGTGTATTTAAAATTAAAATCAAATTTACAAGTATGCCCCTTATGAGATATCATGAGTGAGAGAGAGTTTGAGAGAAAAAAGAGGAGAAAAAAAAAAGTTAAAAGAAAGAAAAAGAGAGTATGTGAAGGCATAAACAATGAGGTCTAGAGTTCCTACCACTCTATCTTCATGTTTTCTATAATAAGGTGCTAAATTTAAAAAGTTGCATCTATAGCCCCCATTAATTATGACTGGACCAAAAATAGAAAAAATGACTAACTGTAAGAAAATAACCGATCGAGATAAGTAAATTTCAGAGCTTCCCTTGTATTCCAACTTATCTCTATATAAGTAGGACTATTTTTGAACATTTAAACAAAATAAATAGACTAAATAGTAGTTATATAAATTATAGATTTGCTATCCTTTTGTAATAGTACTATCCGTCAAAACCATATTTAAAACTATGCCCCTGGTAAGATATCATGAGTGAGAAAGATTCTGAGAGAAGAAAAGAGAAGAGAAAAGGATGAGAAAAAAAGTATGAGAAGACAAAAACAGAGATGTCTTGAGTTGCTACAACTCTCTATTGTTTATCCTCTTTTATGAGGTGCTGAATTAAAAAGTTGCATTTGTACTCCCCATTATTTTGTAGGTGGACCAAAATAGAAAAAAAATGACTATATAAAAGCAAATAACCTCTCGAGATAAGTTAATTTCAAACCTACCCTTGTATTCCAACTCCTTTTATACTAGTAGGACCACACTTGACCACTTAAACAAAAGAAATAAACTAAATGTAGTTAAATAAATAACAGATTTGTTATTCTCCTCTACTAGTACTATCTATTTATTATTATTTTTTTTGTTTTGGATGTTGGTTGAGGTGTACTTCTTTTTTCTTCTTTTCTATGTGAGATTAATATTTTTCTAAATCGTAGAAAACATGTACAAAACAACTAGCTGACCAAAGAGAAACATATTTTTGTGGATAAGAGAAATTTTTATGTTTCTTTAAAGGAAGATGTTAAATATATCTTGCGGTTGACATTGGGATAAAAGTATTATTAGATATATTTTTCTGCTCCTGTCGTTAATAAATCTACTAGAGAAACTCGACACATGTAAAGTGTTGATGGGCGAGTTATTTAAGATTATGAAAAATGTAGGACGTTTAGTGTATTGATAAATAATCTCTTGTCGAAGTCTAAGAAATCAGGTCAATATAAACGTTTTTATTCACTAGGTTAGTTAGACTCTGACATGATATTATATGTCAATATAGTAAACATTTTACTTTTTTCATAATCTCCAACAACTAGCCCATTAACATGATGCTTGTGATGAGTTTCAGTAGAAGACTTATAAACGACAGGAGCAGAAGAACATATCCATTTACCCTTTTTTCCAATGTCAATCGCAAAATATATATAAATCTCTCTTATCAACAAAAATATGTTTGTCTTTTTTAGCATTGTTTCAAAAAGTAGTCGATGTGGCTCGTTAAACCTGGGTTGAAGGTAGCAATTGATAGCTCTTTTTGGTTCTTGTTGCAAATAAAGTATTTTCCTAGACTTGGCATGTTCTTTTTTCATTAGTTACTACAAGTTTTGAGTGCTTTTTATTCTATTATTCTATATAGTTGCAGCAACTTTGTGAGGCTCTCCGTTGCTTTCATTCTTATTGTTATCTCCCAAAAATTGAGCTCCACTACGAAAAGCTTACAGCAAGAAGAAATTTCTTCCATTACATCTTTATCCAAAGAATACCCATGATTTGGCATCACCTAATGACACACCAGGTAATATGTTTTTTTCCTATTCAGCTTCTTTGTTGTAGGGTTTCTTTCCTTTACTCATTATTTGTTCAAAAACGTACATCCTTGTGAAAATATCAATTGCACAATTCAAACTTAATGGTATATTATTGTAAGTCGTAGAAAAAGTACGAGGAATATGTGTTCCTGTTATTGCAGTGTACTTACCTTTTGCTTACTACTGGCAACAATGCGTTCCTCTTATTTTCTATTACATGTATCTATTTAGTTATTTTGGATTTGAATAAAAGAATAACTTTTTAATGTATATTGTATTCTTTAATATCTTTTGAATAAAAGAATGAAAACAAAGATACTGTAGTTTAGAAAAAAAAGAGGTATTATTGATGTCAATTTAATTTAAGTTGAATGATTGATCCTAATTTCTTAACTTCTTGTTTGCACATTGTTGATAGGAAGTATGGATGATTCTATAGTGATACTTCAGTACAATTACCCAATTGTGGACATCATGGTTTTACCTCTTGTTTAGCACGGAAATAATGTGCCTATCAAAGAGGAAACGACTATGCATGGTTAGTATTTAATTTATTTGAGTTTCATATATGAGTGTGCTTTTGTTCCGCATTGACAGTGGGCTATCTGCATGTTTCTTGGTTAAGTTATTTGGAGAATTTTAAATAATATTACTTTATTCAACTTTATAAGTGTGTATTCAAAATTAAAATCAAATTTACAAGTATGCCCCTTGTGAGATATCATGAGTGAGAGAGAGTTTGAGAGAAAAAAAGAGGAGAAAAATAAAATAAAAAGAAAGCGAAAAGAGAGTATGTGAAGGCAAAAAGAAAGTGGTCTAGAGTTTCTACCACTCTATATTTTTGTTTTCTTTAATAAGGTGCTAAATTAAAAAAGTTGCATCTATAGCCCCCCATTAATTGTGAGTGGACCAAAAATAGAAAAAATAACTAACTGTAAGAAAATAACCTCTAGAGATAAGTAAATTTCAGAGCCTCCCTTGTATTCCAACTTATCTCTATATAAGTAGGACCATTTTTTAACATTTAAACAAAATAAATAAACTAAATAGTAGTTATATAGATTTGCTATCCTCTTCTAATAGTACTATTCATCAAAACCAAATTTACATGTACGCCCCTAGTGAGATATCATGAGTGAGAGAGAGTTTGAGAGAAGAAAAGAGAAGAGAAAAGGAAGAGAAAAAAAGTATGAGAAGACAAAAACAGAGAGGTTTTGAGTTGCTACAACTCTCTATTGTTTATCCTCTTTTATGAGGTGCTGAATTAAAAAGTTGCATTTGTACTCCCCATTAATTGTAGGTGGACCAAAATAGAAAAAAATGACTATATAAAAGCAAATAACCTCTCGAGATAAGTAAATTTCAAAACTACCCTTGTATTCCAACTCCTTGTAATACAAGTAGGACCACACTTGAACACTTAAACAAAAGAAATAAACTAAATGTAGTTAAATAAATAACAGACTTGTTATTCTCCTCTACTAGTACTATCTATTTATTATTATTTTTTTTGTTTTGGAAGTTGGTTGAGGTGTACTTCTTTTTTCTTCTTTTCTGTGTGAGATTAATATTTTTTTAAATTGTGGAAAACATGTACAAACAAGTAGCTGACCAAAGAGAAACATATTTTTGTGGATAAGAGAAATTTTTATGTTTTTTTAAAGGAAGATGTTAAATATATCTTGCGGTTGACATTGGGATAAAAGTATTATTAGATATACTTTTCTGCTCCAGTCGTTAATAAGTCTACTAGAGAAACTCGACACATGTAAAGTGTTCATGGGCGAGTTGTTTAAGATTATGAAAAAAGTAGAACGTTTAGGGTATTCATAAATAATCTCTTGTCGGAGTCTAACAAATCATGTCAATATAAACGTTTTTATTCACTAGGTTAGTTAGACTCCGACATGATATTATATGTCAATATAGTAAACGTTTTACTTTTTTCATAATATCCAACAACTCGTCCATTAACATTATACTTGTGATGAGTTTCACTAGAAGACTTATAAACGACAGGAGCAGAAGAACATATCCATTTACCCGTTTTTCCAATGTCAATCGCAAAATATATTTAAATCTCTCTTATCAACAAAAATATGTTTTTCTTTTTTATCTTTGTTTCAAAAAGTAGTCGATGTGGCTCATTAAACCTGGGTTGAAGGTAGCAGTTGATAGTTCTTTTTGGTTCTTGTTGCAAATAAAGTATTTTCCTAGACTTAGAATGTTCTTTTTTCATTAGTTACTACCACTTTTGAGTGCTTTTTATTCTATTATTCTATAAAGTTGCAGCAACTTTGTGAGGCTCTCCGTTGCTTTCATTCTTATTGTTATCTCCCAAAAATAGAGCTCCACTACGAGACGCTTACAGCAAGAAGAAATTTCTTCCATTAGATCTTCATCCAAAGAATACCCATGATTTGGCATCACCTCATGACACACCAGGTTATAATATATTTTTTTCCTATTCAACTTCCCTGTTGTAGGGTTTCTTTCCTTTACTCATTATTTGTTCAAAAACGTACATCCTTGTGAAAATATCAATTGCACAATTCAAACTTAATGGTATATTGTTGTAAGTCATAGAAAAAGTACGAGGAATATGTGTTCTTCTTATTGCAGTCTACTTACCTTTTACTTACTGCTGGCAACAATGTGTTCTTCTTATTTTCTATTACAAGTATCTATTTAGTTATTTTAGATTTGAATAAAAGAATAATTTTTAATGTATATTGTATTCTTTAATATCTTTTGCATAAAAGAATGAAAACAAAGATACTGTTGTTTAGAAAAAAAAGAGGTATTGTTGATGTCAATTTAATTTAAGTTGAATGATTGATCCTAATTTCTCAACTTCTTATTTGCACATTGTTGATAGGAAGTATGGATGATTCTATAGTGATACTTCAGTACAATTACCCAATTGTGGACATCATGGTTTTACCTCTTGTTAAGCACGAAAATAATGTGCCTATTAAAGAGGAAACGACTATGCATGGTTAGTATTTAATTTATTTGAGTTTCATTTATGTGTGGTTTTGTCCCGCATTGACAGTGGGCTATCTGCATGTTTCTTGGTTTAGTTATTTGGAGAATTTTAAATAATATTACTTTATTCAACTTTATAAGTGTGTATTTAAAATTAAAATCAAATTTACAAGTATGCCCCTTGTGAGATATCATGAGGGAGAGAGAGTTTGAGAGAAAAAAAGAGGAGAAAAAAAAGAAGTTAAAAGAAAGCGAAAGAGTGTATGTGAAGGCAAAAACAAAGAGGTCTAGAGTTCCTACCACTCTATATTCTTGTTTTCTATAATAAGGTGCTAAATTGAAAAAGTTGCATCTATTGCCCCCCATTAATTGTGAGTGGACCAAAAATAGAAAAAAAGTCTAAATGTAAGAAAATAACCTCTCGAGATAAGTAAATTTTAGAACTTCCCTTGTATTTCAACTTATCTCGATATAAGTAGGATCACTCCTGAACATTTAAACAAAATAAATAGACTATCTGTCAAAACCAAATTTATAAGTATGCCCCTTATGAGAAAAGTAAGAGGAGAAAAGTATGAGAAGACAAAAACAGAGAGGTTTTGAGTTGCTACAACTCTCTATTGTTTATCCTCTTTTATGAGGTGCTGAATTAAAAAGTTGCATTTGTACTCCCCATTAATTGTAGGTGGATCAAAATAGAAAAAAATGACTATTTAAAAGCAAATAATCTCTCGAGATAAGTAAATTTCAAAACTACCCTTGTATTCCAACTCCTTTTATACAAGTAGGACCACACTTGAACACTTAAACAGAAGAAATAAACTAAATGTAGTTAAATAAATAACAGATTTGTTATTCTCCTCTACTAGTACTATCTATTTATTATTATTTTTTTTGTTTTGGATGTTGGTTGAGGTGTACTTCTTTTTTCTTCTTTTCTATGTGAGATTAATATTTTTCTAAATCGTGGAAAACATGTACAAACAACTAGCTGACCAAAGAGAAACTTATTTTTGTGGATAAGAGAAATTTTTGTGTTTCTTTAAAGGAAGATGTTAAATATATCTTGCGGTTGACATTGGGATAAAAGTATTATTAGATATATTTTTCTGCTCCCGTCGTTAATAAGTCTACTAGAGAAACTCGACACATGTAAAGTGTTGCTGGGCGAGTTGTTTAAGATTATGAAAAAAGTAGGACGTTTAGGGTATTGATCGGAGTCTAAGAAATCAGGTCAATATAAACGTTTTTATTCACTAGGTTAGTTAGACTCCGATATGATATTATATGTCAATATAGTAAACGTTTTACTTTTTTCATAATCTCCAACAACTCGCCCATTAACATTATGTTTGTGATGAGTTTTAGTAGAAGACTTATAAACGACAGAAGCAGAAGAACATATCCATTTACCCTTTTTTCCAATGTCAATCGCAAAATATACTTAAATCTCTCTTATCGACAAAAAATTGTTTGTCTTTTTTAGCATTGTTTCAAAAAGTAGCCGATGTGGCTCATTAAACCTGGGTTGAAGGTAGCAGTTGATAGTTCTTTTTGGTTCTTGTTGCAAATAAAGTGTTTTCATAGACTAGGCATATTCTTTTTTTATTAGTTACTACCAGTTTTGAGTGCTTTTTATTCTATTATTCTATACAGTTGCAGCAACTTTGTGAGGCTCTCCATTGCTTTCATTCTTATTGTTATCTCCCAAAAATAGAGCTACACTACGACAAGCTTACAGCATGAAGAAATTTCTTCTATTAGATCTTCATACTAAGAATACCCATGATCTGGCATTGCTTCATGACACACCAGGTTGTAATATGACTTTTTCCTATCCAGCTTCCCTGTTGTACGATTTCTTTCCTTTACTCATTATTTGTTCAAAAATATACATGCTTGTGAAAATATCAACTGCACAATGCAAACTTAATGGTATATTGATGTAAGTCGTAGAAAAACTACGAGGAATATGTGTTCTTCTTATTGCAGTCTAGTTATGTTTAGCTTACTGCTGGCAGCAATGTGTTCCTCTTGTTTTCTATTACATGTATCTATTTAGTTATTTTGGATTTGAATGAAAGAATAACTTTTTAATGTATATTGTATTATTTAATATCTTTTGAGTAAAAGAATGAAATCAGAGATACTGTTGTTAAGAAAAAAAAGAGGTATTGTTGATGTGAATTTAATTTAAGTTGAATGATTGATCTTAATTTCTAAACTTCTTGTTTGCTCATTTTTGAAAGGAAGTATGGATGATTCTATAGTGATACTTCAGTACAATTACCCAATTGTGGACTTCAAGGTTTTACCTCTTGTTAAGCACGAAAATAATGTGCCTATTAAAAAGGAAACAACTATGCATGGTTAGTATTTAATTTATTTGAGTTTCAAATATGAGTGTGCTTATGTCCCGCATTGACTGCGGGCTATATGCAGTTTTCTTAGTTTAGTTGTTAGGAGAATTTTAAATAATATTACTTTATTTAACTTTATAGGTGTGTACTAAAAATTAAAATTAAATTTACAAGTATGCCCTTGGTGAGATATCCTGACTGAGAGAGAGTTTGAGAGAAAAAAAGAGGAGAAAAAAAAAGAATTAAAAAGAAAGAGAAAGAGAGTATGTGAAACCAAAAACAAAGAGGTCTAGATTTCGTACTACTCTATATTCTTGTTTTCTTTTATAAGACGCTAAATTAAAATAGTTGCATTATAGCCCCCCATTAATTGTGAGTGGACAAAAAATAGAAAAAATGACTAATTGAAAGAAAATAACCTCTCGAGATAAGTAAATTTCAGAGCTTCCCTTGTATTCCAACTTATCTCTATACAAGTACGACCATTCTTGAACATTTATACAAAATAAATAGACTCAATAGTAGTTATATAAATTATACATATGCTATCCTCTTCTAATAGTACTATCCGTCAAAACCAAATTTACAAATATGCCCCTTGTGAAATATCATGAGTGAGAGAGTGTTTGAGAGAATATGTGTTCTTCTTATTGCAGTCTACTTATCTTTTGCTTACAACTGGCAGTAATGTGTTCCTCTTATTTTCTATTACATGTATCTATTTAGTAATTTTGGATTTGAATGAAAGAATAGCTTTTTAATGTATATTGTATTCTTTCATATCTTTTGAATAAAAATATGAAATCTGAGATACTGTTGTTTAGAAAAAAAAGAGGTATTGTTGATGTCAGTTTAATTTAAGTTGAATGATTGATCCTAATTTCTCAACTTCTTTTTTGCTCATTGTGTTGATAGGGAGTATGGATGATTCTATAGTGATAGTTATGAACAATTAACCAAATGTGGACTTCTAGGTTTTACTTCTTTTTAAGCACGAAAATTATGTGCCTATTTAAAAGGAAACGACTATGCATGGTTAGTATTTAATTTATTTGAGTTTCATATATGAGTGTGCTTTTGACCCGCATTGACTGAGGGCTATATGCAGTTTTCTTGGTTTAGTAGTTTGGAGAATTTTCAATAATATTACTTTATTCAACTTTATAAGTGTGTATTAAAAATTAAAATCAAATTTATAAGTATTCCCTTTGTGAGATATCATGAGTGAGAGCGAGTTTGAGAGAAAAAAAGAGGAGAAAAAAAACGAAGTAAAAAGAAAGAGAAAGAGAGTATGTGAAGGCAAAAATAAAGAGGTCTAGAGTTCCTACCACTCTATATTCTTGTTTTCTTTAATAAGGTGCTAAATTAAAAAAGTTGCATCTATTGCCCCCCATTAATTGTGACTTGACCAAATATAGAAAAAATGACTAACAGTAAAAAAAAACCTCCTGAGATAAGTAAATTTCAGAGCTTCACTTGTATTTCAACTTATCTCTATATAAGTAGGACCATTCTTGAACATTTTAAACAAAATAAATAGACTAAATAGTAGTTATATATATTATAGATATGCTATCCTCTTCTAATAGTACTATCCGTCAAAACCAAATTTACAAGTATGCCCCTTGTGAAATATCTTGAGTGAGAGAGTGTTTGAGAGAAGAAAAGAGAAGAGAAAAGGAAGAGAAAAAAAGTATGAAAAAACAATAACAGAGAGGTCTTGAATTCCTACAACTCTCTATTGTTTATCCTCTTTTATGAGGTGCTGAATTAAAATGTTGCATTTGTACTCCCCATTAATTGTAGGTGGACCAAAATATAAAAACATTAACTATATAAAAGCAAATAACCTCTCGAGATAAGTAAATTTAAAAACTACCCTTGTCTTCCAACTCCCTTTAATACAAGTAGGACCATACTTGAACACTTAAACTAAAGAAATAAACTAAATGTAGTTAACTAAATAACAGATTTGTTATTCTCCTCTTCTAGTACTATCTATTTATTATTATTTTTTTTTTTTTTAGAAGTTGGATGAGGTGTACTTCTTTTTTCTTCTTTTCTATGTGAGATAAATATTTTTCTAAATCGTGGAAAATGTGTACAAACAACTAGCTGGCCTAAGAGAAACTTATTTTTGTGGATAAGAGAAATTTTTATGTTTCTTTAAAAAAAGATGTTAAATATATCTTGCTGTTGACATTGGGAAAATAGTATTATTCGATATATTTTTATGCTCCTGTCGTTAATAAGTCCACTAGAGAAACTCGACACATGTAAAGTGTTGATGGGCGAGTTGTTGGAGATTATGAAAAAAGTAGGACATTTAGTGTATTGATAAATAATCTCTTGTCGGAGTCTAACAAATCCGGTCAATATAAATGTTTTTATTCACTAGATTAGTTAGACTCTGACATTGTCTTATATTTCAATATAGTAAACGTTTTACATTTTTCATAATCTCCAACAACTCGCCCATTAACATTATACTTGTGTTGACGATAAACGACAGGAGCAAAAGAACATATTCATTTACCCTTTTTTCCAATGTCAATCGCAAGATATATTTAACTTCATCCTTTATATGAACTTATAAATCTCTCTTATCCACAAATATATGTTTACCTTTTTTGGCATTGTTTCAAAAAGTAGCCGATGCGGCTCATTAAACCTGTGTTGAAGGTAGCAGTTGATTTTTCTTTTTGGTTCTTGTTGCAAATAAAGTATTTTCCTAGACTTGGCTTGTTCTTTTTTCATTAGTTACTACCAGTTTTGAGTGTTTTTTATTATATTATTATATATAGTTGCAGCAACTTTGTCAGGCTCTCCGTTGCTTTCATTCTTATTGTTATGTCCCAAAAATAGAGTTGCACTACGAGAAGCTTACAACAAGAAGATATTTCTTCCATTAGATCTTCATCCAAAGAATACCCTTGATTTGGCATCGCCTCAAGACACACCAAGTTATAATATATCTTTTTCTTATTCAGCTTCCCTTTTGTAGTATTTCTTTCCTTTACTCATTATTTGTACAAAGATGTACATCCTTGTGAAAATATCTACTGCACAATTCAAATTTAATGGTATATTGATGCAAGTCGTAGAAACAGTACGAGGAATATGTGTTCTTCTTATTGCTGTCTACTTATCTTTTGCTTATAACTGGCAGTAATGTGTTCCTCTTATTTTCTATTACATGTATCTATTTAGTAATTTTGGATTTGAATGAAAGAATAACTTTTTAATGTATATTGTATTCTTTCATATCTTTTGAATAAAAGAATGAAATCTGAGATACTGTTGTTTAGAAAAAAAAGAGGTATTGTTGATGTCAGTTTAATTTAAGTTGAATGATTGATCCTAATTTCTCAACTTTTTTTTTGCTCATTGTGTTGATAGGGAGTATGGATGATTCTATAGTGAAACTTATGAACAATTAACCAAATGTATACTTCTAGGTTTTACTTCTTGTTAAGCACGAAAATTATGTGCCTATTTAAAAGGAAACGACTATGCATGGTTAGTATTTAATTTATTTGAGTTTCATATATGAGTGTGCTTTTGACCCGCATTGACTGCGGGCGGGCTATATGCAGTTTTCTAGAATTAGTAGTTTGGAGAATTTTAAATAATATTACTTTATTCAACTTTATAAGTGTGTATTAAAAATTAAAATCAAATTTATAAGTATTCCCTTTGTGAGATATCATGAGTGAGAGAGAGTTTGAGAGAAAAAAAGAGGAGAAAAAAAACGGAGTAAAAAGAAAGAGAAAGAGAGTATGTGAAGGCAAAAACAAAGAGGTCAAGAGTTCCTACCACTCTATATTCTTGTTTTCTTCAATAAGGTGCAAAATTAAAAAAGTTGCATCTATTGCCCCCCATTAATTGTGAGTGGACCAAAAATAGAAAAAATGACTAACTGTAAAAAAAAAAGCACTTGAGATATGTAAATTTCAGAGCTTCCCTTGTATTTCAACTTATCTCTATATAAGTAGGACCATTCTTGAACATTATAAACAAAATAAATAGACTAAATAGTAGTTATATATATTATAGATATCCTGTCCTCTTCTAATAGTACTATCCGTCAAAACCAAATTTACAAGTATGCCCCTTGTGAAATATCTTGAGTGAGAGAGTGTTTGAGAGAAGAAAAGAGAAGAGAAAAGGAAGAGAAAAAAAGTATGAGAAAACAAAAACAGAGAGGTCTTGAGTTCCTACAACTCTCTATTGTTTATCCTCTTTTAAGAGGTGTTGAATTAAAATGTTGAATTTGTACTCCCCATTAATTGTAGGTGGACCAAAATATAAAAACATTGACTATATAAAAGCAAATAACCTCTCGAGATAAGTAAATTTAAAAACTACCCTTGTATTCCAACTCCTTTTAATACAAGTAGGACCATACATGAACACTTAAACTAAAGAAATAAACTAAATGCAATTAACTAAATAACAGATTTGTTATTCTCCTCTACTAGTACTATCTATTTATTATTATTTTTTTTTTTTAGAAGTTGGATGAGGTGTACTTCTTTTTTCTTCTTTTCTATGTGAGATAAATATTTTTCTAAATCGTGGAAAATATGTACAAACAACTACCTGACCTAAGAGAAACTTATTTTTGTGGATAAGAGAAATTTTTATGTTTCTTTAAAAAAAGATGTTAAATATATCTTGCTGTTGACATTGGGAAAATAGTATTATTCGATATATTTTTATGCTCCTGTCGTTATTAAGTCCACTAGAGAAACTCGACTGATGTAAAGTGTTGATAGGCGAGATGTTGGAGATTATGAAAAAAGTAGGACATTTAGAGTATTGATAAATAATCTCTTGTCGGAGTCTAACAAATCTGGTCAATATAAATGTTTTTATTCACTAGATTAGTTAGACTCTGACTTGATATTATATGTCAATATAGTAAACGTTTTACATTTTTCATAATCTCCAACAACTCGCCCATTAACATTATGCTTGTGTTGACATATAAACGACGGGAGCAAAAGAACATATTCATTTACCCTTTTTTCCAATGTCAATCGCAAGATATATTTAACTTCATCCTTTATATGAACTTATAAATTTCTCTTATCCACATAAATATGTTTGTCTTTTTAAGCATTGTTTCAAAAAGTAGCCGATGCGGCTCATTAAACCAGTGTTAAAGGTAATAGTTGATTGTTCTTTTTGGTTCTTGTTGCAAATAAAGTATTTTCCTATACTTGGCATGTTCTTTCTTCATTAGTTACTACCAGTTTTGAGTGTGTTTTATTATATTATTATATATAGTTACAACAACTTTGTCAGGCTCTCCGTTGCTTTCATTCTTATTGTTATGTTCCAAAAATAGAGCTGCACTACAAGAAGCTTACAGCAAGAAAAAATTTCTTCCATTAGATCTTCATCCAAAGAATACCCATGATTTGGCATCGCCTCATGACACACCAGGTTATAATATGCCTTTTTCTTATTGAGCTTCCCTGTTGTAGTGTTTCTTTCCTTTACTCATTATTTGTTCAAAGATGTACATCCGTGTGAAAATATCGACTGCACAATTCAAATTTAATGGTATATTGATGTAAGTCGTGGAAACAGTACGAGGAATATGTGTTCTTCTTATTGCAGTCTATTACCTTTTGCTTACTACTGGCAGCAATGTGTTCCTCTTATTTTCTATTACATGTATCTATTTAGCTATTTTGGATTTGAATGAAAGAATAACTTTTTAATGGATATTGTATTCTTTCATATCTTTTGAAAAAAAGAATGAAATCTGAGATACTATTGTTTAGAAAAAAAAGAGGTGTTGTTGGTGTCAATTTAATTTAAGTTGAATGATTGATCTTAATTTCTTAACTTCTTTTTTGCTCATTATTGATAGGAAGTGTGGATGATTCTATAGTGATACTTCTGTACAATTAACCAATTGTGGACTTCAAGGTTTTACCTCTTGTTAAGCACGAAAATAATGTGCCTATTAAAAAGGAAACGACTATGCAAGGTTAGTATTTAATTTATTTGAGTTTCAAATATGAGTGTGCTTATGTCCCGCATTGACTGCGGGCTATTTGCAGTTCTCTTAGTTTAGTTGTTAGGAGAATTTTAAATAATATTACTTTATTTAACTTTATAAGTGTGTACTAAAAATTAAAATTAAATTTACAAGTATGCCCTTGGTGAGATATCCTGACTGAGAGAGAGTTTGAGAGAAAAAAAGAGGAGAAAAAAAAAAAAAAAAAGAAAGAGAAAGAGAGTATGTGAAGGCAAAAACAAAGAGGTCTAGAGTTCGTACTACTCTATATTCTTGTTTTCTTTTATAAGGTGCTAAATTAAAATAGTTGCATCTATAGCCCCCCATTAATTGTGAGTGGACAAAAAATAGAAAAAATGACTAATTGAAAGAAAATAACCTCTCGAGATAAGTAAATTTCAGAGCTTCCCTTGTATTCCAACTTATCTCTATATAAGTAGGACCATTCTTGAACATTTAAACAAAATAAATAGACTCAATAGTAGTTATATAAATTATACATATTGTATCCTCTTCTAATAGTACTATCCGTCAAAACCAAATTTACAAGTATGCCCCTTGTGAAATATCATGAGTGAGAGAGTGTTTGAGAGAAGAAAAGATAAGAGAAAAGAAAGACAAAAATAGTATGAGAAGACAAAAATAGAGAGGTCTTGAGTTCCTCAACTCTCTATTTTTTATCCTCTTTTACGAGGCGCTGAATTAAAAAGTTGCATTTGTACGTCCCTTTAATAGTAGGTGGACCAAAATAGAAAAAAAATGACTATATAAAAGCAAATTACCTCTTGAGTTAAGTAATTTTAAAACTACCCTTGTATTCCAACTCCTTTTAATACTAGTAGGACCATACATGAACACTTAAACAAAAGAAATAAACTAAATGTAGTTAACTAAATAACAGATTTGTTATTCTCCTCTACTAGTACTATCTATTTATTATTATTATTATTTTTTTAGAAGTTGGAAGAGGTGTACTTCTTTTTTCTTCTTTTCTTTGTGAGATAAATATTTTTCTAAATCGTGGAAAATATGTACAAACAACTAGCTGACCTAAGAGAAACTTATTTTTGTGGATAAGAGAAATTTTTATGTTTCTTTAAAGAAAGATGTTAAATATATCTAGCTGTTGACATTGGGAAAAAGTATTATTAGATATATTTTTCTGCTTCAGTCGTTAATAAGTCTACTAGAGAAACTCCACATGTAAAGTGTTGATGAGCGAGTTGTTGGAGATTATGAAAAAAGTAGGACATTTAGAGTATTGATAAATAATCTCTTGTCGGAGTCTAACAAATCTGGACAATATAAATGTTTTTATTCACTAGATTAGTTACACTCCGACATGATATTATATATCAATATAGTAAACGTTTTACTTTTTTCATAATCTCTAATAACTCGCCCATTAACATTATGCTTGTGTTGAGTTTCACTAGAAGACTTATAAACGACAGGAGCAGAACAACATATCTATTTACCCTTTTTTCTAATGTCAATCGCAAGATACATTTAACTTCATCCTTTAAATGAACTTATAAATTTCTCTTATCACAAAAATATGTGTCTTTTTTAGCATTGTTTCAAAATGTAGCCGATGCGGCTCATTAAACCTGTGTAGAAGGTAGCAGTTGATTGTTCTTTTTGGTTCTTGTTGCAAATAAAGTGTATTCCTAAACTTGACATATACTTTTTTCATAAGTTACTACCAGTTTTGAGTGCTTTTTATTATATTATTCTATATAGTTGCAGCAACTTTGTCTGGCTCTCCGTTGCTTTCATTCTTATTGTTATGTTCCAAAAATAGAGTTGCACTACGAGAAGCTTACAGCAAGATGAAATTTCTTCCATTAGATCTTCATCCAAAGAATACCCATGATTTGGCATCGCCTCAAGACACACCAAGTTATAATATGTCTTTTTCTTATTCAGCTTCCCTTTTGTAGTGTTTCTTTCCTTTACTCATTATTTGTACAAAGATGTACATCCTAGTGAAAATATCTACTGCACAATTCAAATTTAATGTTATATTGATGCAAGAAAAGATGTACGAGGAATATGTGTTCTTCTTATTACAGTCTATTTATCTTTTGCTTACAACTGGCAGTAATGTGTTCCTATTATTTTCTATTACATGCATCTATTTAGTTATTTTGGATTTGAATGAAAGAATAACTTTTTAAGGAATATTGTATTCTTTCATATCTTTTGAATAAAAGAAAGAAATCTAAGATACTCCTGTTTAGAAAAAAAAGAGGTATTATTGATATCAGTTTAATTTAAGTTGAATGATTGATCCTAATTTCTCAACTTCTTTTTTGCTCATTGTTGATAGGGAGTATGGATGATTCTATAGTGATAGTTATGAACAATTAACCAAATGTGGACTTCTAGGTTTTACTTCTTTTTAAGCACCAAAATAATGTGCCTATTTAAAAGGAAATGACTATGCATGGTTAGTATTTAATTTATTTGAGTTTCATATATGAGTGTGCTTTTGACCCGCATTGACTGAGGGCTATATGCAGTTTTCTTGGTTTAGTAGTTTGGAGAATTTTAAATAATATTACTTTATTCAACTTTATAAAATGTATTAAAAATTAAAATCAAATTTATAAGTATTCCCCTTGTGAGATATCATGAGTGAGAGAGAGTTTGAGAGAAAAAAATAGGAGAAAAAAAAAGAAGTAAAAAGAAAGAGAAAGAGAGTATGTGAAGGCAAAAACAAAGAGGTCTAGAGTTCCTACCACTCTATATTCTTGTTTTCTTTAATAAGGTGCTAAATTAAAAAAGTTGCATCTATTGCCCCCCATTAATTGTGACTTGACCAAATATAGAAAAAATGACTAACAGTAAAAAAAAACCTCCTGAGATAAGTAAATTTCAGAGCTTCACTTGTATTTCAACTTATCTCTATATAAGTAGGACCATTCTTGAACATTTTAAACAAAATAAATAGACTAAATAGTAGTTATATATATTATAGATATGCTATCCTCTTCTAATAGTACTATCCGTCAAAACCAAATTTACAAGTATGCCCCTTGTGAAATATCTTGAGTGAGAGAGTGTTTGAGAGAAGAAAAGAAGAGAAGAAAAAGGAAGAGAAAAAAAAGTATGAAAAAACAATAACAGAGAGGTCTTGAATTCCTACAACTCTCTATTGTTTATCCTCTTTATGAGGTGCTGAATTAAAATGTTGCATTTGTACTCCCCATTAATTGTAGGTGGACCAAAATATAAAAACATTAACTATATAAAAGCAAATAACCTCTCGAGATAAGTAAATTTAAAACTACCCTTGTCTTCCAACTCCCTTTAATACAAGTAGGACCATACTTGAACACTTAAACTAAAGAAATAAACTAAATGTAGTTAACTAAATAACAGATTTGTTATTCTCCTCTTCTAGTACTATCTATTTATTTTATTTTTTTTTTTTTTTTTTTAGAAGTTGGATGAGGTGTACTTCTTTTTTCTTCTTTTCTATGTGAGATAAATATTTTTCTAAATCGTGGAAAATGTGTACAAACAACTAGCTGACCTAAGAGAAACTTATTTTTGTGGATAAGAGAAATTTTTATGTTTCTTTAAAAAAAGATGTTAAATATATCTTGCTGTTGACATTGGGAAAAAGTATTATTAGATATATTTTTCTGCTTCAGTCGTTAATAAGTCTACTAGAAAAACTCCACATGTAAAGTGTTGATGAGCGAGTTGTTGGAGATTATGAAAAAAGTAGGACATTTAGTGTATTGATAAATAATCTCTTGTCGGAGTCTAACAAATTTGGTCAATTTAAATATTTTTATTCACTAGAGTAGTTAGACTCTGACATGATATTATATGTCAATATAGTAAACGTTTTACATTTTTCATAATCTCCAACAACTCGCCCATTAACATTATGCTTGTGTTGACTTATAAACGACGGGAGCAAAAGAAAAGATCCATTTACCCTTTTTTCCAATGTCAATCGCAAGATATATTTAACTTCATCCTTTATATGAACTTATAAATCTCTCTTATCCACAAAAATATGTTAGTCTTTTTTAGCATTGTTTCAAAAAGTTGCCGATGCGGCTCATTAAACCTGTGTTGAAGGTAGGTGTTGATTGTTCTTTTTGGTTCTTGTTACAAATAAAGTGTTTTTCTAGACTTGGCATGTTTTTTTTTCATTAGTTGCTACCATTTTTGAGTGTTTTTTATTATATTATTATATATAGTTGCAGCAACTTTGTCCGGCTCTCCGTTGCTTTCATTCTTATTGTTATATCCCAAAAATAGAGCTGCATTACGAGAAGCTTACAGCAAGAAGAAATTTCTTCCATTAGATCTTCATCCAAAGAATACCTATGATTTGGCATCGCCTCAGGACACACCAGGTTATAATGTCTTTTTCTTATTCAGCTTCCCTGTTGTAGTGTTTCTTTCCTTTACTCATTATTTGTTCAAAGATGTACATCCTTGTTAAAATATCTACTGCACAATTCAAATTTAATGGTATATTGATGTAAGTCGTGGAAACAGTACGAGGAATAAGTGTTCTTCTTATTGCAGTCTATTACCTTTTGCTTACTACTGGCAACAATGTGTTCCTCTTATTTTCTATTACTTGTATCTATTTAGTTATTTTGGATTTGAATGAAAGAATAACTTTTTAATGGATATTGTATTCTTTCATATCTTTTGAAAAAAAGAATGAAATCTGAGATACTATTGTTTAAAAAAAAAAGAGGTATTGTTGGTGTCAATTTAATTTAAGTTGAATGATTGATCTTAATTTCTCAACTTCTTTTTTGCTCATTGTTGATAGGAAGTATGGATGATTCTATAGTGATACTTCAATACAATTAACCAATTGTGGAATTCAAGGTTTTACCTCTTGTTAAGCACGGAAATTATGTGCCTATTAAAAAGAAAATGACTATGCAAGGTTAGTATTTAATTTATTTGAGTTTCAAATATGAGTGTGCTTATGTCCCGCATTGACTGCGGGGTATATGCAGTTTTCTTAGTTTAGTTGTTTGGAGAATTTTAAATAATATTATTTTATTTAACTTTATAAGTGTGTATTTAAAATTAAAATTAAATTTACAAGTATGCCCTTGGTGAGATATCCTGACTGAGAAAGAGTTAGAGAGAAAAAAAGAGGAGAAAAAAAAAGAAGTAAAAAGAATGAGAAGGAGAGTATGTGAAGGCAAAAACAAAGAGGTCTAGAGTTCCTACCACTCTATATTCTTGTTTTCTTTAATAAGGTGCTAAATTAAAAAAGTTGCATCTATAGGCCCCCATTAATTGTGAGTGGACAAAAAATAGAAAAAATGACTAATTGAAAGAAAATAACCTCTCGAGATAAGTAAATTTTAGAGCTTCCCTTGTATTCCAACTTATCTCTGTATAAGTAGGACCATTCTTGAACATTTAAACAAAATAAATAGACTCAATAGTAGTTATATAAATTATACATATGCTATCCTCTTCTAATTGTACTATCCGTCAAAACCAAATTTACAAATATGCCCCTTGTGAGATATCATGAGTGAGAGATAGTTTTAGAAAAGAAAAGAGAAGAGAAAAGGAAGAGAAAAAAAGTATGTGAAGACAAAAATAGAGAGGTCTTGAGTTCCTACATCTCTCTATTGTTTATCCTCCTTTATGAGGTGCTGAATTAAAAAGTTGCATTTGTACTCCCCATTAATTGTAGGTGGACCAAAATAAAAAAAAAATGACTATATAAAAGCAAATTACCTCTCGAGATAAGTAAATTTCAAAACTACCCCTTTATTCCAACTCGTTTTAATAGAAGTAGGACTACACTTGAACACTTAAACAAAAGAAATAAACTAAATAGTAGTTAAATAAATAACAGATTTGTTATTCTCTTCTACTAGTTCTTTATATTTATTTATTTATTTTTGTTTTGGAAGTTGTTGTAGGTGTACTTCTTTTTTCTTCTTTTCTCTGTGAGATTAATATTTTTCTTTATCGTGGAAAATAGGTACAAACAACTAGCTGACCAATGAGAAACATATTTTTGTGGATAAGAGAAATTTTTTTGCTCCTATCGGTTATAAGTCTGCTAGAGAAACTCGACACATGTAAAGTGTTGTTGGGCGAGTTGTTGGACATTATAAAAAAAGTAGGACGTTTAGTGTATTAATAAATAATCTCTTGTCGGAGTCTAACAAATTTTGTCAATATAAACGTTTATATTCACTAGGTTAGTTAGACTCCGACATGACATTATATGTCAATATAGTAAATATTTTACATTTTTCATAATCTCCAACAACTCGCCCATTAACATTATGCTTGTGTTGAGTTTCACTAGAATGCTTATAAACGATAGGAGCAGAAGAACATATTCATTTACCCATTTTTCCCAATGTCAATCGCAAGATATATTTAACTTCTTCCTTTAAATGAACTTAAAAATCTCTTTTATCCACAAAAATATGTTTGTCTTTTTTTGTACTATTTCAGAAAGTAGCCGTTGCGGCTCATTAAACCTGTGTTGACGGTAGCAGTTGATTCTTCTTTTTGGTACTTGTTACAAATAAAGTGTTTCCTAGACTTGGCATGTTCTTTTTTCATTAGTTACTACCAGTTTTGAGTGCGTTGTATTTTATTATTTTTTGTAGTTGCAACAACTTTGTCAGGCTCTCCGTTGCTTTCATTCTTATTGTTATCTCCCAAAAATAGAGCTGCACTACGAGAAGCTTACTGCAAGAAGAAATTTCTTCCATTACATCTTAATCCAAAGAATACCCATGATTCGGCATCGCCTCAGACACACCAGGTTATAATGTCTTTTTCCTATTCAGCTTCCCTGATCTAGTGTTGTTTTCCTTTACTCATTATTTGTTCAAAGATGAACATCATTGTGAAAATATCTACTGCACAATTCAAATTTAAAGGTATATTGTTGTAAGTCGTGGAAACAGTACGAGGAATATGTGTTCTTCTTATTGCAGTGTACTTACCATTTGCTTACTATTGGCAGCAATGTGTTCCTCTTGTTTTCTATTACATGTATCTAGTTAGTTATTTTGGATTTGAATGAAAGAATTACTTTTTATTTTATATTGTATTCTTTCTTGTCTTTTGAATTAAAGAATGAAATCTGAGATACTATTGTTTAGAAAAAGAAGAGGTATTATTGATGTCAATTTAATTTAAGTTGCATGATTGATCCTAATTTCTCAACTTCTTGTTTGCTCATTGTTGATAGGAAGTATGGATGATTCTGAAGTGATGCTTCAGTACAATTAACCAATTGTGGACTTCAAGGTTTTACCTCTTATTAAGCACGAAAATAATGTGCCTATTAAACAGGAAACAACCTATGCATGGTTAGTATTTAATTTATTTGAGTTTCATATATGAGTGTGCTTTTGTCCCGCATTGACTGCGGGCTATATGCATGCTTCTTGGTTTAGTTGTTTGGAGAATTTTAAATAATATTACTTTATTCAACTTTATAAGTGTGTATTTAAAATTAAAACCAAATTTATAAATATGCAGGATATGAAATTGAGTTAATTTCGCATATTTCTCTCATACTTTTACCTATATTCATTACCGCATGAAGAAGAATTTCTCTATGAAAGTTTATGTATATATCCGTATAAATCGATAAGGTACATATAACTTAACATGGTTATATCTTCTAAATTAAAATTAATTTTAAGATAAAATTTTAGGAGTATGAGTTTGAGTCAGTTTCACATGTTTCGCCTATACTTTTTCCTATTTTCATTACCATATTAAGGAAAATTTTAAATTTTAATTATGTAATACGTTATATTCAACATACATGTAGATAAGAATATTTATATTTTTAGCTTATTATTAAGTTATTTTATAGAAAAATTATATGAATCTAAAGTAAGTAAAACAAATAAAATTATAAAAAATTCATAAATTTTAGAATTTTTTATACCTATATCGACATGTAACCTTTGATTTTGCATTACATGATTGAAACGACTAATACGTATCCCAATTCACCCGTTGTATGTCAAATTTTGGTTTGTCCCATATGTATCGAAAATCAGATACACTCAACCGTGATCCTGATACCCAACTTGAGTATATAAGAAGGGGTGGGGTGTTACAATCTTCTTTGTGTAATTTCCACAAATAATATGCAGACATAAATAATTCAGCCAATAACAAGAACAACTTGAAATTAATAGTTTTGCTGTCTTTTAAAAGGGAGACAACAAACCACAATACATAGATCGAAGGAATTAAAAAAAGGAGGGAAGAGATCAGAGGAGGGAAGAGAATAGAGGAATTAGGGGATGAGAGTTACCTGAAATTGCCCAATTCACAAATTACCTTCATCATCCCCATTTCACCCATATTATTAGTCCTCGGCTTTCCTTCTTCCCGCAACTCATGCTTCTAACGGCCAGGACCCATTACAAAATCCTCAAATCTTCTAGAGGGTGTCACTTTGTGTGCTCCTCCTAATAATTTCACCCACATTCTCCACATCAACTTCTAGGTTGTCATTGTTAATATAATATAGTTGTATATGAAGGGGCATTCTTGTCCTAAGGTATTTGTAACTCATGTATATAAGTAGTTGTGTCAATAAAGAGTTAACCCATTTTTTATAAAGTTAACATGGTATCAGAGCCTAAAAATTACGTATTTTGCTGAGAAGTTGCATGACTCAGCCAGACTCGGTCACGAAACAGTTAAAATCAGGCTAACTCGGACTAACTCGGTCTAAACTCGCCTTGATTCAGTGACTCGACCGAGTCAACTCAGCATGACTTGGTCGTCTTCAACCCTGGATTAGGGTTTCGGCGCAGGTTTGAGGAGGCAATTTCTTGCTGTTCCAAGCCGCGAATCACTTTGTGCGACCACTGTTAGGGTTGTTTTTCTTCACTCTACCATATCCCTCTTGAAATTTTGAATTTGAAGTTTTTTAGAGGTTTTGAGAAGGTTTCTTCGGGTCACGTCGTTGCTAGTCTTCTTCTTCGCACTTCTGGTAGACTGCGCGTTTCTGGCTTCATCCACGTAGCGAATCCTCTCTGTTCAGCCACGATTCTTCTGTTCAGCCACGATTCTTCTGTTCAGCCACTATCATCTTCGAAGAAACTTGTTTTTTTGTTTGTCTGTCATGGTTTGCTTCATATTCAAGTGCGAACGACTTCCTTTGTTTTGAATCTTTTCTTTCGTGTGCGATTCAGATGCTTTGGGTGTGCAAGTTGCTAGTGTAACTGCTTGGTTTCCCTTTGGCCTTTGCTGCATACCTTGATTTGTGGCTGGCTGCGAGTGCTCGTGTGGGAGTTTTTGGTGATTTGCTTGGTTTGGCTTGGTTTGACTTCGATTTCTGGTTGATTTTTTTTGTGCTTTCTTTGAAATGCTTATGGCAACAAATATGGATATTGCTCAAATTGTGCCAGTGAAGCTTGATGGCACCAATTATGTTCATTGGGTCTCAATTATGCATACTTTCTTGCAAGGCCAAATTTGTGGAAATATGCCACTAGTGACAATCAACTACCGGTACTTGTCGCTGATAATTCTAATTGGAAATCAGTAGAGGAATGAGAAATTAACAACTCTAAGGCACTTACTTTGTTGGTTAGTTCTATTTCTTCTTCTATCTGTTTTCAGATTGGAAAATTTGACCGTGCCAAAGATGCTTGGTTGTTTTTGGAAAAGCGATACATGGGCACTAATTTTGTTCAGAAGTATAAATTAGAGATGGATCTTCATTCCATTCGACAGATGCACAATCAATCCATCTCTGATTTTTATGCTCAGATGTCCTTGTTGTGGGATCAATTAGCAGCCATGGATCCCAAGTTTGAATATGAGGTAGACACAATTATTTTTCAGAAGTATATTGAGAAAGCTCATTTGGTTAAATTTCTAATGGCACTTTGTGATGAGTACGAGCCAATTCGCTCGTCTATGCTACACAAGACTCCAGTACCGTCTATTGAGAGTGCATTATCTGATTTCTTGGCAGAAGAGACTCGTCGACTTACTTGGGGACCTTTAAGTCCATCATTGGGTGGTGTCGATACGATTTTTGCCACATCCTCTCAGAAATCCTCAGTTTTATCGGAAGTCAAATCAAGTGCTAATTGTGATATAAGGTAAAGTGCAATTACGGCAAAGAGTTTGGGCACATGAAGTTCACCTGTCCTAAGCTCAAGAAGTTACAACATTCTACCTCTACACGTCGCACGACTACAGCTTCAGCTTCTCAGGATGACTCATTGCCTTTGCTGCTTTCTCCCTCTTCTAGTCCTACTCCGACCTTTAGTGACATTCAGGAGATTATAAACAAGGCTCTCATAGGTCTTGGTCAAGGTACTTCCTCGGCTTCCGCTTTGTCTGCCAGTTCAGGTAAGTCTTCTTGGATCATTGATTCTGGTGCATCCAATCACATGACCTTTGATTCTACTATTTTTAAGTTTACTTCTTCTTCTTCGTTTTCTCTTATTTATACTGTCGATGGGTCTACACTTTCTATTTCCTATTCTGATTCTATTTGTACGTCTTGTGGAGTTCATCTTCCTGGTATTTTTCATGTTCCTGATTTGTCCATGAATCTGTTATCTGTTGGTCAGTTGTGTGATCTTGATCTTGATGTTGTCTTTTCTTATTTTGGTTGTCAAGTACACGACCTGTCAACGAGGAAGGTGTTTCGGACAGGGCATAAAGTTGGAAGGCTCTGTGAGTTAGATACTTTAGATATTTCAAATTATGTTTCTTCCAGTTGTAGTCTTTCTGTTACTTCTTACTCAAATTTTATACTTTGGCACAATCTTTTAGGTCATGTATCTCATTCTACTCTGAATAAAATAATTTCATTTAGGGATTTAGATTCAGTTTCTTCAGCGTTGCTACAGTGCATTAGTTGTAAACTTGGGAAACATACTGCATTACCATTTCATACGAGCGACAAACGTTCTTTGGCCCCTTTTGATGTGATTCATTCTAATATCTAGGGTCTTCCACCAATTACAACCATGGGTGGATCTTCCTATTATGTTCTTTTTGTTGATGGTTATTCTCGTTTTGTCTGGGTGTATCTGTTGCGTGCTCATTCGGAGTTCTATAGTGCTTATGTTAATTTCTCCACTATGGTTCGCATTCAGTTTTTAAAATCTATAAAGGTTTTTCGCTCGGATTCTGGGGGAGAGTATGTTTCTCATATTTTTCGTTCTCTGTTACAATCGCATGGAACCTTACACTAGCTTTTTGCCCCTATACTCCTCAACAGAATGGGGTTCCTGAGCGCAAACACAAGCATATTATAGAAACAACTCGCACACTCATGTTGTCTTCTTCTATTCAGAAGTAGTTTTGGGGTGAGGTTATTTTAACCTCTGTTTATTTCATAAATCGGTTGTCTTCGCCTGTTTTGCAGAACTCTACCCCGTTCACTTGCCTGTATGATACATATCCAGATTATTCCCTTCTTCGTGTTTTTGGCTTTACATGTTTTGTGCTTTTGCCTGACCGTGAGCGAGATAAGTTGCCTGCCAAGTCTGCTATGTGTGTTTTTTTGAGTTATGGTATTGAACAGATAGGTTTTTGGTGCTTTGATCTTATTGCTAATAAGTTGTGAATATCTCGTCATGTCACCTTTTGGGAACATGTTCCATTTTATTCCTTGCCAAAATATTCATCTCAATCTCCTACGTCCCCTACAGTTGTCTTTGATATTTTTCTAGATGATGATTCTCTATTGTTCTCTACCATCTCTGATTCTGTTACAGGTTCGTCATCTGACGATACTCTATCCCCTTCGCCTCCTGCAGTTGACGTACTTGTGCCTTCCTCTGCTTTGTCGTCTGAGCCTATTCCTGCTCTGGCTCCAGACGTCCCTCCATTAGCACCTCGTCAGTCTTCGCGCATTCGTCGGCCTTCGGTACTTCTCAATGATTATCACTATTTTTTTTCTGCTCTTGCCTCTGTCTATGAACTTTCCTCTTACAGGGAAGCTTCCTCTGATCCTATCTGGCAGCAAGCTATGGCTGAGGAGCTCCAAGCCTTAGACAAAGCTCATACTTGAGACCTTGTTTCTCTTCCTCCTGGGAAATATCCTATTGGCTGCAAGTGGGTTTACAAGATTAAAACTAAGGCTGATGGCTCTATTGATCGATAAAAGCTCGTCTTGTGGCCAAAGGATATAATCAAGAGTATGGCATTGACTATGAGGAGATGTTTGCTCTTGTGTCTTGGTTGACTTAAGTGCGTGTTTTGATAGCCATTGCATTTATTCGTCACTGGGATCTTTTTCAGATAGATGTGAAGAATGTTTTTTTGAATGGTACTCTCATTGAAGAAGTTTATATGGTGCCCCCTCCGGGTTCTTCACATCCTTCCGGGAAGGTATGTAGACTTCGTCAAGTGTTATATGAGCTCAAGCAAGCACCTCGTGCTTGGTTTTCAACCTTCTGTTCCAATATTGTTCAATTCAGTCATTGCTTTGTGACATGGCATGCTAATTCACAACAATACCCCCTTCCCCAAAAAGAACCTTGTCCTCAAGGTTCGAATCTGAAAATTGAGATATAATCGGATGTTTATCTTCCCAAGTATCTTCTGAAGAAACCATAGAACAAGTATGCCATCTTGTAGAATTACCTGTTGCCCCGACACAACCTCTGGCTTCATGTCTAAAAGAGAGATGTTATCTGTGATAATATGTGGAGTTATCTGCTCATCAGGGGAACCCAAACATTTTTTTAGCAAAAGAAACATGAAAGACAGGATGGATACGAGCTGCCTCTGGTAACTCTAACTTATAAGCTACCTCGCCAATGTGTTTCAGCACCCAGTATGGTCCAAAATAGTGTCTACCTAGCTTGTGATGGTGTTGTAAACGGACAGAGGTTTGTCTATGTGGTTGTAACTTCACATAAACTCAATCACCGACTACCAACTGAAGGTCTCTTCTCTCTCTATCTGCTATCTCTTTCATGCGCCCTTGAGCCATAGCTAAATTATGTTTAAGCACAACTAGCACTTCATCTTTGCTTAACATGTATTTTTCCACCATGTCATTGGAGTTTCTGCCTAGGATATATCTAGTCATATTGGGAGGTTCTTGCCCATACAAAACTTGAAACGGTGTCAATCCGGCAATCGGTTGAAAAGTTGTGTTATATCAATACTCAGCCCAAGGCAACAATGTTAACCAGTTATGAGAAGAGTCAGAAACAAAGCAACACAAGTACATTGCAACACATTTGTTAAAGGCTTTGGTTTTCCCATATGTTTGTGGATGATAGGCACTGCTTGTACCAATGAAGTTCCTTGCAGGTTGTTCACTTCTTGCCAAAACGAATGGAGCCTGGGGTCACGATCAGTAATAATACGGCTTGGAGGGCCATGAAGTCGAATAATCTAAGCCACAAAAGCCTCGACGACATGACGAGAAGTGAAGCTTGGTGGAAGAGGAATGAAGTGCCCATATTTTGACAACCTATCAACCACTGTCATGATGGTGGTCTTGCCCTTAGAACTAGGTAGACAAGT
This sequence comes from Aristolochia fimbriata, assembly GCA_019845555.1. Taxonomy (NCBI): domain Eukaryota; kingdom Viridiplantae; phylum Streptophyta; class Magnoliopsida; order Piperales; family Aristolochiaceae; genus Aristolochia; species Aristolochia fimbriata. Next base: position 12,237,317 of record CM034081.1, read on the forward strand.
AATGAAGTCCATGGAGATTTCTTCAAACACCATCCCTAGAATCGGTAATGGTTGTAGAAGTCCTGCCGGTTGCTGAAATGAATCTTTCATTTGTTGACAAGTTTGGCAAGTGGTGACATAATGTTGGACATCTCGACGCATATGCTTCCAAGAGAAATTAGATGATAGGCGATGGAAAGTCCGAGCAATGCCTGCATGGCCTCCAATAGGCGACGAATGATATTCATGTAATACAGTGGCGGAGCCAGAAAAAAAATTTTGGGGGGGCAGAAGTAAAGGGCATATGATATACACATATTAATATATATGTACTCTTTCTCTCTCTCTCATTTGCCCTCTCTCACTCTCTCATTTACTCTATTTCTCTCTCTTGCTCTCTCTCACTCCCTCTTTCTCATTTACTCTATTTCTCTCTCTTGCTCTCTCTCACTCCCTCTTTCTCATTTTCGCTCTCTTATTTGCGCTCTCTCACTCCCTCTTTCTCATTTGCTCTCTCTCTCTCTCTCTAATTTGCCCTCTCTCATTTGCTCTCTCTCTCTCTCTATCTATCTATCTATCTATCTATCTCTCTCATTTGCTCTCTCTCGTTTTCTCTCTCAATTGCTCTCTCTCATTTGCTCTCTCTATCTCTCGTTTGCTCTCTCTCATTTGCTCTCTCTATCTCTCGTTTGCTCTCTCTATCTCTCGTTTGCTCTCTCTATCTCTCGTTTGCTCTCTCTCTCTCTCATTTCCTCTCTCTCATTTCCTCTCTCTCTCTCTCTTTCATGTCGTCTCTCATTTCCGCTTTCTCTCTCATTTCATCTCTCTCTCTCTCTCTCTCTTCATATTTTAAAATAGGTGGGTGGGGGACTTATATTCCTTACCCTATATAAGGGTTTGGTAAATGTTTGGGGGGGCCATGGCCCCCTCTTGCCCCCCCCTATCTCCGCCATAGATGTAATAGTCGGAGACGTAATGGAGAATCATATGGGATAACCAGTCTACCTATGTAAAACAATAACCCTTCATGAAAAGAATAATTAGGTAAGACATTTGGATCATCTTGCAACTTTTGTTGTAGTTCTAATAACTCGGCGTAGGCCTTATTAGCCTCTTTCAAATCATCTACAAAAGCAAATTTCCTAGAAGAAAATGCCAACAAGGAGGCATTGGGGGCTCTAGACAAAACATCAGTTGCCCCATTATGCTTTCCCGGTCTATATATAATCTGAAATTCATATCCCACAAGATTACTAAGCCATTTCTGTTGTTCGGGGGTCTGAATTACCTATACCGTGAGATTCTTCAAGGATTGTTGGTCAGTAAGAATAGTAAACTTCCTACCAAGAAAGTATTGCCTCCATTTAGTAACCGCTTGAGTGATTGCATACATTTCACAGTGATAAGTTGAAGCTTTCTGCATCCGGGAACAAAGCTTTTGGCTGAAAAATGCCACAGGGTGCCCTCTTTGTGACAAAACTACTCCAATTCCCAACCCCGAACCATCCGCCTCAACCTGTAACTCAAGAGAAAAATCAGGTAGTGTTAGCACAGGAATATAACTTAAACATTCTTTCAAAGTCTCAAAGGCTTGTCGGGCGTCCTCATTCCAAATAAAGACATCTTTTCACAACAAATCAGTTATAGGGCTTGCAATTTGTGAATAATGCCTAATAAACCGCCGACAATACCCTGCTAATCCCAAGAAACTTCGAACTTCCGTCACATTTTTGGGCTGAGGCCATTGTTGAATTGTAGATATTTTAGAAGGATACACTGCTAAACCATGTTGAGAGATTATATGACCCAGATAATCGACTTGTGTCTGCCCAAACAAACATTTAGATTGCTTAGCAACCAACTTATGCTCCCTTAATAATTGGGGTACCGACTTAACATGTTCTAAGTGGAATTCCCATGATGGATTGTAAATTAATATATCATCAAAAAACACTAGCACAAACCTTCTAAAATAAGGACGAAACACGTCATTCGTGATAGCCTGAAATGTGGATGGGAAATTTGAAAGACCAAATGGCATTACTAAGAATTCATAGTGGCCATTGTGGGTTCTAAATGCAGTCTTTTCCACATCTTCTGCCTTAATTCTGATTTGATGATAGCCTGCAAGCACAAGCTTAGAAAAATATTGTCCTCTGTGAAGTTTGTCAAACAACTCATAATAGTTGGTAAAACAACGCATCAATAGTTGGTATAGGAAATTTGTCCCTCACTGTAACAACATCGAGTGCTCGATAATCCACGCAAAACCTCCAAGTACCATCCTTCTTATGCACCAACAAAACTGGTGAAGAAAACAGTCTTGTACTTGGTTGAATAATCCTGTCCTTAATCATATCTATAACCAACTGTTCCATTTCTTGTTTCTGAAAGTAAGGGTACCTATACGACTTTACGTTAATTGGTCCCGAATTGGCAAGAGATGGATGACATGATCTTGTGCCTATTGTGGGGTAGCCCTTGAGGCTTTTGAAAAACATCTGAAAAGGTCTCTAATATGTTAGATAACTTAGCTGGGTATTTTGGAACTTGTTCATGCTCATTCGGGCTTAACTCCAAACGAAAGAATGATAAGATAGCATTCGTATCATTGAGACGATGCAAACTATGGAGTTGCACTGGTTGCACTCCAGGGACTCGTTCTCCTTTCCAATGAATAAGAGCTCCTTTATGATCAAATTCAAAATCTCTAGCAGCATAATCAGTAAGCAGAGGTCCCAAAGTGGCTAACCAAGACACGCCAAGCACCATATCAGATCCATGTACTTACCATTTCGCAACCTTGGGTTGTTAGTGGGACATTCTTGACGATACCTTCACATAGCAACCGCTGGCTGCTTCCCACTAGGACCGAGAAGCTTGGTGAAGGTTCAATTGTCAAGCCAAGAAACTTGGCAACCCGAGTTTACACAAAATTGTGTGTGCTTCCTCCATCAACCAACACTTGCACAGGGGACCCCGAACATGTTTGGTAAAGCGCAACGTTGTAGGTGAGTTCCCCCTAGCCAAAGCATGGTAGGAAATGGCAGAATGAGTTTGTGCCCCTTGAATTTGAAGTTCCTCTGCTAGGATGCCATCCTCGGTGATCTTTATGATCCCTGCTTCACTCTCATCCATATTGTCTTCAAGCAATAATAGTTGGGGCAGCGACTTACACTTGTGAGTGGGTGAATATTTTTCATCGTAATAGTAACAAAGTCCTTTCTCCCTTCTTTGACGGGCTTCAACAGCACTCAACCTCTTAATCGACAGCTTCCCAATTAGTAATACAGCGACAAAAGATGAAGATGATGGTGTGGAAAGAGATGATATTGGAAGTAGGGGTTGCGATTTTCCTAACATCGGCCGAATCGACCCATGCTCAAGTGCAATACATTGATCATGTAAATGAGCTAATGAAATGGCATCATCCAAAGTCTTGGGCTCATGTATTAGAACAATAGTCTTAATATCTATCCAGAGGCTTGAAATAAAACAATGAACCAGAAAAGTATTAGGCAAAGCCATAGTTTCATTTGTGACAGGTTCAAACTTTGCTAGGTAGTCTACCACCGTTAGGGGTGGGCATTGGATCGGGTTTTCTGGGTAACCCGACTCAACCTAACCAGAAAAACTCGGGTTTGGATTCCCAAATCCACCCTGCGGGTCGGGTTCGGGTTTGGGAATCCAAATCCAACCTTGGGTCGTGTCGGGTTCGAGTTTACCCAAACCAGACGCATGGGTTTTTATTTATAATTTTTTTGTATATTTTTTCTTGATTTGTTTAAAAAATTTGGGTTTTTGGGTCAGGTTTGGGTTTTGCCAAAACCCGTCAGGTTTTAGTCGGGTCGGGTGGGTTCAGGTTCGTAAAATCATAGTTCGGGTCAGGTTCGGATTCAGGTTTTAAAACCCATGCGGGTTTTTCACAGGTTCGGGTTTCGGGTTATATAAGTTGGGTCGGGTTCAGGTTTTCATAAACCCAACCCAAACACGACCCGTGCCCACCCCTAGCCACCATAGAGATCTGTCTTAATTTTGCTAATCAACCTTTTGGTGCTTCGAGGTTGCGTTTGCGAGAACGACGAATCAATTTTTCTGCAAAATGATCCCAATCCACTAATTGTTTGTTTCTGTGGTACCATTCCAAACCTTCACCCTCCAAGTAAAAGAAAGCCAAGGATAGCTTCTGATCGTCCACAATATCATAGAAATCAAAATATCGTCCTGCTTGAAATACCCATGAATCTGGGTTGTCACCACTAAATTGATCGAACTCTACCGGAGTAGGCTTGTGATGCAAAGTGGGGGCTGATTGAGAACCGGTTCCATGCATAGTAGATGAACTTGAAGAACCTGTACGAAATCTTGATGAATCACCCTTTGAATCATGTATCTGGGAGCTCAAAGAAGTGAGATGGTTAAGCATCTCTTGCATCATCTTCTGCTGGGTTTCAACCGTTTCATTCAAGCCAAACACCGTCAAATTTAATCCTTGAAGCTCCTTCATAAAGTGTGCTTGTGACTCTGGTATTGTTTTCATTGAATCATCTAGTGTCTTGAGTCTCGTGTCCACCATTGTAGACCAACAATGAGAGCACCAATATTACAATATTCTATGTGTAATTTCCACAAATAACATACAGACAGAAATAATTCCACCAATAACAAGAACAACTTGAAATCAATAGTTCTGTTGCCTTTTAAAAGGGAGACAACAAACCACAGTACATGGATCGAAGGAATTCAGAAAAGGAGGGAAGAGATCAGAGGAGGGAAGTGAACAGAGGAATTAGGGGATGAGAGTTACCTGAAATTGCCCAACTCACAAATTACCTTCATCGTCTCCATTTCACCCATATGATTAGTCCTTGGCTTTCCTTTCTCCCGCAACTCATGCTTCTAACGGCCAAGACCCATTACGAAATCCTCAAATCTTCTAGAGGGTTGTCTCTCGCGTGTGCTCCTCCCAAAAATTCCACTCACATTCTCCACATCAGCTTCCAGGTTGTCATTGCTTTGTGACATGGTAGGCTGATTCACTACATGGGTCCCACATGTTTGCACATGTGATATGTATACACACATAATGTGCACATTTTACTCAGTGCCTCTATTAGACACTAGACAAATCTATGGCCAGTGGGGTCAGCCAAGACTCGTTGGTCTTACACGTTAATTACAAGTTAGCCACCCTTCCCCTGATTTTATATTTGCTTTGATTATATTCATTTTTGTCTTTTTATAATTTTGAATTATTCAACATAACAGCTATATATAATGACCCTCTACATTTAACCATTTCCATCATGTCGGGTTCTTCTAGTAAAATTCCTAGTTCATTAGCAAATGGAGATGCTAAAATGCTTTCAATATTAAGTTTTATTAAGATGCTAAAAAAAAAAAAATACTTATAAAATTCATACTTGACAAAATCTGCAGTTTTTAAATTAATATACATGCAACAAATGAAAAAAAATATAAAAAAAAAACAAAAAAGTTGAATTGCGGGGCTTCATATGCGTTTACCAATGACACTGGTAAAAGCCAATTAAATTGGATCCGCATAATATACTGCACCGGACTTGCAACTTGCAAGGGCCGAACATAATGTCTTTGACATACTGAGTTGGGTTATTTTTAAAGGCAAAGACAAAACAATTCAGGCAAAGGCAAAGGAAAAGGAAAAGGGGTTGGATATATTTTTCTATATAGTAATGTGCATCCAATTGTTTCCTTGATCCACCTTGCTTTAGTATCTTTTTTGGAGACTCTAATCAGTATTTCAGAGGGTCTTTCCTACCCCAAATGCTAGCTCGTCGTCAATGCCAGAGATTGTATCAACTTTTTTATTTTGAGTTAATTTAGAGAGAGAAACAGAGAGTAAACGAGAATGAGAGGGAGAGAAAGCAAATGAGAATGAGAGATAGAGACAGAGAGCAAATGAGAATGATAGAGAGAATAAATGAGAATGATAGAGAGAGAGAGAGAGAGAGAATGAGAATTAGAGAGTGAGAGCAAATGAGAATTAGAGAGAGTGAGAACAAATGAGAATTAGAGAGTGAAGTCTGAATGAAAAATGAGAAGATGAATCTGAGAGAATAATAGGAAAATAAAGAACGATGAGATAATGATAAATAATAGAAGAGAATGATAGAAATAATAATGAAAAGAAAGAATGATTTATATTATAATATTAAAAAGTAAGAGTAAGAAATATATATAATAATAATAAGAGAGATTATCAAATGTATATTAACCCAAAATAAGGAAGCAAAATTATTAATATATATAATGTGAAGTATATATT